>CACRSC010000015.1:188729-198896 GCA_902651635.1 Mastigamoeba balamuthi
ATCTGATTCGACTAACGAAACCTGAAGTTGCTCCAGTTTCTTGCGATTCGCTTGAGGTTGGACTCAGAGTCTGAGTGAGTAATCCTGTTACAGGATATCACAGGATGCGATTCAGGAATCCAATTGAGTGGATTTGCCTGGAATATCCAGAAGGATATTTTGCTGCGTTTGGGCGATGAGCGCGCTGCCGTCGATCAGGGTCGAGCCTCGCAAGGGCGGCGCGGTCGTGTGGCTGTGGCTCTCGCGCCCCGCCGTCCACAACGCACTGGACTCGGCCCTCCTCTCCTCCCTGGCCGCCTCCCTGCGCGCCCACCCGCGCCCCCGCGCCTACGTCCTCGCCGGCTCTGGCCGCTCGTTCTGCGCCGGCGCCGACCTCTCCCGCGCGCCCTCCGAGTCTCCCGGCGACTCTGCCGCCGCCGCCCGCGTTCTGCGCGACGCGCTGGACGCGATCCGCGCGTGCGGGGCGCCGGTGGTCGCGCGCGTGCACGGCGCTGCGCTCGGGGGCGGCGCGGGCATCGTGGCCGCCTGCGACGTCGCGCTCTGCTCGAGCTCGGCGGTGTTCGCGTTCGGCGAGCCGAGGCTGGGGCTGCAGCCCGCGCTGATCGCGCCGCACGTCGTCGGCAGGTGCGGGGCCCGGCGGGCTGGCAGGTACTTTGTGACGGGCGAGAGGTTCGGGCCGCAGGAGGCGCTCAGGATCGGCCTCGTCGACTCGGTGCTGGCCTCGGAGAGCGACCTCGACACCGTGAGCTCGCGACGACCCGGGGGGAGGGGGTGTGGCTGACTGGCCTGTGGTGTCCCGCCCTCGCAGGAGGTGGAGAGGGTGTGCGGAGAGATTCTCAAGTGCTCTCCTGACGCTGTCGCCGAGTGCAAGGTGTGAGCTCCGTTGCTGCTGCTGCTGCTGCTGTACGGCCCGCGGGGCCTTCTCACGTGGTGGCCCGCGTGCAGGACCTGGTGGGGACAGTCGAGTCTGCGACGGACAGTGCGACACTGGCCGCGGAGCTGGAAAGGAGGTTCGTGCACTCGAGGCAGTGCAAGCACGGGAAGGCCGGGATAGCTGCGTTCCTGAACAAGTCCAAGCCTGCTTGGTTCTACGACGAGTAAGCACGCCTAGTGCTCGGTTGCTCGCACCAGAATTCCAGTATCCACGACGAGGCTGCAAAGGAGCTGAAGCGTATTATCAGCTTCCTTCTCGCTTGAAGGCAGTGAGTGATGTGCGTGCGGCTGCGCTAGGGAAACGTATCTGCACCACCATAGAAATCGACTGGCCGCTTTGCCCCGATTGAACCTACCAGACTACCTTCACGGTGTACTCGAGGCATCAAGGATCTTGTTCTGAGTGGTGGGATGTCAGAACATGCTGGAGGGGGTTTCTGTGTGATGCTTTGCAGGAATTAAGTTGTGGTTGCGGAACGGATCGGGCACGCCTTGGATTCTGGTATGAAAAGAATCTCAGGGTCGGACAGAGAACAACAGTCTTCAAATGAACATCAAAAACAAGCAGAACATGTGAGCAAGGGTCCGTTGTTGCAGTTGCTCCATCGGAATGTTTCAATTGTGTTTTCAATCATCAAGAGTCCTTGGCGGAGCGGGAAGCAGAGACAGTCTCCCCCTGCTTTTTGCATGAGGGACTTTGTGCCTCTCAAGCATTTCAGCACAGCGGTCGAGGAAGAACATGATGGCTGAGCAACTTGGCGGGTCGTATCTCAACTCGAAGACGGCGGCACCTGAAACAGCGTGCTCCACTCTAGAAAAGGTGACTTTGATTGCCCTCGAGGAGTGGCCTATAAAATGTGATGAGAACAACATCAACACTGAAGGGGAATACGGGGAAACAGGGTGCTGAAGTCCTCGTCATGTGACGACAGCAGCACGAGGCTGGCGACCAGCGTGATCTACATGACCAGAAGTCAGTTGATGTGGCACGCAAGTCAGCCTCGTGCCTCTGTGATCGGACTTCCGAAGGCATCAGAGAGCAGGAACTTGAAGCAGCCTTTATCCTTGCACGCGTCTAGAATGTCTGATGCGCACTGCGACTCGACGGTGATGGCAGCAAAGCGGTTACCGTCGCTCGAAGGCGCGGTGCTCAAGAAGCACGTCCTCAGCGTGAGCTCTGTGACACTCGGCTGCTCCGTCTGGCTGTCGCTGGCGCCCGTGAACGCAGCGACCTCGCCCAGGGTGTGCAGGCACCTCGCACACCGCGCCTCGGCGCTCCACAGATGGAACTGCGCTCACGAGAGTCACTCCCGACGTTGTGCGTGGCTCTCTGCTCTCGGGGGTACGTACGCCGTGCGCGCGTGTGTGCGGGGACTTGCACTCGGAGCGGACCAGAGGGCCCTTGGCGACGACGGCCCCCTCGACCGCGTCGTCCGCATGCGCGATCACGAAGGACCTGCCGCAGAACAGCTCCCGCGGCACGGCCGTCAGCTGGCCGGGCACCCGCATGCACGTGAGGGCCGAGCACGTCCCGTGCCCGTCGTGGTCGCACACCCACGCCTCCGAGAGCTCCTCCCACGACGAGCTCGGCATCGACCTGACCCTCTGAGGAGGGGAGCAGCGCTCCCACAGCATCAGCAGCCCGCGCCCTCTGGGTGGAGGGTGGGAGGGGGTGCGCTGACCCTGAAGGCGTGCTCGGCGTCCGTGAGGGCGGCGCCGCACGTGCGGCAGTAGAGCGAGGAGACCTCTGGGGGCCACTCGACTTGGTCCCTGAGCTGCGAGCAGTACTGCTGCTCGTACTTGGCCGAGACGCACAGGAACCCGGCCGACGGCTCGCACGAGACGGACTCGAGGTCGATGGGGAACCTCAGGGGCACGGAGACGGGCGGCAGGTGCTCGAGGGGGGCGTCGGGCTGCTGCGGGAAGCGGACGGCGAGGAAGAGGACCGAAGAGGCGGCAGACGAGGGGCCCCCGGGGGCCGCTTCGAGGGAGAGCTCGACGGCGCACGAGTCGTCGATCGCGGGGTGCGCCAGGGTGACGCAGAGCGTGCCCAGAGCGCCGTACTCCTCGACCAGCAGCAACGGGGCCTGCATCGCGGCAACACCGCTAGAGGAGATAATATCCACCCGATATCCTGCTGTCAGTTTTCCGATCGGGTACGAATCCGAACTCGAACTCGATTTCATCGTCGCACGACCCCCTACCTACCTCGCTGTGTGTCGTTTCTGCTCTTCATCCCCTGCGGGCCTCAACAGGGCAGGGGGGGATGAATATCTGTATTGACATCAGCACGACGGAAAATATCTGCCCTGTCAGTGCTGAAGACCCAACCCACACGGCTTCACAATGAGCGACAGGCTGGCGACGAGCGTCGCGCTGTTCGAGCGCATCCTCTCCTCGCTCCCCGCGACGGACGTGCCCGCCTTCGAGGAGGCCGTCGTCCGCCGCCTGCCGTCCCTGCGCGGCGACATGCAGCGCGCCGACCGCGAGCACAGCGACGGCAGCGGCGACTGCGCGCACGCGTCTTCGTCGACGTCGTCGGGTCCCGTCGACCTGCTCGACGAGATCGGGGCCGTGCTGCGCGCGCTGGTGCCGGCGAGCGGCGAGGCCCCCGGGGAGCGCACGTACGTGCCCCGCGGCCACGCGCGCTTCGAGGGCTACACGCGGCAGAACACCGTCAGCGTCGACGCGTTCCTCTACCCCGACGACGACGACGTCGACGAGCTCTGCGACAAGGGCCTGCTGGCACGCGCCTACTGCGAGGACTGCGGCTCGCGGCGCACGCAGCCGCTCAACTTCATCAGCCACAGCGCCTCGCGCGACCAGCTCGACTTCATCTTCGGGAAGCGCGTGCTGCTGGGCGCGGCGGCGGGGGCGCCCGAGAACCTGCGCGGGGCGACGGTCGTCGACGTGGGGTCGAGGCTCGGCGCGGTGCTCTACGCGGCGTACGCGATGACCGAGGCGGCCAGGATCGTCGGCGTCGAGCGCAACGAGTTCTTCGCGCGGCTGCAGGACGACGTCGTGCGCAAGAGGTTCCCGCAGCTGGCCGCCAGGGTGTCGGTGGTCGCCGCGGACATCAGGGACCAGGCGCAGCTGCTGGGCTCGGCCGACGTCGTCGTGCTGCACAACGCGTTCGAGTGGTTCGGGCCCAGCGACGAGCAGCGCGAGCTCTGGCGGTTCCTGCGCCGCTCCATCTGCAAGCCCGGCTGCCTCGTCGTCTGCTCGCCGTCGCTCAGGGACGCGCTGGCCCCGCTGGCCTCGGCCGGCGCCTCGGCAGGCGGCAAGAAGAAGCAGCAGCACGCGCACGCCGAGCCCGTGCTGGCGGACCTCGACGCGTGGGTCGAGGAGCTGCCCATCGAGTACCCCCCGGTCGCCGAGGAGGACGAGGAGGAGGACGACGAGCTGCGCTCGATCCACCTCTACAGGGTCAGGCCCGCCGCAAAGTAGAACAACAGATTGGCAGCAAGGCAGAGGCAGACAGACATCTCCATTGGGTTGGGGGGTCTTGTTGCTGCGTGGCTACGTGCAGGAGCAAGCAAATCAAGTCACTCGGGGGGGATTGAATCCGGCAAGAAGCGCAAAAGCTCACTGCTTGAGCGACTCGTACATCGCGGTGATCTGGTGGGCAAAGACGTTGCGCAGGACGTGGCGCTTGAGCTTCAGCGACGGCGTCAGCATGTCGTTGGTGACGTCAAACGCGATCGGGTGCAGGTGGACGGCCTTGACCATCTCGTAGCCCTTGAGGCGGCCCTCCTTGGACACGCGCGTGACCTCCTCCATCACGGCAGCGTTCACGGTCGCGTTGCTGTGCATGCAAACGTGAGCGCGTGCGGTGGTCCCAGAGGACCGAATGGAAAGGTTCGCACGAGCACAGGGCGGGCAGGTTGGACGAGCCGAGCGAGTGACTCTTGGCCCACGGCACGAGCCAGTCGGGGTTCGGGACCACCACGGCGACGGGGAAGTTTCGCTCAGAGTCGCCGTGAACGAACGCCTGGAGGATCGCCGGGCTCTTGCCTGCGGGAAGTTGTCTTAGTCGCAACGAAGACCTCTCAACGCGGCAGCTTACAGAGAATGCCCTCGATGAGCTCTCCGCTGACGTATTCTCCCTGCGAGAGCTTGAACAGGTCCTTTACCCTGTCGATGATGCGGAAGGACCTCTCGCCGACCATCACGGCTACATCGCAGCGAAGGAAAAGGGAAGGGGCTGTGAGACCGGGGGGACAACCAGCGAAGAGATGAGAGCACGCGCACCAATGTCGCCAGTGTGAATCCAGCCGTCCTTGTCGAGGACCTCGGCAGTCTTAATGGGGTCATTGAGGTACCCCTTCATCATCGTCGGGCCCCTGATGCACAGCTCTCCCCTCGGAGGGTTGTCGGTGGTCAGGTAGTTCATCGACGGCACGCTGATGAGCTTGGCCTCGGTGTTGTAGAACGGCGACATGGCGTTCTGGAAGATGTCCCTCGACTTCTCGAGCTCCGCGTGGATGCCGAGCGCGGTGGTCTCGGTCATCCCGTAGCCGATCCAGAACGCGTCGAGCACGCAGATGCGCCAGAAGTCGATGACCTCCTGCGTGACCGGGGCGCCTCCGCAGATGGCGATCATCATCTTCCCGCCGACCTGCTGCCTGATCTCGCCGAACACGAACCAGTCGGTGAAGGGGGTCTTGTACCCGTAGTACGACCACCACTCCTTCCACTTGTAGCTGTCAGAGCAGCTGCGTGAGTGGACTTGCCCGGGGAAGGGGAAAGAGAGAGGCTCCACGTACGCCGTGTTGAAGATGGCGCGCTTGTACCAAGGCTTCTTGGCAAGGGCCGCCATCGTGGCGTCGTAGACGCGCTGGAAGAGCCTGGGCACCGACGTGATCGCCGTCGGCTGCAGCGACCTCATGTCCGCGGGGATGTCCTGCAGCGTCCCCGAGAAGAACCCCACCCTGCCGCCCAGCCTCAGCTGCAAGTCGAAACGCACGCACACGGTCAGGGCAGGCACGGGGGGACCGAGAGGGCGTGCGAGGCTTCGGGCCGCACGGCAGAGTAGTCGACGATGAGGCCGAAGATGTGGGCGAGCGGGAGGAAGCTGAGAAGGGTCATGTGCTCGGAGATCATGTGCACGGGGATGGCCCTGTAGAGCCCCAGCGTCGTGCACTCGAGCGACCTGTGCGTGATCATGACGCCCTTGGGCTGCCCCGTCGTCCCCGACGTGTACATCACAAAGGCCACGTCGTCGGGGGCCGCCGCCGTCGCGGGCTTGGAGTAGTCGCCCGCGGGCGCCGCCGACTCGGGGGCCGCGTCGACGAGGTCCTGCATCGTGACGTCGGTGATGCCCTCGACGACGCCGTCGAACGAGACGATCGCGGGGCGCCTGTCCTCGGGCATCTGCTCGACGGCGTCGGCGAGGCAGCGGGCCTTGGCGCTGCTGGTGAAGACGCACCTGCTGCCGCTGTGGTTGATGATGTAGTCGATGCTCGAGGCCCCCACGAGGCTCTCGTAGATCGGGACCACCTCGAGCCCCAGCATCGACGCCGCAAACGCCAGCTCGTGTATCTCCGACCGCGTCACGCTGAAGAACGACACCCTCTGGCCGCGGCTGAGCCTCAGCTTGTTGCTCAGCGCCCACGCGAGCTTCCGGACACGTGTCCAGACCTGGTCTCGTGACTAGCAAGAGGCGTTGCGCGATGAGAACTGCGAAAAACAGGAAAAGAGACGGAAAAAAGAAGAGCGAGGGGGCGCTGGCGGAGCAGGGCGGCGTGCCTCGAAGACGAAGACCGGGGAGCGGGCGCCCGAGGCGAGAAGCGGCCGGCACCCGAAAAAGTCGGCGGAACCGTCGCGGCTGGCGAAGACGCGGAGCAGGTCGAGGGGCGTCTGGAGCTCCGGGTCCCAGTCCGAGTCGCTGAGGGGGCCGGTCGGGACCGTCCTGTGCCTCGCGACAGGCGTCTCGCTGACGACAGCTGCTGCCGTGCTCATCGTTGCCGTGGCGCTCTTCCTGGTGGTTTTGCCTGAGCTCTTAGCTGCGCTTCAGTGTGTTGTGCACGATTTCTGAGATCGAGATTTGTTTTCGCCCACGTGGCCGCGAAAATATCTCAAATTCCGATCCCATTTCTAGTTTCCCGTTCGGAGGCAACAACGAACAGAGCACGCCCCCATACCGCACCCCAACGGCAGCCCACACCCCCTTCCGCAGAGACTTTTGACCCCCTCGCACACGACTGGACAAAGCTGAGAAGCAGAGTGTTGCGTTATTTGTATGGTCTGACGTGGAACTGTGTTGCAACTTGGAACTAAGGGAGAAACTACTGGCGGCAGTAGTGCAGGCGAACGCAGAGCGGGACGTGGTCCGACGGCTGCTCGCAGTCGGGGAGGAACCTGCCCGACTGCTCAAACGGCTCGAGGGCCTCCGAGGGCGCGAGGCCCGGCGAGTGCCAGACGTAGTCGAGGCAGCCACAGAACCTCCGCGTGAAGTTGGTGATGGGCTCGCCCAGCTCCGCGTAGGCGCTCTGCAGCTGCGTCAGGTTGCGCTCCATGAAGCAGGGGAACGCCGCCCGCTCGGGGTGCGCCTCGTCGACGGCCCCCGTGCTGAGCCACTGGTAGACGGCCGACTCGGGCAGGCTGTTGAGGTCGCCGCAGAACACGACCTTGGAGACGCGGTGCTTGACGATGGCGCGCTGGACCCTGCGCATCGTGTAGGCGGCCTGCGCGAGCTTGATCTCGGGGTAGAGCCAGTGGAAGTGCGCCGTCACCACCAGCACGCGGCCGTCGCCGACGACGCTCGCCGACGAGGCGATCTGCGCGAGCGACGGGGGCACCGCGTCGACCGACTCGCGGTCGACGAGCACGGCCATGACGCCCACGTTGCCCGTCAGCAGCGCCCGCGTGTTGCCGCCCGCGAACGTGGCGACGGCCGAGCGGTCGCTAGCCACGCAGTCGTAGTCGATCTGCTCGGTCAGCTCGAGGCTGAACCGCGCGTTCCTGTAGAACAGCACGCAGGCGTCGGGCCTCATCGGCCTGCTGCGCACGATCACGCTGTACCCGGCGCTCTCCAGCGGCCTCCGTATCGCCATGACCCTGTCGACTGTCCGTCCCGTCCCAGCCGAGAGGATCGATCAGAACAACGAAAGAGCAGCCAGCAAGCGGGCCAGTCGATCGATCCAATTAATTGGGCGCGGCCTGTCAGCGCGTCTGGTGCGGATTTCAGTCGAGTTTTCTGCACCTTCTTGGAGGCAGCCGATGTCGGGCGAGTAGTGGAGGAGCTCGCGGAGGATGGCGGGGCGGCGGTAGGACCAGCGGAGGTAGGCGGGGTCGCAGTGGGCGGCCTGGCTGCGCGAGTACGAGTCGGCGAGCGTGTTGTACGTCAGGACCGTGAAGCTGGGCGTGTGGTCAGCGCCCTTCTTGTGGGCGGCCTGCAGCGGCACCCATGCGCGGAACTGCGAGGGCCTCGGGTCACCCTCCTCAGTCCAGTTGCTAGATTTCATGCTTGTGAACCAGATTTCTCGCTGATTCAGCGCTTGTTGATGCAGGACAAACCAGCACAGAGAGAGGTTCAAAACAAAGAACTCGGGGAACAGGAATAAAAAACGGAGTTGATGAAGCTCTCCGATTTCGTCAAAGAACACAAGGGCGCATAAGACGCCCCGATGGGACAAAAAGACTCCCGAGCGGGGAATTGAACCCCGATCAGCCATGTGACAGACGGCTATACTAAACCGTTATACTACTCGGGATGCTACATTCACCGTTTTTCGCATCTACCCTATGGATGGAACCCCGGAGCCAAGCAATGGAGATTCATCACAAGTTAGATCTTCTCACGTTGTTGTGTTCTGTTCCTGCATCAGCGCCTTCCCTGGACGCCAATGAGCTCCACGTTCGTGTGGACGGCGCAGGACGAGCAGAGCTGCGGCCGTGTGCGGCTGTCCGAGCCCCAGCAGATCCTGACGTACGAGCAGCCGCGCGGTTCGCGCTCGTCGCAGCTCGGCGGCTGGCCTCCGCGCCTGCTGCCCCGCATCCCCACCCCGCTCGACCTCGACGCGCGCTACGACGCCGAGGCCCTCGCCGCCGCCGCCCAGTCCGCGCTGCAGAGCCCGCCCGACACGTCGCTCGAGCCGTTCACGTCGTGCCTCGAGCGCGTGCGCTACAGCCCGCGCCGCGAGGGCGTCGCCGTCGTGAGCTTCCGCCACAACCTCATCAAGCTGCTCGCCAGCCGCTACGCCGGCGACCCCTGGCGCGTCGACGTGCTCCGCGCCCGCGGCGTCGTGCACCTTGGCGTCGTGCCGCGCGCCGAGGACCCCGGCGACGCGCGCGCCCTGCGCTTCGCGTTCTGGGGCCGCGAGTTCGAGCGCTCCGTCGCGCCCTCTGCGCAGCCCGGCAGCGAGTTCTGCGCCGCGTTCCGCACGCGTCTGGGGCCCGTCAGCCTGCTGCTCGCCGCCGAGATCGACTGCACGCGCGAGGCGAGGCCGCCCGAGGGCTGCGGGTGCGGCGACGGCCCGAGCCCCGCGTCGTACGTGGAGCTCAAGACGGCCAGGGAGCCGGGCAGCGCGCGGGCGTGGGAGGGCTTCGCGCGGCGCAAGCTGCTGGCCGCGTGGGCGCAGTCGTACCTCGCGGGCGTCCCGCGGGTGCTCTTCGGCATGCGCGACGACCGCGGCGTCGTCGGCAGGGTCGTCGAGAAGGCGACGGAGGAGATCCCCGCGTGGGCCGGGACGCGGGCGTGGGACAAGAACGCCGTGCTGGGCCGCGCGGCTGCGGCGCTCCAGTGGATCGTGGAGAGCACCGCAGACGGCGCCCGCTACGAGCTGACGAGCGACGGAGGCGAGCCCGCGGTGCTGCGGCTCGAGAGGGTGCCCGTCGACCAGGGGCCTCCGGTGGTCAGCGAGCAGTACCTGCGGTTCCTCTCCGAAGACGACAACTGATTTTGAAAATTGCAGGACCCCAATCCCCCCGCAATTTTTTCAAAAATTCAAATACCATATCTTATCCTCCTGCAAAGATATTCGAGGCATTTAAATGGTTGCGCGCCAAAATAATCCCTCAAACACAACCCTTCTTTTGTTTGGAGAGAGCAGCCGCACCGCACTCACCAATGGCTTCCGGCATGGGTACGTCCCCAATCCCGCCACCGCGCTCCCCCCAGCTCCCTCCCAACGCCCCCCGCTCACGCGTCCCCCGCAGCGTGGGAGATGGAGAACGAGGCGTCGCACCTCAACGTGCCCACAACGCCCAACCGCGCTTCTGTACGTCCGCACG
>CACRSC010000015.1:199735-217129 GCA_902651635.1 Mastigamoeba balamuthi
CACGACGGCGCCCGCGTGCCCGGGGCGAGGCAGCTGGCGGCCCACCAGCGCGTCGTCTCGGCGCCCGCGACGGCCGCCCGCCACCCGAGCGCCCGCGGGGCGGCTGCGGCGGCCCCGTCTGCGCAGGCGACGCTGCGGGCGCACCGGCCGTCGGCCCCGTCGGATGCCCCGCGGACAGCGGTGCGCCCCGGGGCGGTCGCGATGCGGCCCGGGTCGTCGCATGCGACGCACTCGTCGATGATGGGGACCACGAGGCACCTCTCGGGGCTCCCGGTGCCCGCCAGTGCCAAGGCGCCTGCGGCAGTGCAGCACCAGCAGCACCAGCAGCTGCTGCAGGCCCCCCAGCAGCAGCTGCAGCAGACCATGAGGGCGCCCGGCACGCCCGGCGGCATGAAGTCGAGCGCTGCGGCCCTCTCGATGCTCGAGTCGCGTTTCGACGACCTCATCCGTGTACGTAGTTGCACATCCCCCCTTCCCGCCAAGTTCCTCCCCGCCCTCTCTTCCCTCGGCGCTTCTACCGCTTCTACAGTGGCCTCTGCATTTGCCACTTCCCTCTTGGATTCGAACTTCGCCGCAATTTCACTGGTATTGCCCCGCATTAACGTGCACACGCCCCGCCCCGTAATGGGCAACAGGAGCTGGACGCTGAGAGGGAGCACAGGGCCATGCTCGAGCGGGAGCTCCAGGCGGAGGTCGTCGCGCGCCAGGCGCTGGAGAAGCGGCTGGGCGAGCTCGAGGCGATGGTGAGGCGCGCTGCCCTGTAGAGTAACACTCTGCAAACGGCAGTCGCCGAGAAGCATTGTAGTGCATTCGGATGGCCGTAGAAAGCAACAAACACGAGATTGCTGCCTCCCCGCATCTAGGCTCGTGCTCGATTTCTATTGCATGCGGGTACGCGCGCGACGCACCTGCGGGGTCGCAGTGGGCGGGGGATCTGTTCGCCTCGCATTTGCTCGAGTTCCGAAGGCGCGCGGATTTCTGCAGCTTCTGTCGCTATCGACCCAGGAAGGTGCGATCTGGTACACGAGACAGTACTGAAGTGCGATAGCTATCTTTAGCCGTTCGTTGAGTTCACGTAGTCCACGCATTCTTCTCTGCTCATCTGACGTATCAGTTCATTAATTTACTTTGAAGTCCAAGCGAAGGACCTGAAAGCCCAGGACGCCCGGGCCACCACACGCGAAGACGGCAGCAGCACTGGCACTCCCCTCCACACCCATGTCGACGGCACGCGCGCAGGAGCGACAGACAACGACCCAGCAGGTGATTCTGCCCCCGGGGCTCCTGCCGGTGGGCTCGCTCTCTGTGCCCGTGAGCTGCGTGGGGAGCGAGACGCTCGCGGACTTCGTCGCGAGCCTCGAGCGCTCCGTCGGCGCCGTCGCCGGGGGCGGGCGCAGGGTGGTCGTCGAGGGCGTGCTGGACGTCGCCGCGGACCACCGCGTCGTCTCTATGGACTCGCCGCTCTCCGACGTCCTTATGGGCGAAGACGTACGTCCGCCAGTTTCTCTATCGGGCATTGTTCTATAAATGGTGGGTCATGACTGATCGTTCTTCGGCGTTTGCCCTATCGCAGGATGAGTACGAGCTCGTGCTGGTGCAGCAGAGCCCCCGCTGCACGGGGGCGCGGCAGCAGCACACGGGCTCGCCGTTTCACCTCCCCCTGACCAGCCCGCGCATGCGGCAAGGGACCAAGGAGTCGCCGAGGGCGTCCGGGGCTTCGCAGCAGCAACTGGTTTCGCCGCGGATGTCGCAGCAGGCGCGTGTTGCGCCGATGCCGCTCCCGCTGAGCAACCTGTCGCAGCTCAGCCCCAGGACCCTGAAGCAGCTCAGTCCCAAGTCGCAGCAGCAGCTGCAGGAGAGGATTATCGAGTCTTCTGGAAACTCGCAGGTCCGCCTTCCCCCCGTCTTCTACAGTGTTCGTCGAGTTCACTGACACGTCAGGGCGGGCAGATAATGCTCAACATCTCGTGCCACCGATGCCGTGCTAAGAAGGGCTTCTGCTACCTCTGCCCGACCAACCCGAAGCACAAGTACTGCCGCTCGTGCCTCGAGAAGCACTTCGGGCTCAAGGAGCTGACGACCAGCTGCCCTCTGTGCAAGAGGGCATGCAACTGCACCAAGTGCACGGCCAAGCAGTCGCCCCCGAGCTCTTCCGAGCCCATCGACGAGATGGAACTCTAGAATCAACCTTAGACATCTACCCTGAGTCTGCTAGTTCCCACGCGCCAGTTGAACGGGCAACGCCAAGCGCGTCGTCCGTCATTCAGCAAAGCGCATTTACGCGTGGTGCTTTACTGCACAACACGCACCCCCGGCCGGTGTTACTCACCGATAGCATAACAAAGGATGCCAAGCCAGAAACCCTGGCCCTTTTTCTTCTAAGAACAGTTGCCGCGGTGTTTAGACAGCTTGCAAGTGCTTTATAAGGGAAGGAGAGGTGGAGGGGGTTCACTTCGGGTTCTGCCAGAGCGGTATGCTCGGCTCCGATCTGTGTGACTGCGGCATCTGCGGCTCCTCGGGCGGGACGACTCCGAAGAGCAGCGGCTGTGTGAGCGAGTCGGCCTCGAACACCGGCGACGCCGCGTTGGCCATGACGAAGCTGGGCGGGATGAACGAGTTCAGCAGCGTGATGGAGCCAACGGGGTAGGCCATGGGGGACGCGCTCTTGGCCGGCGGGGGCATCACAAGCTGCATCTGCGACCCCACGAGGCCCAGGCTGCTCTGTATGCTGCCCGACCCAACGGGGCTCTGGAAGCTGCCCTGGAAGTGGCTTGGCGCCCGGACCGGCGCCGGCTTTGGTGTGTCCCGCGGGAGCGAGGCAGACCACGACCCTCCTGAAGATGGCGGGACTTGAGAGAAGAACGGGATCAGCGGGCAGCGCCATTCAGCGGGCAGGGGTCCCTTACCGAGCATGATGAGGTTGCTCTGCTGCGACGGGTCGATGAGGAGGGTCTCCGGCGGTGGTGCCTCGAACTGGAGCCCTGTCTCGGCGAAGATCTCAGGCCAACGGGCCAGGATAGTGGCGAAGGGCGGCCGGTGCTTGGGCTGCGTGCTCCAGCATGAGAGGAGGAGTTCCTGCAGAGCCTTGGGGACGTCCTCTGGGATGTCCGGGTGGGGGAACGCATTCGACTGGCGTCGTGCGCCGCCGCTCTCCGAGTCCTGGGAGGACACAGCCATCTGCATGTACGTCTCTCGCGGGAGGAGAAGCTCCCACAGCACTACGCCAAAGGCGTAGATGTCTGTCGCCAGGACGGGTCTCATGCCAGCGATGAGCTCTGGGGCCAGCCACATGGACTGCTGGTGCCACGAGTTGGACGACTTGCTGCCCTTGCCCAAGGGCGCGTGGAACCACCAGTCAGAGACCTTGGCAGACAGCTTGCTGTCCAGCTGCGATGCAACAGCGTGAGATGAGCGGCAGCAGCGAAGAGCTACTGTACAAGGATAGACAGCGACGAGAGGTTCGAGTGGATGATGGGCAACCGTTGCGCGTGCAAGAACGTCATCCCTTTCAGGACGTCCTGCATTTATGTCAGAATGGCTACGATAGTGGTGAGAACGAGCGAGAGAGCGCACATAGGCGATCCCCATAAGAAGATTGAAGTCGAGAGGCAGCATGTCGTTAGACAGGACCGACTGCAGCGACCCCATAGGCATGTACTCTGCACGCGCGAGTCAGAAACTCTGGAGCACGGATGGACCACGGCGACTTGCCGGTGACGAGGATGAAGTCGGCGTCTGTCTCGGAGAAGCCCATGATCATGTGGCAGTTGGGGTGCCGCAGGGACCGCATGAGTGCCGCCTCGGCGCGGAGCGTTGCGAGCGCCTCGACGTCGGTCTGCGCAATCGGCATGACGCGGACCGCGACTTCGGTGCCCCTCCACAGCGCGAGGTAGACCGTCCCCATGTGCCCGGACCCCAGCTCGTCCATAAGCTCGAGCTCCTTCCGCGGAATGAACATCTCCCCCTTGTTCTTCTGACTCGTTCCGTCAGAAGAGGAGTGGACTGGATGGGGGGGGCCAGGGAGGCCAGGGAGGCCACGCGGTGCGGGCTGGCGCACCATCTTGGAGAGGAAGATAATGAAGAGGCACATGAGGCACACAAAGACGATGAACCCCAGGACGCCCGCAGCGACGAACAGAACGCGTATGATCGACGGCGTCGGGCTGCCGCTGCTGGCGTCGGCCTCTGGCTGTATCCCGCACCGGGCCAGCTTGTGGCTGAACCCCTCGACGGGATTGAACAGCCTGCTGTGCGGGTCCAGCTGTGTGACGAACACCAGGTCCAGCCCCTGGTTGCAGCAGGGCTCCGCCCGGGTGCAGTGCTCCACGAACGGCCCCACAGAGATGCCGCCGATGTCGAACACCCGGCCCGTGTAGACGGCGTCGACCAGCGCCTTGGGCGTCGGGGTCGTGCCGCGCGGGATCCGGCGCATGACCTCGGACAGAAAGCGAGCTGAGAAGTACCCCTGGAACGAGCTCGACTCGGTCTTGTCGTTGGAGACCCAGAACTGGAAGTCAGTGAAGATCTGGTAGCGCTGGCCGGTCAGCGGCGGCAGCAACTGCGTCTGGAACAGCCCGGCGGACGGCAGCTTGACGTGCAGGCCCGCGAGCGCCTGCTCGAGGACCTCGGTCCCCGAAGCGCTGCTCGAGACCAGCGGCGTGCCCTCGAGCGCGCTGCCCGCAGAGAGCGAGGCGAACGCGGCTACGGCCTCAGCCGTAGCGAACGCAATCACCGCGTGCGGCTTCACGGACTCTATCGACCTGTGCGCGGGCTTGACGTAGGTGGTCCCCCGGCGGTAGGACGCCGACAGGACAAGCGAGACGTGGCGGCCCTTGCGCTTAATGGCAGCGACGACGCCGGCCAGGCCGTCGAGCCCGAAGTCGTCCTCCTGGTACAGGACTGCGATCCGCGTGGAGTTGAGGCGCCCGACGAGGAACTCGACCATGACCTCGGCCTCCTGGTGGTACGAGGCGTACAGGTTGACGACGTTGCGCTGGAAGGGGAACCGGATGCTCTGCGCGCCCGACAGCGGGGCGAACAGGGCGACCTCGGAGTCCCGCAACGCCGAGAGGCAGCCGGCGGTGTCCTCCGTCCCGATCGTCCCGAACATCGCCAAGGCCTGTGCAGCAGTGCCCACGCTCGCGTCAGAGGGCGTGCGCCACAGCCTGCGGAGAGGAGCAGCTCACCCCGGCCCTGAGTAGCTTCCCGCAGTTCTCGTAGGCCAGAGTGATGTTGTCCCGGTCGCTGAGCGTCCCGAGGAGCAGCGGCAGCTCCAGGTCCGTCTTGCTGTTGTGCTGCGAGATGGCGCCGGCTGCCCCTATGCGCAGGCCATAGCCCACGGCCGAGAGGGGGCCCGCCGAGGCGAACGACTGGCCGATGAGCCAGCGGCCCCCGTCGCGCGTCCACTTGCCGATGCCGCACGTGGAGAACTTCAGGATCCCGTTGCGCACGGGCCTGGGGAGCAGGCCGCCGGTGGTGCCGGTGACGAAGACCTCGTGGGAGCCCTGGGCGCACGTCGAGCTGTAGGGCCCGAGCGAGAACCCGGAGATGGGGAACGTCTGCGAGTCGTTGATGACGCGCACAAAGTTGGCCCACGACAGCGGGAAGCCGTACAGCGACAGCGCCCGGAATGCGACGTCGGCGATGAACCTGCCGGCGATGTACGCCTCGAGCCCCGCGTGCGTGGGCTCGCTGCTGTTGGGGAAGTTCTTCGCGATCGACCTGTTGTACTCCCTGCACAGATCGGCCACCCCGCAATGCAGGAGTTGAGACCGGGCTGTGCTGCTGCTGCGTGGGAGGAGGGAGGGGGAGGCCCAGGCCCCGCTGCCGCTGCCACTGCAGCGCGGCCCAGCGCCCTGCAAGGCACGCACAGCACGACGGGGTTGCCGCGGTTCGTGGGCACGGGCACCACCTGGCTCGACAGCACCAGCACGTCGAGCAGCTCGGAGCAGTTGGCAGCCTCCGAGTCGAGCGCCAGGCGCGCAGCGACCTCCTCGGCGTCGGCGTCGGACAGCGTCGCCAGGACGACGTCCGAGCGGCGCAGCTCGCAGGCGGACACGTAGGCGGCCGCCGAGACGGCTCGCGAGGTGCCCTGNGCCGCGAGACGGCTCGCGAGGTGCCCTGCACGAACAGTATGCGCGGCACGGCGACGGCGTACAGCTCGCGCAGGGCCGAGCGCACGCTCGCGACGAGCTCGCGGTCGCCCGCGCGGGGCGGCTGCGCGTAGGCGGCCCGCGAGAGCACCCTGACGCCGACGGTCGCCAGCGCGCCCCCGAACGCCTGCGCGACCTCTCTGGGCGGGACGAGCGCGCACGCGAGTGCTCGTCAGGGCGGTGTGGACTCTGGGAGCGGTGTGGGCAAAACAGAGCCCCCCCGAGCGACCGCGTGGCCGGGCTGCATCGCCCACCCGGCTGTGCGTGCGCCGAGGAGGCGGTGGCTGCTCCGTGCCTGTTCCCCCTCGGTGATTATCGCGAGGGGAATGAACAGGCACGGACTTCCCCAGTGGTCTCTCGGTGCGCCCCCATTCCAAGGAAGAGCCCCTGCGGAAGCAGCAGCGGGGAAGTCCGGTTTGGAGCGCACAGGCCGTCGGTGTCGTTGCAGCAGAGGACCGAGGTGCTCTCGAACAGCGACCAGTCGGTCGCCAGGTACGTGATGAGCGCCTCGATCTCGTCGGCCCGCGACGCGCGCACGTTGACGACGCGCCGCGCGAGCCCGTCGCTCGTGTAGAGCGCCTTGGGCCCCGCCAGCGCCCCCACGAACGGCGCGCCCAGCTCGTAGGCCGCGCCCGCCGCGGCCTCTGCGCACGCGCCGCCCACGACGCCCATGACGCCGAAGACGCCCGCGTCGCCCAGCAGCGCGTCCCGCACCTGCGCGCGCGCGAGCGCGGGGTCGCCCGCGTCGTCGTGCGAGGCGACGACGAACTTGACGTTGCTGTAGACGTTGGCGTCGGCAAAGGCGCTGCGGACACCGGCGAGCGCGCTGAGGCCTAGGTGGGCCGAGGCCCCCGTGAGCGGCGCCGCGTGGACCCACACCATCGTCGCGTTGTCGCGCGTGACGTCGCCGCAGAGCGCCAGCAGCGGCAGGGCGAGCAGCACGAGCACGGCGGCGAGCGGGGCGGCTGCGGGCACGGGGCCCCCTCCGCGTTGTGGGCCCGCGCGCATTTGGTGGGGTGGGATAGAGGGGCACGGAGTGGCGGCGCGGGTCAACGACGCGTTGCTTGCGCGATGCGTGTAGAAGAAATGCAGTTTGATTCGCTTGGGAAGAGCAATTTACCGGAAACTGACGGGAATAGTACGAGTTTTTCCCGTTCTCTGAATGACACGCTCTCGTGTGTCAGTGGCCTTGAACGTCTGCGCGAGTTGCATCGCCCTGGGCGGTTGGTGGGTCCCTTGGCCTTGGATTTCTCATTTTCTAGGGAAACTGGGAGGAAGAGTGTTCAGTTGGTCAGAGGGGCGGTCTCGACGATCTCGCCCTGCACCCCTACGGTCACCACGGACACGGGCGGCTGGCGCTTGGCACGGCGCCTCGCGTCGCACACGATCCGGGCGAGGCCAGCGCAGCACGGCACCTCCATGCGCATCACCGTGACCGAGGCAACTCTGGCGACGTCGATCAGCTCCGCGATCTTCTGCACGTACGCCTCCTGGTTCGTGTCGAGCTTGGGGCACGCGATCACCAGCGTCTTGCCCGCCAGGTGCTCAGCGTGGAACCCCGGCAGCGCGTAGGCAACGCAGTCCGCGGAGACCAGCAGGTGGCTCTCGCGGAAGTGCGGTGCCCCCGGGTCGACGAGGTGCAGCTGCACAGGCCAGTGCGTCAGCCCGCTCTTGGCGTTGCACGGTCGCCTGCTCCCCGGCTCGAAGCTCCTCGACATGGCCCCGGGGCAGCCGAACCCCTGAAACATGCTGGGGACCTGCGCTGCCTCGATCGCAGGCCGAGGGTCTGCTGCAGGCGCGCTGGAGAGCCCGGGGAGCTCGCAGCTGCACGTTCCCGCCTGGGGGAACTGGCGGGTGCCGGGGATGTGCGGCTGCCTGAGCGTCATGACGGCGTCGCCAACGTCGAACGGGACGCGCTCCTCGTGCTCGCCGAGGTAGCTGAGCGCGCTCTCAAAGTACTCCCGTTGGCCCTTGTCGAGCAGGTGCTGCAGGTGCGCGACGACCACCGCGCGGGCAGCGGGTCCCAGCGCCAGCATCGACGCGAGCGTGCTGCCCTCGTCGTAGGGCTGCGCCTCGCGCCGCTCGATGGCCAGGGCGCCGGCAGGGCAGACGGGCAGGCAGGCGCCCAGGCCGTCGCACATGGGCTCCATCACGAGCGCCGCCTTGCCGTCGACAATCTGCAGGGCCCCCTCGTGGCACGCGCGGGCGCAGGCCCCACACCCCGTGCACAGGTCGCGGTCGACCTTGACGATGTCCCGCAGGCGCACAACTGCTTTGTCGCTCATTCCCCCGGGTTTTTGGCAGCGAATCAAAAGCAAATCTCCGAATGCCACGGCCCGAATCAAACAATCGACGGAATCTAACTCCGGCACGGCGACGGCTGGCGAGCTTAACAGAAACCGACCTTTGTTCGACGACTACATGACTTACACCGTTACGACGAAGAAGGAGGCGTGGTGGAGGACGACGCAACGACCGTTGGGGCGGATATCTCAACGGTGCGCGACACGGGAACAGGTCCAGGGGCCGACTGGGGCGCCTGCGACGCCCCTGCCGCAGGGGCTGGGGCAGGTGCCGCGCGGGCCACGTGCGCACCAGCCTCCAGATCGTTCTGCTCGTCGATAGGTCTCTTGCAAAACGGGCACGTCTTGTTGGTGGGCAACCATCGGTCCTACAGCAGCAAGCACGCACAGTCAGCGCCCGTGCAACCCCCCGGGGGGCCAGAGAGAAGCACGCACAATGCACTTCTGGTGGAAGTGGTGCCGGCACGGCAGATACCTGATGTGCTCGCCCTCCTCGTACTCGCACAGACATATCGCGCAGCTGGAATTCCCCGCGTGTGAGGGCACGAAACCTAGACGGCGGAAAAGCCCAACCTGGCGTCCTGCGAGTCGATGAGGTCCTTGGTGAAGGCGATCGAGGGCAAAGAATCGATCAGCTCCTGCGAGGCGCCGTCGCGCTCGGCGTACAGGGCGTACTGCCGCAGCAGCGAGGCCCTGAGCAGCACGATCAGGCACGAGCAGCAGCAGCCAACGGTCGTCAGCCCCGCGACGACAAACTGCATGATGACCAGCGTGAACGACGTCGTGAAGAGGAACGGCGTCCCGTCGGTCTGTTGAGAGGGAGGGGGGAGCGCACAGGGTCAGGCCACGGATGGTGGAGGGTGGGCGAGAGGGGGGCAAACGCAACGCATTGCTCTCTGCTGAGGGCGGTGAAGGTCCAGGCGCACCCGACGATGAACCACACGAACCACGCAAAGTCGACGAACTGGCTGACCTTGCTGCAGATTCTGTACGTCACCGACCGACTGCGCGAGCGCCTGTCAGCAGCCCGCCCCGCCCGCCGCGGCCCCCGCGGAAGTGGGAAAAGTCAAGTTTGGCGCACTCGGTGTCTTCGACCATGTCCTCGGCGAAAATCACTTTGGCCGTCATGAGCGAGTTGACGAAGAACATGATGATCTGCAGCAGGCCCTGGACGAGGCACCACACCTGCAGGCGCAGCGCACTTATTTTTAGAGGGGTGCGGGCCGGAGGGGGGCGGCGAGCCAAAAGGGAGAGAGGTGCACGGACCTTCAGCGGCGGGCAGTTGCACGACGACGCCGACGCGCACTTGCGGTCCCAGTCCGTCCACAGCGCCGTCGCGAGCACCGCGACGACGGGCACCGAGTACACGACGCTGATGAAGTTGCCCTTCCTGCAAAATTGGACCCACGGAAGAGGCCAGCCAGCGCCCGCATTGTCACAAAGGTGCAGCCCCCACCACCCGGGAAAACCAGAAACAACGTCGAAGACGCCTGAAGGGGGTGTGCGGGGGGTGGGAGAGAGACGCCCGGGCGCACCTGATCAGGCGCAGTATCGATATCGTGTGCGCGGCGGGCTGCGCGTTGGCGACGGCCAGCGTGGCTGCGACTGCCGCGTCCTGCAGGTCCTGGTCGTTCTCGAGCCTCGCGCGCTCATCGGGCGAAGAATCCGACGACGACGACGCCCCTGCAAAGGCGCGCCCGAGTGAGTGCTGCCCGGTGCCCGGTGCCCGGTGCAGACGCGCGGGAGTGCGGGGTTGCCCTCCCACCGGCGAGGGCAGGTGTGCATGTGCAATTTTTAGATGCAGGCCGATGGGGTGTGGGCGGGGGCGCACGGCGGGGGCGGCGTGAGTGCTCGTCGAGGAGGGGTGCGTCCGGGCGCGGTATCTCGTCGCGGTCCGCGCCGCTGGGACGCCCCATCTCGATGTTGCTGCTCATTCCTTCCGCAACGCTTCCGGTAGCCTTTGCGGCTGCTTATCTGCCTGCCTGTGCGAGATACGCGTATCTTCTCAAACCGTTCGGGGGATTTTCGCAGTCGTGCGCCTGGAGGGCGAGGCATGTGGGCGGTCTCACGCGCGGCCGCAGAGTAAGACGGACGCAACAGACGGCCGCATCGCGACTGCCTGTGTGATTCGATTTTCATGATTGAATTGGCCGATACATTTATCTATTCCTCGCAACTGTAAACCCCCGCTGCGGGCATTTCACGGAATAATGACAGCGATGGCCCGGTGGCCGCTGCGCTCCGCTCCCAGCGCGTCCTCCGGCCCGCGTGCGTCCGCCCGCGGCCGGCCCGCCTTCCTCCACCGCGCCAGTTTCGCACACTGACAAGTAGTCACCGGCAGACATAATTTTCTCTCGCGAGCGCCCCTTCTTCGGGCTCTCGCTCAAAGAGCTCCACGCGCTCTACCCGAGCGATATGTCGTCGCGAGGGGTGCCGGGCGTGCTCGAGGACTGCTCCACGGCGATCATGCGCGGTGCCGTCCCTCCCCTGCTGGAAAAAAACCGCGTCCTCTGCCCCCTCTCTTAAAATCCCAACCCTGTTGGGCCTTCTCCTCCCTGATTCGTGCCTGCTGGGGTGGGTGCACTCGTGAGCAGCTGCGGGGACCGAGGGCCTCTTCCGCGTGGCCCCCAACTACACCGAGCTGCAGGAGCTGGTCAACCGCATCGAGAGCGGCACGTACCGCGCCGGAGAGGCGGCGGACGCGGACCCGCACGTGGCGTGCGGCGTCGTGAGCCTGTTCCTGCGCTCGCTGCCCGACCCGGCGCTGCCCGCCTGCGCGTACGGCGCGGCCATCTCCGCCGCCGTCCTGCCGGATGCGGGTGCGGCTGTGTGCGCCATGCGCAGCGCGCTGTCCGTCGTGCCGCCCGAGCACCTGTGGCTCCTCAAGTTCAGTCGCTTTCGCCTGCGCCTTACAAATTTCAATTCCCACCCGCGCGCACTAAGCTGCTGCTGCTACTGCTGCTGCGCGCCACACACACAGCTGGATCCTGGGGCTGCTGCAGTACGTGACGGAGCGATGCCACCAGAACAAGATGACGATCGACAACATCGGCGTCGTGTTCGGGGCGTCGCTGCTGCGGGCGCCGTCGGGGGCGCCGCTCGACAACCTGAGCGCGCAGCAGGCGGTCGCCCGCCTGCTCGTCGAGCACCTCGAGGAGCTCCTCGAGATCGCCCCGCCGCCCGCGGTCTCGATGTCGGACCTCGACGAGCTGGGCCTGCAGGTCCGCGACCTCTACGCCGCCGCGGACCTGCTGGCCAAGCACTGCAACGCCATCCGCTTGTCGGGCGCCCCCGACAAGTTCGCTGGGTGCCGGCCAGTGTCGGAGCCGCCCAACAGCTCCTCGGCCAGCCGCCAGCGCGGCCAGGGCCGCCCCGACGACGACGACAACGACGACAACAGCGACGAGCCGCAGCTCTACGTCGCCTACTACGACTCGCAGGCGCAGTACCAGGGCGAGCTCGACCTGCACCAGGGCGACATCGTCGCCGTGCGCCGCGAGGGCCGGCAGCAGGTCGGCTCGGACGGCTGGTGGGAGGGCGAGACCTTCGACAGCGCCAGGCGCAGAGGGTTCTTCCCCGCGGCCTTTGTCGTCAGGATCCCCAGGAAGTCTGTGCTGCCGTCGCTGCCGCTGCAAGCGCGCGCGGCGATCATACGCAAGCGCCTTGTGCTCTGAGCGAACCCGCGGGGGGCTCTCCTCTGCTGCTCCTGCTCCGTTTCCGAGACGCTTCCAGCACCCGCAGGCTACCGGCACGCGGAAGCTCGTGGAAGCAACCCGGCGGGCGACATCGGCCGACACCCCTGTCCATTGCACACAACCCTCCAATATCGTTTTGCGTTTTTGGTGCCCTCCACATCTTCTTCCGCCGCTGTCTTATTCATTCATGACATGCATGGCCTGGGCCAAATGCCCTGTCCCAGATGCAGGATGAAATAGTTTGCGCGGCTCAGTCGAATGAACAGGAATCGGGGCAGAACCGCGGAGACACGAGAAAGAAATCCTGGGGTTAATCAGCGCTGCCACGGCTGCAGCGGTTTGATTGCGCTGATATTTCGCGTGACGCAACAGGCTTCGGTTCGGCCGATTTAAAACCAAAGGCGAGGTTTGTAATAGTCCCACCCGAGAGATGGTGCGCCCGCTCCCGCGCTCGCAGGCGCCACCACCACGGCCGCCGTCTGACGGTGCTCGCCCCACCCACCCCGCAGGTTGTCCTGAGCGTCGCGATCTGCACCAAGGCTGGCAAACGTGAGCAAGACCCGCCAATTAGATTCGAATTGCGCGAAACAATCAAATAGCGGGGCCGCAACAAAACAAACACAAACGCGCCCGCCCGCCCGCCCGCAGCGCTGGTCGCCCGCCAGTTCGTGGAGATGCCGCAGGCGCGCGTCGAGGGCCTGGTGGGCCAGTTCGCGAAGCTGGACGCGGCCGCGGCGTCGGAGCAGGGCGGCGAGAAGCAGAACACGTGCGTCGAGACGGACACGGTGCGCTACCTGTACCAGCCCCTGGAGGACCTCTTCATCGTCATGGCGACGTCCAAGACCTCCAACGTCATCGAGGACCTCGACACGCTGCACATCTTCGCCAAGCTCGTGCGCGCAGTGTGCCCTCCTCGCGGGGCGCAGAGGGGGGAGCGCCGCGCGTCGTCGTTGACTCCCCCCCTGGCGGCGATATTTTGGAAATATCTCTGTGCTCTGCCCAACAAACGCCGCTCTCCGCTGCACGCGCGCAGGTGTCGACGTACTGCCGCCAGCTGAACGACAAGGAGGTGCTCGAGAACTACTGGGACCTCGTCTTTGCGTTTGACCAGGCGATCACGCCGTTTGGGTGCGCCAGATCTTTCAACAACGGAGAAAAAACCCGAGAGGGGAGAGGGCGACGCGTCTCAACAGCGCGTATCTCTCTCTTCCCCGGACGCGTATTGTACAGGTACAAGGAGAAGGTGACTCTGGGCCAGATCAAGAGCTTCGTGGAAATGGACAGCCACGAGGAGAAGATGGCCGAAATCGAGGCGGAGAACCGGCGCCGCGAGGTCAAGAAGACGATGATGCAGAAGGCCAACGCCATCAAGGCGCAGCGCGACGAGGCCGACCGCCGCGAGAGGGCCATGCGCGGCGGCGGCTCGTACACCCCCGCGGCGGCGCCCCAGTCGTCCCCGTCGCCCGCAGCGGCCCCCACACAGCCCGACCCCTTTGTCGTCAGGTGCGCTGTTGCCCTCGTCGCCGGTTCAATTCCCCCCGCGTGCAATTTTCTCCACCATGTCCCGATTCCCAATCTGCAACCTCCGCCAGGGAGAGGGCTGCCCCCACGTACGCGGCGCCGTCGGGAGGCAGCGGCCTGGTCCTCAGCAAGAAGGGCGCACAGACCCAGCTGATGGAGAAGCTCGCGCAGGAGGGTACGCGGGGGGGCACTGCAAGCAAAGCCCCCACACTGCCCGCGGGCTGACGGCCGCTGTGCTGTGCCCGCGCAGACAAGGGCCTGTTCGAGCAGCAGCAGAGGGAGGCGGCGGCGCAGCAGGCGCAGGAGGCGAGGAGGGCGGCGCAGCAGGAGGCCAGCGCGGTGCCGCAGGTGCCCCGCGAGGCGGTGCACGTGATCATCGAGGAGCACGTGACGATCGAGGCGCTCAACGACGGCACCATCACGTCGATGGACGTCAAGGGCGAGCTCAGCGTCGCCGTCGGCACGGCAGACGCCTCGCGCGCGGCCGTCGCGCTGGCGAGCACCAGGAACCCCGCGTACCAGTGGAAGGTGCACCCGCAGTGCGACAAGGCCCGCTGGGGCTCGGAGAGCGTCCTCGTGACCGGCAGGCCGCTGCCCGTCGGCGCCACCGCGTCGCTGCTGAGGTGGCACGCGGCCCCGCGCGACGAGTCGGCGGTGCCCGTCACCGTCAGCTGCTGGCCCACCGCCGCGACCAACGGCATGATCGTCAACCTCGAGTACTCGTTCTCTGAGGGCGCTGGCCTCCCCGAGGTCACCGACCTCGCCATCACTGTCCCCATCCCGTGCGAAGACCCTCCTCCTGCACAGCAGCAGCGACAGGGCACTTCTGCTGACGGCCACCTGTTGTTACGCGACTACAGGCCGCAGGACGTGCCCGAGATTGGGCAGTGCGACGGCGACTACACGCTGCAGTCGGGGGCGCTGATCTGGAACGTGCCGCACGTGTCCGCGACGAGCGCGTCGGGCTCGGTGGAGTTCACGAGCCAGGCCGCCAACAACGCCGCGGTGTTCTTCCCGATCAACGTCAACTTCGCGTCGGCCCACTGCTTCTCCGGAGCTGCGGTGAGCGTCTCGCCACTGCGGGCCACGGAGGGCTGCTCACTGCCCGGCCCCTTCTTTTTGACGGGTCTGACCGGTTCCCTCCTTGCTTTCTTTTTTGCAGATTGCGGGCGTCACCATCGATGGGAAGCCCAGCGTCTACTCGTCCGAGGTCAGGGTCATTGTCGACAACTACCAGATCTCTGCTTCGAACTAAACTCTCGAATAATTGCCGCAAACATGACAAAGCACAGTCCACGTCTCAGCCTGGGCTCAGCGTGTTATCTGCCTTCAGAATACGAATTGTCTCTGCTGAATAAGCTGCCTAGAGCGACAATCCCATTAGTGGGCCAACTATTGAAAGGGCGGTCTGCGAGGGTGTGAGCTCCTGCCTGTCTGTCCTGGTGGCGCCGATGTGGCCAAGGGCGGTGAGGGCGAGGAAGCAGGCACTACACAGGGATCAGGCCGCTGGAGACGAATCGCCACACCATTATGGCGGGAGCCTGCAACGCCACTGACGAGGCCGGCGCCACAGCGGGGCTTCCGTGCAGGGGCCGTGGGCGAAGAGGTTGACGCAAGGGTGTTGGCTAAAAACGGCGCCAACCGGATCGGGCGACAGCCCCGAGCGCGCTGCGACCGCCCATCACGTAGGGGGGACGAGTAGAGAGGCTCACCGTAAGGCGCTCGAGGGAGACCGCAGCGCACCGGTTCCCATATCCCCTCCACATGTACCCGACGGCGGGTGAGGAAGGACGGTCATAAAATGTGGTTTCGGAGGCGGACTGATGGTGGGAACGTTGGGAATGCGACTCATGAGGTCGGATAGCGACACTTGAGGGTCGGTCGGCAAGGTATACCAGAAGCGGTTGGAGGAGGCGAGAGATACTCACGGCTAGATCACGTCATCACGAGGGCGGCGACCCGAGGGCGGGAGAAATTTGCGGAGATGGGTTCGCGGTCTCACGTCACTCCAGGAGAAAGGTGCAGCCCGGTCTGCGAGCCCAAGTATATGTATATGGATCTGACCCCACACCAACAACGGAAAAGAAGACAAACTAAAGCTATTATGGGTCTCCTTTAGGTCTCCTTTCTCGACAAACTCTTGCCAACCTGTCTGTCAATCACACTAAATAAATGTATTGTCGGGAATCGTGCATATTGGAACCCGATGATAGCGTTTATTGGAAACACCTGAAACACTGAGCTTGATGAGTGGGTGGGGTGCGAACAGCCGGATCGCAAGTGGCCAAAAACTACGGGCGAATTCAGGGGCTGCCGTTGAGCATCAGCAGCGCCAACGCGCCAAAGATGCGGTCGAAGACGTCGCCAGCCAGCAGGTCGCGAGCGAGCGACGCGAGGCGGAAGAGGCCCAGGGCAATGGCGCGGTCCTGAGGCTCCACCTCCCTGAGGATGTCGAGCGTGCGGGTCAGCTCGGACTCCTCTGCGCTGGGCTGGACTATGGCCATCAGTGCGCCCAGGGCCCTCGCATCCTCTGCGGACAGGCCCTCGCTCCTGGGCATGCCGGCCTCTGCCGTTTGCTCTCCTCCCGTTGGCGCCGGCTGGAGTACCGGGGGCCTCTCAGGCGCTGCCACCACTTCCCTGCTCAACTCGGCGTGGCTCGGCAGCTCCTCGTTCAGGGAGCAGAGGATGAGACTGGCCTCGTACTCCTCCATGCTGATCTTTGCCGTCTCCAGGACCGCGCCCGCGCCCGTGCATCCCGATTTCTGCGAGGCGATTCCGCTCCCGAGGACACCGGCCTGCGTCTTCTGCGTGTCGTCGGGCACGCGGTGCACTCCGCTCTCGCCCGGCAGGGGGCCGCGGCGCACGACAGCCCCCGGTATCGACAGCGTTGCGGGGCGCTGCGGAGCCCTGCCCCCGGATGCCGAGTCCTCGCCGTGGTGGCCGTACGGGCGGGTCCTGCGGGCGGGCACCGGCGGCGCAGGAGGGCCTCCAGCCGGTGCTGCCGTGGAAGAGCCGTGCTCGGCCGCGAGCGGGACCTGCGAAGCCCTGCGGCGGCGGGCGATCTGCGGCATGCGCTGCCCCACGATGTGCGCGCGGATGCTCTCGACGAAGGCGTCGACGTCCGAGCTCGTGGCGCTCGCGCGCTGCCCGGTGGCGCGGAGCATCCACTGGTGCACGTAGCGCTGCGAGCTCCAGTACTCGTCGTCGTAGATGAGGCCGCTGTCCTGCAGCTCCACACGGGTCGCCAGCAGCCCGTAGACATAGTCGACGGTCCGCCGTCCCGACGCGAGTGCCGCAGACGGGACCCCCGCGCCGCCGAGACTGCTCACCTGGCTCGCGACGGTCTCGAGCGCGTGCATGTACCAGACCTCCCTGTGAGCGCCCCGTCCAACGCAAACCGGCAGTGTTAGCGGCACCAATCGAACAGCGAATGCGGAGGGTGCTGAGGGGAAGCAGAGCGCACGTCCTCGCGAGCTGGCCTTGCTCGATGCCCACCACGTCTTCGTGGGCTGCGAGCCACCTCAGGACGAGGTACACGCGGCCGTTGTGCTGCACAGCGTCCTCGATGCAGTAGTTGTCGACAATCGGCACGCCCTCCTGCGACTCGGCGCCCGACGGGAGGCACACGCTCTTCCCGATTGCCAGCGCTGCGAGGGTGGCCAACACGACAGCGCGTCAGGCGCCGTGGCGGAAGGGGGGGGGGGGAGGGGGGGGGGGGGGGGG
>CACRSC010000015.1:218984-423787 GCA_902651635.1 Mastigamoeba balamuthi
ATGATTTCCATGCGTCCGTTATCGCCGTACATGACGACCTGCTTCGGTAGAGCACGCACGTGGTCGTCCCACTGGAGCTTCTTGACGTACGTGATGTTGATTATCATGCGGTCCGCCCCGCTGTCGAGCTGTGCATTGACGTTCTGGCCTGCATGCGACCCTGTCGAGACGATGGGCTGGAGGATTATGCGACGTCCACACATAGCCTCGGACGGCTCGTAGATCTTCTTGAACAATGACAGGTCGATCATTGCGACATTATCAAATGTCGGAACGTCCCCAAACGGGTTTTCAGTGTCGTCCTTGGCCTGGTCATGCACAGCGGTGGGGCTTGCGATGTGGTCGACTGCGATGCTGACGTAGTTGACCTTGTAGCCCTTCTTGCGCAAGAACTCGACCATGTCTGACTCCCGAATCTGCTCGAGGGGGTTTGCTGGGTCGTTGCTGGGCTTGACCTCCACTTGCTGCGTTTTGGAGCTCGGCGAGTAACGGGACGGTTGAGGGATCTCGCTGCGCTGACGAAGTTGGCGCTGCTGTGCTGCCGGTTCAGCAGATGCTGATCCTGATACTCCTGCCCGTGCGGGGGCATATGGCGACGTTGTCGAGGACGCCGTTGGGGCCTTGCCCTTGACGTTGGGGCAGTCCTCCTTGTTGTGGTTCGGTGACCGGCAGATGAAGCAGAGCTTGTCCTTGCGGCAGCGCTCGCGGTCCTCGAACGTCAGGAATGTCTGGACCTTGCCCTCGACGATCTTGAACTCGCCCCAGCATGACTGCTTGATCTGCTCCTGCGGCTTCTTGAACTTGTCGCTGCTCCCGCTGTCCCGAATGCCCATAGTTGTTGCCTTCGTGACGAACTTTTTCTTGTCGAACCTGTCGCTGGAGTGTCCCAGATCATCGAGAATGCCTTCCGCGATGGTCTCGTCGATGTGAATCGCGATGTCGGACGTGCGGTCCATGAGTTTGTCGATTTTGATCGAAGGAATTCTGCCAGAGACGAACGAACCCTCGAGACGACGCTTGATAAGCCCTGAGAGACGTTCTGCCCACACCTCGCAGAGTTCGTCATCTGCGGTGTTGGGGAAGAACAACTTCGCGAGTTCATCAAACCTTTTGCGGAGCTTCGTGACTTCGATGAAGTACTCGGGCTTATGGCCCGGGTCCTTGTACGTGACGATCTTGTCGAAGAGCTGCCGCGATGCATAAACGTCGGGTGGCCTCGTGACGGCAAAAACGAAGTCCTTGAGGTCGACGAACTTCTTGGGGATCGAGACGTCTGCGGTCTTCCCTGTCTTTTTGTGCTCAGCCGCCTTGGCTTTGTAGATGAGCGCCTGCTGGACGCTGATCGGGATCAGGTTCGTCGCGTCGAACGTGTCCAGATCGAGTTTTGCGAAGCCCATGGTTGCCGAATCCTGAACGGTACGGGTCCAGCGCCAGGCCTCCTCGAACGTCGTGTTCGTGAGAAGGAGTGGAGTGTACACTCCTGGCTGCTTCAAGAACTTGTCGAGGTCGGTTGTCGTCGCCATTAGACAACGGTATACGAGAGATTCCGATGCTATTCCACGCTGTCTTTCTGGAAAAGGNGGAACGTGGTCTCCGACGAAACCGCCTGCTCGTCGCCGGCGCTGCCAGTGGCCACGCGGTGCTCCGCCTTGCCCTCTGAACAGGAAATAGCACCAATAGAGCAGTGGGTGTGAGGGAGGGTGTGGGCAACGCCGCCCACGGGCGCCCGGCTGGCGGCAGGGAGGCGGGCGGGTGAGGGGGGGAGGCGAGGGGCTGAGCGCACGGCTGCGGAGCGCGTGGCGGACGATGTGGGCGATGCTGGACGGCGCCCCCCAGGCGGCGGCCTCGCCGCTGCTGCTGTCGCTGCTGGGCGGCAGGCAGCGGATCGGCGGCTGCTGCTGCGGCGGCGAGGGGCGGGCGAGGTCGTGCGGTGCTGGGGCGCGGTCTGGCGCTGGCTCATGGCGGTGGCGGTGTGCAGGCGGGCGGGCGGTGGGCGCTGGTGGGGGGTGGTGTCCGTGGTCGTGAAAGAGGGTGTGTGGTGAGGGCCGCCATGGCTGGGCCTGCCTTCTGCAAACAAGCAAGAGGTGCAGCCTCCGGGCTTTTCCTGGCCCCTTGATATTTTTGCCCCGAAATGCCTGCCGCGGCTGTTGGCGATGTCGGCGAAGAAAACCTCCCAGAACCGTTCTGGAGGGCCGCACTGAGATGCCTCCGGTTATTTGGCCAGTTAGCAGTGCGTGCGAGATGACCGCAGTGTGCCGGGAATTTCTGTCCAGCAACAAGGGCGGGGTATCTCGATGTACGAGACGGGGAATGGCCCGCATCGGCCACCTCACTTGCCTCTGTACCACTCACCCTTGCACGTGTTGATCATCACCTCGTCCGCGTGGGTGGCCTTGACAGTCGTACACGGACTAAGGCGTGCTGCTGCTTGGCCAGCCTGGGCAGCACCCTTGATACAGGCGCTCTCCTCTGGCCCTTACGGGTGCTGTACTGCCTCCTCCGTAGCCCAGCTCCAGGCACTTCACTGCCACTGGGCACTGGGTGGCAGCGTCCTCCGAGGCGGCAACTACCTTAAGATGAATCTGCGCCCGTCCGACTGCTCGGCCTCAGTTGCAGCACCAAGGGCAATGCTCGGAGGCCTGCTGCTGTCTTGCACTTGAAGATGATCATGAGTGAACGTGCTGGCTGTGCTGTCTGCAACAGCTTCACCCAGCGCTTGAGAGTCTTAACCTGCAGCTACTCAGTGTTGTCTGCATCCGTGTGGGCATACTGATGCCCTTTGTGATACATGTGCAGCCGCCCTGCCCTGTGTGCTGTGAGAAACGGGAGGGTTGGTCTTTCCTCTGGACCTGAGTTCCATCACGGATATGTCCCTTTATTTTTGGACTGATATCCAGTCAGATACGGCTAAGTCACTGCAAAATAGTACCAGATATCTCTCAATAGCACCAACACAAATCGTCGCACCTAACACACCAACAGCAGCAGCCACAGCAATTGGGCCATAAGAGCATCGGTGCCTGCCAGGGAGGCGGGAAGGAAGTGAGTGCTGCAAGCTCTGCATCCAGCATGGATGATGCACGAGGCATTGCTGTCGGATGACAGGCACCCCAGTGGACCTGCGTGTGCACTGGCACCTCTGTTGCCATACAGGCACTGCTGTCACCATGCCAGGGCTGCTTGACAGGCTGCTCTCTTGCTGAGCCATACAAGTAACTCTGCTTAATATTCTTAGTGTTGCCCTACTTGCCAAGATGATCCATCCGTGCAGTGCTCACTGCTTAATCAAATGGTCTGGCCCACTGAGAATTTGGGTGGAAATAACACTTTTTCGTGTTATGTATAATGTGAGCATCAATAAGCTCTGCAAGGGTATCAGGCAGTGGTATCAGTGCAGCAATGACACCTTCGTTGTTAAAGGTACATAATGCTGAATGGCTCTGTCATCATGCAGATTGGATACGAGAGCATGTTCAACAGGTTGTTTTAATTGGTAATTGTCACTTCAGTGCAGGTTCCAAGATGACCAATTTCCCAAAGATATATACTTCCTATGCTCTTCCATCTCATGAGAGAAAGCGTGGAAAAGGACTTAAAACTCTGACAGAGAAGAAAAAACGACATAATACTGCTGTTAGACATGCCCGTGCCCATGTTAACAGTTTTTTTGCATCAATGAAGAATATGTGGAGCAGCCTGCATAGTCCATGGGATGAAGATCCTGAACAGCAGGAATGCACGGTTTGAAGAGGCATTCATCAACCCAGATGTGTCCTTCAATGGCCTGAATGGTGTTATGGCTGATCCAAAGGACTGCATCACGGATTGTGCTGAGTACAGTGATGATGATGATGCCCTTCCTATCCTCTTATGAATCTACCCTGAATGTGACTAAAGCAATGAAACCAGTTGGTCATTACAATTGAAAGTCACTGTGTCTGCTTTGAATGTCATATTGATTACCATTGACCACAAAACTACAGACACTTTTCATGCTGTCTTACAGGCTGGCATATACACTGTGCTGCCAGCATAGTTGATGGCCAAGCTGTGCCGCTGGCACATAGCCTGGCTCATATCTTCTTTTTTGCAAATCTGTGAAATCGTGCTTTAAATGCATCCAACAGCATCTGATATTAAGGGCATGTGCTATTCATCATTTGTAATGATTTTGATCCTTTTGATGGGAATTCCTGCCCATCAGTCCAGTTCCCACATCTGTATGACAGTTGAGTCAGTGTCCTTGTTAAGGGTCCAGAGTGTGCCTGATGACTCAGTGAGTATGACCTTGTTGTAGTCTGTATTGTTGTTGTCGTGCACAGAGGTCTAACATTCAGATATTCACGGGGAAAAACACAGACACAAATGAATAAAACAGACTGTGCAGGTGTGAGACGAACCTCTGTGGTGCACTGGAATCAGGAATGATAGTGGTACCTGCTACTGCTGATGGACATTCTCCTGTGACAGTGATTTCATATGGAGAGATGCTCTCAGGGGAGAAGGGAGAACAGGAGAGATGCTGATGCTGATAGAACATGCATGTGAAGTTCATCAGATTCTCCAACCAACAGCTGAAATCCACGGGGTTTGGCATCATTACTGTTATACCTATCTGCTCTGATTCAGGCAGGAATGATGCAGCCATGTCAGAGGCAATACATGACAACTGATAGACCTCTGACCTGTTCTGATGAAAGGTGTAGAAACTCACTTAACAATGTGCTCCAGAAACACACACATGTTAATGCATGCCAGAGCATGCATGGTAGGCATGTTCTCTTCCCTCTTCTCATTTGCCCATTTGCATTTCAGCTTCTTCTTCTTCTCTGTGCATGACACTGCCTGCAGCATATCTGTGCCAGGTCTTACTCACCTTACTATGACTGCACATAGCCTTCTACAATATGGTCATGCAGTGGAACATGTCAGCAGCCAAGAAGATTGAACTGGACTACATGGAAGGATTGTTCACAGCTAGCGACCTGCTTGACATGATTAAGTTGAGGCCCTCTGACTGGGAGATATGCGAGTGGCAGAAGAAGCACCAGAGGCTGACTGAGATTGAGAGCAGTGTGAATGTGGCCTCTGCCATGGTGCACCTGCCACTCAGAAGGGAACTGACACAGCAGCAGTAGCACAGACATTACTGCTTGCAGTCCCAGGACCCAGCAGGCCCCACGGTGATGGCTTCTGTTCACAGCAGGCTGCCTGGTCTGGGCAGACTCTCTGGTCTCTCACTGATCAAGCCCTGTCTGGGCCTGGTGAGGCCCACTGTGCACCTGCACTGCTACCAGAGTCTGGTCAAGATCACTAATGCACCAAGGCATGATGATGAGAATAGCTGCAGCACTAGGAATAGTAAGCGCAAGATCAGATCCCTGAAGAAGAGGGCAAGGATGAAGACAACATGCATGGTGTGGTCCAGAGGGCCAGATGCATATGAATGAATCAATAAGAATCCTACTGTTCCTACCTACTCTTTTACATGAACTTTTCTATGTGGTGAATTATTTACAACTGATAACTACTGGTATTATTTACATTAGACAACCCAGTGGATGTAACAAGAGTAGAAACTGAGAATAACAAAGTATATGAATAATCAAAACAGAATATTATTAATAGAAATCAAATTGTATTAAGATAGAATGAAGAAGACCAGGTATCATTAAATGGACCAAGACAAGAGGAGTCAATTGGTGTTGAATTCAATCAAATAAGTTGGTCTAGCATATTTGACATGTTAAAGGTGGGTAAACAGTCAATAGACTGGAAGAAAGCTCTCTTGGTGGCATTAGAGAGCTGTAGCTGGAAGAATCCCAACACTGACAAGATGGCCCCCATGTATGTGTTCAACTATGCAAGCTGTGCCACACAGTGCTGACAGACATTGTGTAGCACTCTGTAGTCAGAGGCTGTTGCACAGGAGCAGGAGCTTGTCATTTGCTTGAGCAAGTTCCACGACCCCGATGGATGTCAACCAACCAATATAAACTACATAGCGCCGCCTGTCCTCGTGCCTTGGCGACTAGCCGCTTGAGTCGCGCCTTGCAGGCCCCCAGGAACCCAAAACCTTTGCACGGGAGAGCATGTCGCACGGGCCTCCAGTGCTTTTGAGACGTTGGCCGTGGTGAACTTCTGCACGCTGCACTCGTAGCAGTAGCAGTCGTCGGCGATCTGCTCAATGAAGGCAGCAGAGCTCCGTGCGGCAGCGGGGAGGGGCTGCAGAGGATTGGCGCAGCGAACTCTGTAGCGCGGGCCGTATCACCAAGAGAATGAGGCCGACGCGGTCCTCGGGCTCGCCGGCCTCGCGTCGCCCGTCTGCACGGCCTCGCCCGCTTCCTCGGCCGCCGCGGAGCTGCTCCAGGAGCGGCCGCCGGAGGCAGCAGAAGACGCAGGCCGGTGCGCGGGGCTCTGGGAGCTGTCGGCTGAATCCGCCGCGTGCTGGGACGCGATGCTGGGGCAGCCAGCGCCGGCCGGTGGCGAGGAGCACTGCGCGAGCGGAGCCTCCTGCGCTGACGCAGGCGTGCGGGGCCCGAGCAACTGGCACAGTGACAGTGACGACGACCGCGACGGCTACGCGGCCGACGACGATGCGGACAACGCGCACAACGTACTCGACGACGAGCTGTGACGCGGACGAGGAGCAGAGCCACGTGGACGATGACGACCTGTGCGAGGCGGGCGACACGGACGACATGAACGACGAGCTGCACACCGACGCTGACGACGCGGACGACGCGGACGACGCGGACGACATGGACAACATGGACGACGAGCTGCGCACCGACGATGACGACGAGGACGACGTGGGCGACGTTGGCGACGCGGACGTCGCGGACGAGGAGGAGCTGTGCGACGAAATGGACGACGAGCTGCGCGCCGACGCTGACGAGGCTGACAACATCAGCGAGAGGCGCGAGGACGGCAGCGCCGAGAAGGGCCAGCTCAGCGACTACCGCGGCGAGGACGCCTGGCGCTCGGGGGACGCGAAGCACACGAGGGCGCCTCGGCCAGAGCCCCCACCCAAGAGGTCCAGGAAGTCCCACGAGGAGGCCGATGGCCCGCGCCTCGCCGCCCTCATCGCCCTCGCCTCGGCGGCGCTGCTGGCAGCAGGCGCTGAGCTGTGATGGTATTTTGGGCTGCGGTGCCATTCAGCCGCGCGGGCTGACAGGCGCGCCAGCCGCCCCCTGGGACTGGGCGCACGGGGCGGAGGCACGAGGCACGCGGCGGGGCCGCAGAGGCAACGAAGCCACAACGGTTAGGTTTTGGGGGTCAAAACGGTGGAGAGAGACAACAGTACTTACCGCGACAACAGCCCTCGGCCTCGGCCCTCGTGCTCACCTCTGGGCGCGCCTGTGCCCACGCATACAGGACGGCGGCCTTGCGGGGAGTTGGCTGGGCAGCCCAGCCAGTGAGCCGGCGAGTTGAGACAGAAAAATTGCTTCAGCGGGGCCGCTCCTTGCCTTGCTATCGGCACTGAATCTTCTTCATTTGTGCCCACCAAAGACCCGCCCGCTGACACTGGGTTTGTGCCCCCTTGGTCGACGCCACTGCGCTTCCTGTGCTGCTGGTTGGGCAGATGATTCTCAGCTCGGGGCAAGAAGTGCAGAGCACACGACCGCCACTCTACCTGGATGCACAACCTAAACAGAGTACGTAGACAGGCCCGAGCAGGGAGACTCTTGCACAGGGGCTGCGCACCAGGGTCGACAGGACCCCCGAGCAGAGAGCTAGCGAGAGATACACAGGGCTTTCTGGCAGTACTAGGGCGGGACCCCCAATGCGTGAGCAGCGTTTGCGGGGAGGGTCGTGGAAACTGTGTCATCCCGGAGTAAGTGCAGTCCGGTCGGCATCCCAAATGAAAACAGCCAAACTGGATCCCACACAATCTCCCCAGAAACGCCGCCCCAAGATCCCTTATGGGACGTGATTCTATTGGCTGNAGCTGTGACGCGGACGAGGAGCAGAGCCACGTGGACGATGACGACCTGTGCGAGGCGGGCGACACGGACGACATGAACGACGAGCTGCACACCGACGCTGACGACGCGGACGTCGAGGGGCAGCGCTGAGCTGTGATGGTATTTTGGGCTGCGGTGCCATTCAGCCGCGCGGGCTGACAGGCGCGCCAGCCGCCCCCTGGGACTGGGCGCACGGGGCGGAGGCACGAGGCACGCCGCAGAGGCAACGAAGCCACAACGGTTAGGTTTTGGGGGTCAAAACAGCGGTAGAGAGAGACAACAGTACTTACTGCGACAACAGCCCTCGGCCTCGGCCCTCGTGCTCACCTCTGGGCGCGCCTGTGCCCACGCATACAGGACGGCGGCCTTGCGGGGAGTTGGCTGGGCAGCCCAGCCAGTGAGCCGGCGAGTTGAGACAGAAAAATTGCTTCAGCGGGGCCGCTCCTTGCCTTGCTATCGGCACTGAATCTTCTTCATTTGTGCCCACCAAAGACCCGCCCGCTGACACTGGGTTTGTGCCCCCTTGGTCGACGCCACTGCGCTTCCTGTGCTGCTGGTTGGGCAGATGATTCTCAGCTCGGGGCAAGAAGTGCAGAGCACACGACCGCCACTCTACCTGGATGCACAACCTAAACAGAGTACGTAGACAGGCCCGAGCAGGGAGACTCTTGCACAGGGGCTGCGCACCAGGGTCGACAGGACCCCCGAGCAGAGAGCTAGCGAGAGATACACAGGGCTTTCTGGCAGTACTAGGGCGGGACCCCCAATGCGTGAGCAGCGTTTGCGGGGAGGGTCGTGGAAACTGTGTCATCCCGGAGTAAGTGCAGTCCGGTCGGCATCCCAAATGAAAACAGCCAAACTGGATCCCACACAATCTCCCCAGAAACGCCGCCCCAAGATCCTTATGGGACGTGATTCTATTGGCTGGCTGTGGCAGGGCGCCCCTGACGCACTGCTGGCCAACAGCGCTGTGGGCCCGTGGCGGCCTCTGAGCCGCTGTTGCCGTTGTCAGCCTGCCTTCCCCGTAAGATAATTATGTTGAGGATATTCCCATGAATATCGCGGGATATCTTTGAGGCCTCTGGAGTATGGACACAGTATGTTTCTGTGTGGTCGCAGAATGAGCAGCTGGGCAAGGGAGACACCCTGACCTGTGTCCGGCTGCCCTGGAGCTCCGAGTCTCGGCACTGCCTCAGGATTATGACTAAAGTGGATCCCGAGAGGAAAACCGCGATTGAGGAGGGCCTGCGTGGTCACTCCGAGACCAACAGACGCCTTTTGCGCTGTCCACACGGACTGCGACAGTGTATTAAGGCTTGAATAGTTGACTTTAGTGACCCTCCATGACCGCTTCCGGGAACGGGGGTGGAACCGGGCTCTCAATACACATCGCTATGGGCCAGGGGAGATGAAGAGGAGGAGGACGAGGAGGACGAGGGGCCGACGTCGTGGTCGTCGGGCTATGCGGGCGATAGAGAGCAGAGCTTCGCGTGTGAAACACACGAGGGCATCGTGCTCGCCATGGATCACGGCTGGCGTGGACGGGGTGTGCAGACTGACAGCAACCTCGGATGATGATTCGAATGATACCAATACCCTCTGCGCAATCCGATGTGATACGCCACCTAAAGTGGCACTCTGGCAAATGACATTTGCATGTGTGCACGTCCAGTTCCACTGCTGGTGCTATACGGCCACCTATTCCCGAAACAGCTTGTTGGACGGACTGGAGGCCGTCTGCCTCGGGGTGCAAGCGAGAACCCCCGTCGAGTGTCCGGGCGGAGCATCACGTTGTAACCGACACGAGCCATAATCAGAACGACACCGACAATGGGAGCGTTGCCCTCACCCCCCACGCCCCTCTTCCCTGTGATTTCCTGTTGCAGAGGGAGCACCGCGTGGCGACGAGGCGGTTTCCTCGGTGACCGCCTTCCGCATCCCGCGGGACCAGGCACACCTCTTCATGCTCGCAGGTGTGGCGCCCTGCTCGCCCGGGTGTCCCTTTGTCACAACGCCTTTCACGCTGCCGTGTTTCCCGCACCGCTGCGTTCCGACGGGAAGTTCGTGTGCCTGCAGTCGGGCACCAAGTCGCAGGAGGGCGTGCCCATCGTGGACATCCACTGCGCCGAGGACGCCTGCACCACAACGGCGGCGTGTACCACGCGATGGGGTGGTTCACAGTGCACAACGACGTGGCATCGAGCGTGGCCAGCTCGTGAGGACGTGCGCTGCGCACTGCTAGCCACCTGAGCGCGAGGTTCACGCCGCCGTTGTGGTGCACGGCGTCCTCGACGCAGTAGGACGTCCACGATGGGCACGCTCTCCTGTGACTTGGTGCCCGACGGCAGTCACAGGAACCTCCCTATGCCGAACGCTGCGGTGCCGGAAACACGACAGCGCCGAGCAGGGCACCGCACCTGCGGGCATGAAGAGGTGTGCCTGGTCCCGCGGGATGCGGAAGGCGGTCACCGAGGAAACCGCCTCGTAGCCGCCATTGCCGGTGGCCGCGCGGTGCTCCGTCTTGCCGCCTGAGGGCAACGCGGGCGGCTGGTACATCCTTGGCTGTGGCGGCAACGAGGGGATGGCGAGGTCGTGCGGTGCTGGGGCGAGGTCTCGCGCTGGCTCATGGCGATGGCGGTGTGCAGGCGGGCGCTGGTGGGGGCGAATCGTGACCGTGATAGTGTGTGCTGAGGGCCGACATGGATTGGCCTGCCCGGTGCAACTTAGCAGCCCCCGTGCCTTTCCTGTGGTTGTTGGCGTTCATCTGCTGGCGAAGTCTGCGAGCGAAAACCTCCTAGGACAGTCTCGTCTGTGCCCTGTGTGCTGGAAGGCCTTTGCCGGTGGGTAGTGCGTGGGAGATGACCGCAGTGTGCCGATGTCGTTATTGACAAACAGACGAGGTTAAGCTGCCCAATGACGTGAAATAGATCGGGCTGGAGAAAGAACAGTTGTCGTCTTCACGAATAATTATCATTTCTGGTATGTACACATTTGAATTAGTGAATTCATGGGTGGGGGCGGGTCATCCCTTGTGGACTGCGATGATGTTATGTGGTACCTCAGAAACGCCAGCTTCAAGCAAAACAACAGAAGAATACCGATGACCCCCAAGACAGCAATGCGGGCAGGTGAATTCACAAGCAGACCAGCAGCACCACACGAGACTGTTTGCGAGGCACATCAGCAGGCAGACGCCTGCCAAGCAGCCATAGCCGATGGCGGTCTTCTGCAGGTCGCTGTCGAATTCCTCCCACGTGACTCTCCAGGTCTCCTCTGTGTCGTACCAGCACGTGCCGGTGTACCCCACAGGCCGCTCATTTTGGGCTGCAATGACTTTTGCCTTACTAAGCGCTTCTCTGCTCCTGATGATCGACATCAATCTGCGCAGGAGCGACTGAGCTGATTTGCCTGTCCAGAGTAACTGGGGCTCACGGGGTGTCGGCGGTAGTGTTGTAAGTGACGTTCCACAGCACCTCGACGCCCTTGCGTTCCATCACGGAGCTGATGCCCACGACAGTGCAAATACCGGGGCTTTTCCGAAAGGGCTCTACGAAAAGCTCGTAATGGCCTGCCGGCAGCATCACAGCCAGCGCAACGAGACCGGTGCAGAAGAAACCACAGCACGTGCTCCCGCTGAGGCCGAAGAGGAAGTTGACCTGCCTTCTCATCCTCTCCTCGGCACGGCGGCTGGCCCGTTCGCCCATTGTCTATTTGTGGCAGGACCTGTGGTCAATGGCTTTTGCTTGATTCTGACTGTATCGGAGGAAATCAAGCCCGGGTCGCTGATCTAGATACTGACGAGAAATCCTCTTTTAGCATGCGGGGGAGTTGGAACCAGGCGCTCGGGAAGAGGAATACTGTATACAGAAAGATCTTAGGGACCTGCGTGTATTGTTCATCTTTCTTGCACGAGGGAGGAACAGGTCTACGCCCAGGACCTGGTGTTACAAGTGGTCTACGCCCCGGACCTCTTTTACATCGCTAACTTCCCTTCGCAGGTTTACTGCTGCTGCTTCTGAGCATCGGCGGCCGACATCTCGGCCAGGTGCTTGAGCGTCTGCCAGCGACGCTGGACGCGGGCCAGCAGGTTCTCCTGGAGCACCTTGGCGCGCTCCGGGTTCTCACGGACGAGCCTCACAAACCGGTTCTCCGTGTCGAGCAGCTCCTTGGGGCTCTTCTTGGGCTCTGCGCAGTCGATCTGCATCGCCGGCTTCCTGCAGGGCGGAGGGGCCTGTTAGTACTCGAGGGACGGTGACGCAGGGGTGAGGGGACCGAGGGTGTCGCACTTGGCAGGGTCGTAGCGGAACAGAGGCCAGTAGCCAGTCTCGACGGCGAGCTTGGCGTGCGTGACGAACTTGGACGAGCCGCCCTCGATGCCGTGCTCGATGCAGGGCGCGTAGCAGATGATGATGGCGGGGCCCTGGTGCTGGTCGGCCTCGCGCATCGCGCGCAGCACCTGCGCCGAGTTGGCGTACAGGCAGCACTGCGCGACGTAGACGTGGCCCATGCCGATGATCTGCGAGGCGAGGTCCTTCTTGCCCTTGGCCTTGCCGCCGGCGGCGAACTTGTGCACGCCGCCCTCGGGGGTGGCCTTGGAGACCTGCCCGCCCGTGTTGCTGTAGACCTCGGTGTCCAGCACCAGCACGCGCACGCGCGAGTCGCACGAGAGCACGTGCTCGAGCCCGCCCGAGTTGATGTCGTACGCCCAGCCGTCACCGCCGAAGATCCACTGCGCCACGTTGACAAAGTGGTCGCGCAGCTCGTAGACGGCGTTGAGCGACGGCACGTTGGCGCGCTGGTCGCTGACCATCGCGACGATGCTCTTGACCGTCTTGGTCGCCGGCGAGACCATCTCCTTGCCGCTCTTGTCGGCCTCCTCAAACGTCGCGACCCACCCGGCCAGCGCCTCGCGCAGCGGCGCCGAGAGCTTGTCCGCGTCGCTGGCGAGCACCTTCTTGGTGCGCTCGTACAGCATGTGGCGCTGCACCGCCTGCGCCCTCTGCGCGCCGAAGCCGAACTCGGCGTTGTTCTCGAAGAGCGGAGCGCGCAGAGAGGGGCCCCAGCCCTCGGGGTTGGTCGTGTACGGGTTGCTGCCAAAGGTCACCGAGATGGCGCTCGAGCAGCCCGGCGCGTTGCAGATGCTCATGCGCTCGCCGAAGAGCTGCGTCAGCAGCTTCATGTGCGCCGTCTCGCCGCACCCGCCGCACGCGCTCGAGAACTCGAACAGCGGCTGGCGCATCTGGGCCATCTTGATGTTCTTGGGCTCCCAGAGGTCCGTGCGCGGGTCCTTCTTGGTGAACGCCCTCCAGTTCTCGATCTCGCCGGCGCTCTTGGCCGCGGGCTGCATCGTGATCGCGCCCTTGGCCGGGCACGCGCTCACGCAGACGCCGCAGCCCGTGCAGTCGAGCGGCGAGACCTGGATGCGGAACTGCAGGCCCTGGCCGAGCTTCTCGGTGATCTCGGCGGGCATACCCTTGGCGGGCGCGACGGCCACGCCGGCGGGCAGCGCCTTGGCCTCCTCGGCCGTGTAGACGGCGGGGCGGATGGCCGCGTGCGGGCAGACGGCCGAGCAGGCGGTGCACTGCACGCAGGTGGTGGCGTCCCACAGCGGGATGAGCTCGGCGATGCCGCGCTTGTCGAAGGCGGCGGTGCCGTTGGGGCCCCACGCGCCGGGCTCGAACGAGCTGACGGGCAGCGAGAGCCCGTGCATGTCGTCGACGACGTGCTTGACCTTGACGACGAACTCCGACTCGCCGCTGTGGTCGGCGGGCTCGGCGACGGCGCTCTGCCACGCGGCCGCGTCGTACTTGACCTCGTCGAGGCCCTCGAGCGACATGTCGATGGCGTCGCAGTTCTTCTTGACGACCTCGGGGCCCTTCTTCTTGTACGCCCTCACCGCCGACGCCTTGACGAGCTCGACGCTCTTGGCGATGGGCAGGTAGTCGCCGGCGGCGATCTTGAGGAACGCGCACTGCATGACGACGTTGATGATGCCGCCGGGCAGCCCCGCGGCGTGCGAGACGGCCCTCGCGTCGATGGCGTAGACGCGGGCCTTCTTCTTGGCGAGCTCGCGCTTGAGCTCGGCGGGCAGGCTGTCGATGGCCTTGGCGCCCCCAGGCCAGTTGACGACGAACGAGGCCCCGGCGGCCAGCGAGTCGGCCAGCGGGCGCCAGTACCTCTTGGCGTACGTCGGGTGGTGGCACGCGACGTAGTCGGCCTCGCCGCTGAGGATCGGGTACGTGCAGCTGCTGTCGATCTTGGGGCTGGGCCCGAAGCGCAGGTGCGACATCGTGATGCCTCCGGCCTTGTGGGCCGTGAAGAACGTGTAGTTCTGCACGTAGTTGGGCGTGTTCTCGGCGATCAGGCCCGCGGCGATCTTCGTGGCGCCGACGGTGCCGTCGCTGCCGAAGCCCCAGAGGATGCACTGGCGCGTGCCCTGCGGGACCGTGCTGACGCCGAGCGGCTTGATGGCCAGCGAGCGCCCGGTGATGTCGTCGATGGGGCCGACGATGAAGTCCGAGCGGCCGCCGCTGCGCGCGTGCTCAAAGACGGCGCGCGCCATCGAGGGCGTGAACATCGTGTCGCCGAGGCCGTAGCGCCCGCCGATCACGCGGATGCCCGTCGCGAGGTGGCCCGACAGCGACAGCGTCGCGCTGACGTCGAGGAACAGCGGCTCGCCGCAGCTGCCGCCGTCCTTGGTGCGGTCCAGCACGGCGACGTAGCGCAGCGTCTTCTTCGACAGCGGCCCGCTGAGCGCCTCGAGGAAGTGCTTCTGCGACCACGGGCGGTAGAGCACGACGCGCAGCACTCCAGTCTTGGGCAGCACCGTCGTGGCCTCGATCGCGGCGCCGGCGGCGGCGCCCATGATGACGATGACCGTGTCCGCGTCCTCGGGGCCCGTGTAGACCATCGTCTTGAGCGGGCGGCCCGTGACCTTGGAGACCTGCTCCATGGCCTCGCTGACGATGCGCGGGGCGGCGTCCCAGTACTCGTCGGGGCGCTCGGCCGTCTGGAACAGCGTCTCGCGGTTGTGCAGCGCCATGATGATGTTCGGGTGCGCGGGGTGCGACGCGCGCTCGCGGTGCGCGGCGATGGCGTCCATGGGCGCGAGCTTGGCGATCATCTCGTAGTCGAGCAGCTCGATCTTGGCCATCTCGTGCGACACCTGGAAGCCCTCGAAGAAGTGCACGATCGGCAGGCGCGCGCGCAGCGCAGAGATGTGCGCGACGAGCGCGTTGTCGTGGACCTCCTGCACGTTGCTCGACGACAGGATCATCGCGCCCGACGAGCGCGCGGCCATCACGTCCGAGTGCTCGCCGAAGATGCTCGACGTCGACCCGGCCACCTGCCTCGCCGCCACGTGGAACACCGCGGGCACCAGGCCGCCGGCCATCCTGCGCAGAAGATTCCATGTCAGCACCGCATTTCCAATTCCCCGCAGTTCTCTCGGAAAGGGCGGAAGGGGAGAAAGTAAGGGGGAGCTGGGTCACGCACTTGACGAGGTCGGCCTGCATCAGCATGAAGCCCTGTTGCGCACCACTACCGTTAGCGACCACTTTTCCAGGGGATTTCCCCGCCGGTGTATCACCGGCCGACACCAAATGCCCAATTTGGGGTATAGTGCAGTTCTGCAACGACGAAAACCTTCCCCCTCAGGGACCTCCCTCCCCTGGCTCCGGAGAATCGCTGGAAAAATACCGCTGCCCAAGCCCACGTGGCCCCCCCACGCCGGTGCAGCGAGCGCTGCCACGCGTTGTGTGTGTGCCCAGTGCGCACCTGAGACGCGGTGAAGGTCGACACGAGGGCGCCGGCGTACGCTGCGCCGTCGACGGCGCCGGCTGCGCCGCACTCGGACTGCATCTGCGCGACGACGACGGGCGACCCCATGCAGTTGCGCTTGTTCTCGCCGCTCGACCACGCGTCGGCCTGCTCAGCCATCGCGCTCGACGGCGTGATCCTGACGCGCGCGCCAAAACAGTGAGGAGAACCGTCGGAAAAGCGCCGCAGCGATGACTGTGTCACAGGGGACCGCGTTTGCGGGGGGCAAACAGAAAGGGGGCAGACAGAAAAAGACGAGGGAACCCGATAACTGATGACGCGGTTTAGGTGGGGAGACACGCACGGGTAGATGAAGCATGTCTCGCTCAGCGCGTAAGCGACGTAGGTGGCGGCCTTGTTGCCGTCCACGCAGTCCCAGTGCCTGCCCTGGCTTGCCATGGAGTATTTATACCTTGCTGTAGTTTTAAAGTTCTGCTGCGGTGTGTGCGAACGCGCAAAGGCAACCTCCCCCCAAAAAGATTCTCTGCTGCGTCGGCGAGGTATCTGGCGCTGGCGTCACAACGCAATCTCCGAAAGAAGGCTCCTGCGGTGCCGAACAACTCTGCGCTGGCCACCGCTAGCCCCCCCCGCCGCGGGCCAGCGCCGCGGCGTGCAAACCCCGAGCCACCCGAGACCTCAGTTATTCTCCAGTCTTCCCTAATCTCCCGGACTGTACGTAAATAACGGGTGATTTTCTCTTGTTGTTCCGTGCCCTTCTGCGAAGTTACTTTTCTCAGTTTTTTCTAACCTCTGTCGGGCCCTCCACCGCCGGTCTTTCCTCTTCGATGCCGCCACCCACCCACGCCCGCGCCCGGTTCCCGGTATCGCTCCCCACTGCCCCCAAGATGAACCGCGTCGACGCCCATGGTTCCCACGCAATACCGAAAAGGCCTTTTTGTTAATCCACGCACCGTTTCTCGCAAAAGCGCACCTTACCTACGACCACACGGTTTTTCGTTGCGCCAACACGCTGTAGGAGGCGATCGGATCTGGAGATGCGCTCAGCAGACGGGTGACCACAGAATACTCCTCTCGGCCCCGGGACGACAATCCAGTCGGGTAGACAAATCTCACCGACCGGGTTGTCCTAATTATAGGCCATAGCATTTATTGTATCAAATCGGGGTACAGCTCGTCAGGCACAGTCAAGTTCAGCGCCGCCTCCCACATCAAGCCCGCGCGCCTTTGCAAGAACAAGACGCCACGATGAGGGCCACGCGAAACGAGATGCCCCGCTCGTGGTGCTCGGATTCCGACGTCGGCGCTCCGGGCCCAGTGAACCACCGCAGGGGTTCGTGCAATCTGGTCCCACTGAGCGGATCAATTCCGCAGTCCTCGAAGGGCTCGCTGGCACCCTCACAACAGCTCGAGAAGCTCCCGCCTCTGGTGTTCCCCAACGGCAAGATGCCCCGCTCGCGCTCATGCATGTCTGCATGCGAAGTTCTGGCACCGCCCATCGTTAGTCCACTCTCCATGTCCACCGCACTGCTCACATCGGCGACCAGGGGTCCAAAGAGGCAAGAGAGCTCCACGAGGAGAGGACATCACAAGCGCGACTGTGCCCTTTGGGGTCCACACACCTGTTTCCGTTTGTCAACGGTTCGGCGGCCATCTCTGAATTTCGCAACTGATTATCACCCTCAGACGAGCGCTCTCGGACGCCGTCGGCCTCGCGCGAGGCCGCATCGTTGACTGCCCAGGCAGCGGCAACCGGCGGCCTCCTCGATGATGTGGTCGCGGGCGAGGTTATTGGGACCGGGACGCACGGGGTGGTTCGCCGTGGGGTGTGGCTCGGCACAACAGATGTGGCCCTCAAGAGCGTTGCCAAAGACGCCCCTGCGCGGCTGCACGAGGCCCTGGCAATCGAGTTCTCGCTCCTCAGTGTGCTGCGCCACCCGAACATTGTCACGCTCTACGGCCTCTCCATCGTCGAGGGGGAGCTCGTGCTCGTGCAGGAGCTCGCCTCCGGGTCGCTTCTCGAGCTGCTCCGGTCTCGTGGCGGTCTCCCGCCACGCGTGTCTCTGCAGGCAGCGGTCGGCATCGCCGCCGGCATGAGCTACCTGGCAGCCAACAACATCGTGCACCGTGACCTGGGCTGCAGAAACGTGCTGTACTCGCTCTCGATGACGGGCTCATACGGCTCAAGCCTGTCGCTGATGGGGTCGCGCCAGAACAAGGACGGCCTCGGCCTTCTGGCCCCGTTCTCGACCAAGGTCTCGGACTTCGGCATGTCGCGCGCAGACGCTGTCACGTGCTCGCGTGCGGAGCCGAGCTCGCAGCCAGTGCGCTGGATGGCGCCCGAGGCGCTCTCCGGCGTGTGGTCCGAGAAGACCGACGTGTGGTCGTTCGGGGTCGTTCTGTGGGAGATCTACTCAGGCGGAGAGACGCCGTGGGGCAAGCGCAAGTCCAAGCAGGTGCGCGAGATGGTCCTTAACGGGGCGCGGCTGACGCCGCCGCTCCGGGCGCCCGACGCTATCGCCTGCCTGATGATGCGGTGCTGGGAGCGAGACGCAAACATCAGGCCGACGTTCCGCGAGCTGCACGGGGTCCTCATCGAGGTCCTGCGGAACACACCCGAGGACGTGACTGTTGACATGCAAGCAGAGCCCGCAGCAGACCTCGATTTCGACAGCTCTCTGGTCGACACGTACTATGTAGTTCAAAGCTGAAGGCGCAACGCACGCACGCACGCATCGCAGACACTGCGTTTCAGGAATTCATAGTTCTGTTCCTTTAAGTGTATCGTAGAGTTGCAGTGTCCTTGACGCATCCCAGTCGAGGTTCCCCGTTTGAGACCGAAATATCCAGCCAAGATTCTTGGCTGCGCAGATATCGTTTGACCACCCCCACACGTCCGACACCGCAAAATATCCAACAGCGCCACACAACTCGCAGAACAAAAACAAAAATGGACTTCAACGCTCTCCACCAGCGCGCGCAGGAGCTCCTCGACGCCGCCCGCGTCCAGGCCGAGCAGCTCTACGTCGCGGCCGAGCCCGCCGCCCTCCGCTTCTACTCGGCCGCCGAGAACGCCACCGCGCCGCTGCTCGCCCGCGCGGGCCTCGAGGCCGTCCCGTTCTCGACCGTCTTCCTCAGCGCCCTGGCCCTCGTCGCGACGCTCGCGCTGTGGTCGCTCGCCTGCTGCCTCCGCCTGCGCTCGTCCCGCAGGCGCGCGGCGCTGCTGCTCGGGGCCCCGGGCGCCGGCAAGACGACGCTGTTCTGCGTGCTGCGCGACGGCCGCCCCGCGGGCTCTCCGGTGCCCGAGTGCCACACGTCGATGGCCGAGAACGAGGCCCTCGTGCGCCTGGGCTCGCGCCGCATGCACGTCGTCGACTGCCCCGGCCACGAGCGCGTGCGCGCCGGGTGGCTGCGCCACGCGCGCTCGGCCCGCTGCGTCGTCTTCGCGGTCAGCGCGCTGCAGCTGGGCGACGCCGAGGCGCGCCAGGCCGCCGACTTCCTCAACGACGTGCTGACCAACGAGGACCTGGCGCGGGCGCGCACGAGCGTGCTGGTCGCCTGCAACAAGAGCGAGGCCGCCGGGGCCCTGAGGGCGCCCGAGGTCAGGGCCGCGCTCGAGCGCGAGATCGGGAGGGTCCGGGCGGCCGCGGAGCCCAAGGGGACGGCGGCCAAGTTCAGCTTCGACGACGAGCGCTGCAGGGTGTCGTTTGCCGAGTGCTCTGTCGCCAACAACGAGATCGAGCCTGTCGTGGAGTTCCTGCTGGCCCACTGACCCTCCCCAACCACACCGCACCTCGCGAGGCTGAATCGATAATAAGACGCTGGGAGCCGACCCCGCTAAGGAGTTGAAAGCACCATTTCCCCAACGCGACCAGTTCCATCACCATCTCCGCAAAGTGGAATAGGGATCTCACAGTTTGAAAAATCAAATCTCGGATTTTCTGATTTTGCTTTGAAGATTACAACAACTCGGAGCTGAGAGCCGTCATGTCGGAGAGGCTGGACAGGTTCCTGCGCCTCATCGCGCAGGAGCGCGAGGCGGAGGAGAGCGAGTCCTCGGCCGCCCTCACCTCCTCGCCGCCCCTGCGCGACCTCGAGGCGCGCGGCGTCGCTCTCCTGCGCCTGCGCGCGACGTCCCTGCGCAGCGCTCTCTGCGGCCGCTGGCTCCTGCGCCTCGAGCCCATGTCCCCCGCGCCCTCCTCCTCCTCCTCCGCTGCCACTGCCTCGCCCGCGCACCGCATCACGTGCGGGGACATGGTGGCGCTGCTGGGCGGGTGCGTGGCCGCGGAGGCGCCGCTCAGGGGCGTCGTGTGGCGCGTGCGCTCGCAGAGGGTCTCGGTCGCGCTCGACGCAGAGCCCGCGCCGGAGCTCCTCGGCAGCGCGCCGCTGGCGCTCGTGCGCGTCGGGAACGAGGTCACGTACCGGCGGATGCGCGAGGCCCTCGAGAGGGCCCGGGGCCCCGCCAAGACGCACCCGCTGGCCCGCGCGCTGCTGCTGGGAGAGGCGAGCGTCCTGGGGCCCTGCGAGGCGCCGCAGCCGCAGGCGCCGCAGCGGGAGCGCGAGCTGCTGGGCGTGCAGCTCAACGACGAGCAGTGGGGGGCCGTGCGGGCGGCAGAGTCCACGCGGGACGTCGCGCTGATACACGGGCCGCCGGGCACCGGCAAGACCGCCACGGTCGCCGAGCTGATCGCGAGGCTCGCCAAGAACAGGGGCGAGAGCGTCCTCGTCTGCGCCCCCAGCAACATCGCCGTCGACAACGTCGCCGAGAGGCTCGCCCCGCTGCTGGTGAGCACTGCGCCCTCTCTCCAGCGCTGGCTTGGCTGCTTGGAGGGCAGAGGCGTTGTGCTGACGGCCGCGTGCTGAGGGCAGAGGGGGCAGATGGTGCGCATAGGGCACCCGGCCAGGGTGATGCCGGAGCTCGAGTACCTGACGCTGGACGCGAGGGTCAAGAGGACCGACACGTCGGTGGCGGCAGGCGACGCAAGGGCCGAGGCGTCGAAGAAGCGCCAGCAGCTGCGCACATGCCGCAGCACCGAAGAGCGCTCTGCCATCCGCTCCGACCTCTCTGAGCTCTACAAGGAGATCAGGCGAGCCGAAGCCCTCGTCTTCGGTTTCTCGCCGGTTCTGACGGGTCTGCTGCCGCGTTACGCAGAGAGCGCGAGGCCAAGGCCGTTAAGGAGGTCTTCCTGGGGTGCAGGATCGTGCTGGCAACGCTTACTGGCGCTGGCGACAGTCTGCTCGACGACCACCCGGTCTTCGATTGGGTGCGGCGGTCACTCAAGCTCGTGTCCGCTCCCGAACTGAAGGCTCTTCCAGGTGGTGATCGACGAGGCTGCCCAGGCCCTCGAGCCCGCGTGCTGGATCGCTCTGCTCCGCGGGGCCAAGTGCGTGATGGCCGGAGACGACAGGCAGCTGCCGCCGACCATCAAGTCCGAGGAAGCCGCAGCTGCGGGGCTCTCGGTCACGCTGTTCGAGCGCCTGCGGAAGCAGCACGGCGACAGCATCACCCGCCTGCTGCGCGTCCAGTACCGCATGAACGAGCGCATCATGAAGTGGGCGTCGGACGGTACCTCACTCAGCCCTCGCGCTCCTCCACTGACCGGGCCAGCCCAGCGATGTACGAGGGGAAGCTGATCGCTGACCCCTCGGTCCGGGGCCACCTGCTGAAGGAGCTGCCGGGCATCGCGCAGAGCGATGTCCCCGCCCTCGGCGCTGCGCTCCAGCTGATCGACACTGCCGGGTGCTCGTTGCACGAGTCCGTGGACACGTCGACACTGGGGGTGATGCTCTCCGAGTCCAAGTTCAACGAAGGGGAGGCAACCATAGTCAGCAGAATCGTGGAGGTTCCCTTGCCTGCCGTTGGCCGCCCTGCACTGAGCAGCACGCGCAGGAGCTCGCTGCCGCAGGCGTCAAGCCCGCGGACATTGGAGTCATCGCTCCCTACTCCGCGCAGGTCAGCGCGCTCGTCTCGTTGCTGTCGCCAAAGTTCCCGGGCCTCGAGATATGTGAGTCCCCGTGCCCCTTCCCCTGTGCTCCCACGGCTGGCCTGACTCGGCGTCCAGCGACCGTCGATGGGTTCCAGGGGCGGGAGAAGGAGGCGATTGTCATCACGATGGTCCGCTCGCAGCCCACGCACCCCGGGGAGGTCGGGTTCCTGAGGGAGGACCGCCGCACGAACGTCGCCATCACCCGCGCGCGCAGGCACGTGGCGATCGTGTGCGACACGCAGGTGTGTTGGCGACTGCCGCACCGCGCCCGCTCTCAACGCCCCTGCAGACTGTGGGGTCGCACCCGTTCCTCGCCAAGACAGCCGAGTACTTCAGCGAGAACGGTGACGTGCGGTCGGCTGCCGAGTTCTCTCTGCCCCCGTGCGGGGTGGCAGCCGCCCCTCCAGCGACCGCCTCCGCCAAAGCAGCAGCGGCCAAGCGTGCGCCGAAGAAGCAGGCCGCCGCCCAGAAGAAGCAGCCCGAGCAGGCACCCGTGCCACGGCAGCAGACGAGCGCAGGAGCCCCACGGGAGGACGTGGCCAGCGCCGCAGAGGAGTCGCTGTCGGAGGCGGTACGGGCGTTCGCGTCCGGGGCCGAGCAGATGAAGGAGTTCCCGACGACGCTCACCTCTCGGGACAGAGCCCTCGTGCACTCGCTTGCGGAGGAGCTGGGGCTGGTCCACGGCAGCTGCGGGTCGGGCGAGGACCGCCGGATTGTGCTATCCAAGAAGCAGCAACTCGCCTCGGCTCCTGAGCAGCACGAGGCGTCTCCGCCCCCGCCAGCACTCGAGCAGAGCGGCGGCCCTGCTGCTACAGACAGCGCGACTGTCGAAGAGAAGGACACTGCGGCACCCCAGCAGGCTCCACGAGGGGCCCCCAAGTCCAAGTCCAAGTCCAAGTCGAAGCAGAAGAAGCACGCGAAGAAGGCGAACCCTCGCCCGGACACGACGGGGATGGACGAGATAGACGCCGCGCTGGCGGAGCTCGGGATGCTGCCCAAGCCCGACGCCGGCGAGTGCAGCACCACCTGCGCGTTTGCGGGGCCTCCCAGGGCGTGCAAGGCCTCGGTGCGGACGATGGGCGCGACGTGCAAGCTGTGCGGCAAGAAGTTCTGCTTCGAGCACTTCCAGCCCGAGGTGCACGGGTGCGGCGCGCAGGCGAAGAAGTCCGCCAGGTCCGAGTGGCTCGCCCAGTGCAGGCAGCGCGACAGGAAGGCCCTCGAGGAGAAGCTGCGCGCCAAGACCCACAAGTAAGCGCGGTCTTCCTCGTGTTAATGCAGAAGGCATGGAATAAGCACAAACTGTGGTCTTCTTCGCACCACCGACGTACGAGCACAGGCGAAGCAGGGCTGTCTGTCTGTTCGCACCGCACCGCACGAGCAACCGAACGATCTTCAGGCGCCCCTTCGAAACTTGAACAGTACTCGCCGAGGGTCCGACGGAGTGTGCTCGGTGTTGTGTGCAGCGCTCGGGGGCGCTCGGCCTCTGAACTCATCTCCGGAGAGGTGTGGGAGTGTCGGTTGTATTCCCAGCAGGCGCCCGGTTTTCCACCAGACTTTGTGACCCGTAAGGTGGCTGTGGAGGCAGGAAGGAGATATGCTGGGCAGCCAGTTGCGTGCTCCAGCAGCCAGAGTCGCGCTGTTCGTGACGTGGCTTGACAGCAAAGTTTGTTCGCCGAGGTTTCGAACCTTGTTCCTCGATTCTTCTCACTTTCTGGTCACATTTCACTGCAGACACTCATCGTCGCACTCGTCGCTCACCACCCGCAGCCGGATTGCTATCCTCGGTCGATTCAGACACATTGAGACAAGCACTCACGCGCTCGTGTGGCAATGCGTTTGTCTCTCGTTGCTGGGTTGGTCGTCACCGCGTCGCTGCTGGCCTCGTACTGCGTGTCCGCTGGCGTGGGCCCTGCGACGTGCAGTGGCGTGCCCGACATCGTCGTTGGTCTCTCCGTTGGCCCCTCTCAGCAGGAGCAGAGCGCTGCCGCGGGCCTCGCTGTGGCGCTGCGGGCTGCCTCTGCCCACACGGGGCTGCCCTTGCGGCTCGTCGCGTACAACCACACAGCCCAGGTCAGCTTTCTTATCCCAACGCAGACAGTTTTCTCTCTCGCCGTTCGCGACGAGGCACTGCCCGACCCTTGGCTCACAGATCCCCCTCTTGTGTACCTCTCGCGGCGGGCTTCCAGGAGGGGCTGGCGACCGACATTGAGAAGCTCTTGCGCGATGACTGCGCGGCTCTCGTTGTAGGGAGCCCCAGCAATTCCTCGTTCGAGGCCGAATTCCTGAACCTCCTTGAGAGGTACAGCGCACCGCTCGTGGCACCCCTGTCCAGCACAGACGCGTCGGGCGAAACCAGGAGCATGGCCGCCTCGAGCCACCGTCAGGGTTCGAATTTGCAGAACGAAGAACTTCTATCGGGATAACTGGACCCTCTGCGACGCAGGCGACTATCGGGGCCGACTGGTGGTGAACACCCAGGGATCAGCGGCCGGCGAGATCAACGACATTCTTGGGCACCTGAGTGGTGACTCGCTCTCATCGGTGTCCCTTATCGCCGAGAACACTGCACGTGGCCACTGGTCCTACGAGTACATCAACGGCACCCTCGCCAGAGGGCTACTGTCCCATTATTTCTTCAGGCACACCCCCGAGTAGGAGCCACCCCCGCCTCGCCTGGAAAGCTCACTCGAAATCTCTCTGTTCCTGAAGGGCGGCAACGAAGGAGGACCTGGATGAGGCAGAGGAGGCGGTGTTCCTGTCCGGGGGACGATCACCAGTGGCACTGATAGTTGACACACCACCAGGAACTACTGCCCGCGTTCTCTCCAGGCTGGCGCTCAGCAATCACGAAGGAGTGGTTGTGTACCTTTCCTCGTGGGCATCGCCAGTGGATCGCGCCTTCATCGAGGGCAGCACTCGGGGACTCCTGGATACCAAGAACATCAGTCTGTTGTTCTCCTGGCCGATGCCATTCTCGGCGATTCCTTCGGACAGACTGGCTCGCTCCGACGTTCTGATTCGCAAATTCATCCAGAATGAGCCTCGTCAGTATCAGTCACGCTCAGCACTGGAGGGCTACCTCATGGGATGGCACATTTCCGATATCGTTAGGCTGGCAGCTTCACGTCGCGGAATCCCTCTGGCTCGAGGAGACATCCTCCGCGCGGCTGATGTGGGCCAAATCCCGCACAGAGGCCTTGTGATTGGCACCGTTATGTCACCCGGTCTCAGAGAAGACGTGGTAGCCCAGGCGGGAATGATGGGAGCTCTCCTGAAGTACTACAACAGCACTTTGATCGCCGTTGAGATCGAGTCTGTCACTGGCTGTCTGGAGAGCGCACTCAGTCGTTTCAACGAGAGCGGGGTGTCCACAATTGCGAGCCCGACACTCGCCTCCAGCACAGCAGAAGATCGACTTGGTGGATTTGCCATCATCTCGCCAATGCCCGGATTTCGGAGTCTCCGTCGCCCATTCAATAGGCACGTCGCAGAAAACTCAGTAGTTCACTGCTAAAAGACACCTTTAGAAGAGTGATTAATCTGTTCCCATCGGCTTACGATGAGATGGAGGCAGCAGTGAATTTCTTTCTGTCCAGGAAAGCGGTGAAGTTCGCCGTGCTTCAGAATGACGACAGCGCGTACACCCAGGAGTGCCTGGCTCACTGCAGTGAGATCATCCATCAGCGTGTTCGTACTCCCCACCCCGCACAGTACCTGACTGACGCCTCCTAATGCAGAAACTGACGTCCGCAGTTGTGCCTGGTGTGGTGAATGCAACCGACTTCGTTCGCAGAGCCGGCCACAGTTACGATGGATTCGTTATCCTGGGAGGTGTCTATGATCCATGCGATCAGGAGGCAGTGCTGGTCAACTCACAGGTGGTGCTGCCAGCAGTCTCCAAGCAAAATGGGCGGAACATGCCCTTCAGGATCAGTGTGTCTCCGCCACTGTCCTACTTCCCCTCGCAGTCCGCATTGCGTACCGATTACGAGACATGGGTGCCCTCGAACCGTACGGACGAGGTGTCGTTCAGGAGCTTCCTTGTGGGCACATTCCTGACCCAAGTGATCGACGAGGCAATCCGAGAACACCCAGACATGCCACTGACATCGGATGACATTGTTGACGCCGTGTACCGCAAACAAGTGTTCTACTTGGCCGACATCAGAGTTGGGCCATACGTCGCCAATGGTAGCGCGCGGGACCGATGCAACCAGGGCCTCGACACTGTCTATGTCCTTCAGGGACAGACAATTGTCGATATGTACAGTGTCGGCGACTGCGGTAGGCTCTATCTCCCCGATGGTGATGTCTCCAGTGCCAGGCCGGCTTCTACGAACGCCGTGGCTCTGAAATTAGGCCTAGGTCTTGGATTTGGATTGGCAGGAATTCTGTTCGCTCTAATCCTTGCACTTTTCCTGTGGAAATGGGTACGAGACACCACCGAGCCTCTCCAGCATACACTCAACCTTAACCTCTGCGACAGCGAGCTGTTGAGTTCCTCAGAATCCGCAGAGGTGAACTCAGGCTTGGTCAGTGCGTCGGCCAGGGAAGGTGCGGGTCGCTGTGCACCGCGGACTGGCATGGGACGGCTGTTGCTGTTAGGGTCATCAGCAAGCGGGCGACGCCCCAGGAGGACCAGAAGGCCATCAAGGAGGAGGTGCTGCTGCTGCACAAGCACCATCACCCCAACCTGCTCATGCTCATGGGCTACTGCGAGACTCGTTCAGACATCTTCGTGGTAACAGAGTACATGGAGGGCACCCTCGCCGAGTTCCTCAGCAGAGGGAAACCCCTTGTGATTGTCTATTCCCTCATAGCCAAGGCCTTTGTTCGTCTGTTCGTGCCCTCGCGACCATCTAACATGTACCACAGGACGTCCTCAAGGGAATCGCCTACCTGCATTCATGCGAGCCTCCAATTGTGCATGGGAGCATCAACACCAACAACTTGCTGGTACGCATAGATATATCAGTCCTCTCTGAGACAAGATTGGCAGATTGATCCGAACGGTAATGTGAAGATATCGGACTTTTGGTTCAGCAGAAAAGCAGAATTGGTCCTGTTGCCGAATAGCGCCACAACACCGAAGAGGAGGGCGTGGTTGCCACCAGAGGTGATTGCTGGGACACCGCTGACCCCAGCTACCGATGTGTACCTGTTTGGGGTTGTCCTTAGGGAGATCATCGTTCCTCCCGATGTCGCAATGGCAATCTCGGCAGCCTCAACTACCTCCGAGAGCCTGTCGTTCCGATACATCACAGCTGCTCCTACCACGGCACCAGGGCCTGGGCTGTTGGGGATCAGCGTGGACTGCAGTCTCCCGGATGTCCAGAAGGCGCACCTTGGGGTCCCCGAGGTCCCTCCCAACGCCACTCCGGAGGTCGCAGACCTACTGGAGCAGTGCTGGCAGACGCAGCCCGAGAGGCGTCCGACAATCTTCGACATTCTCAACAGATGGCCCGCCATGTTTGCTGTATGTTATTTCTCACCAACCCGGAACGTATCTCACTGCCAGTGACCCAGTCATTGGGACGATTCGAGGTGCCCCAGGAGCTCGATTCCGGGCATCCTGCTGTATTAGGCGCATCGAATGCCACCGAGAGCACCAAGGATGGCGCGAATGGTGCTGGCGAGTTGAATGACGCAATAGTCGAGTCGATGGCCTCGTTCATGCCGGTTATCGCCGTCTCAAACTCCCTCCAGCTGCCAGATGCAGCTGGAGGCCTATCCACCATGACGCAGGACGTCTCACACAAGGGGCCAGACTGATAGTAGGCATTCCATAAATGATGTAAATTCATGTTTACTGCCAGTTGATTTCCTCTCGAAATGGGTCGTGTTTCTTTGGGTATTTCCGTCTCAGGTCTCGCAGGGCTGTAAACCGGTAAACTGGGAATGACGGGATCGCCGTCCACAGGTCGTGACACTCGAGGCGACCCAACCCGAGGAGGGTCTCCCTCTCTGGTTTGTCTGAATGCAATCTTGGTGGCGAATCGGTTGTGGGATTAGCTTTCGACTGTTCCGGCTCGCAGGGACAGTAGCCACTGCAGAAGTTGTGTGTCACGCAACTCTGGCTTTGCGGGAGTGAAGCCGGGGCTCTTGGAGAGCGCCACCAAGCGCGAGAGACCGGGTTGGGACCTCGCGCCTTTGTCTTCGAACTGCACCCTGCGAACGGCGCCGGCGGTCACAAGGCCTGCAGCAGCGCTGCGTAGCAAAGCAAAGTGCGGGTGCTCCTCGACGATCGCCGCAGGGTCTACCAGGAGCAGCTCCAGCGCGTTGGGATTCTCCTCGGCGACGAGCTGGCACAGCCGGCCCGCTTCGTATATCATCGTCTCTCCCTCAATCTTCGGTGGCGGGCAGCGGTCGCGCGCCCTCATGCCGACGACGTCGTGAAGCGGCGCCGCCACTATGGCGATGGACGTGATGTTGCCGTCGTTCGGTGAGACGATGAAGCCCTCTGGCCGGCGGCACTTGAACAGCGCTCGGTCCTGTGGCAGGTGAATGTCCAGCGACTCCGCGTCAGCGAACTGCTCCATCCTGCGCGAGACAACCCAGTCGTTGAGCCCGGCAGCCACTGTCGGCGGCAGGGCGTCGGGGAGTGCGCTGTCTCTGTTCTTGAGCCGCAGGAACTCGGACTCGACGAGCGCGGCAACCTCGCCGACCGGCCGGGACCCGAGCCGCATGTCCATCAGCTTGGCGTAGTCGTCCGACCCCGGGTCGAACCTCGGGGAGAACTCCCGCCCGGCACACGAGTCCAGGACCCTCGAGCAGAGGCACAGATGGCGCCCGAGGATATAGCAGAGCTTCCTCGCCCGGGCGGCGTCGGCCTCGGTCCCCTTGGCCAGCAGGGAGCGGAGCCTCCGCAGGCCCTTCTGCCCGTCGACCTCGCTCAGGTACTTCCTGACGACGGCCCGCGTCAGCAGCTCGCGCCGGAGCTCTCTGAGGCTCTGCCACGCCGGCCCCTCGGCCACCACGGCGTGCGAGCCGCGCTCGTGGAAGAGCATCTCGACGCAGCGGCTGTCCCCGCTCGCCAGCAGCTCGCAGAACGCCGAGACGTCGATGACAGTGAAGTCGGGCTGGAGGGGCGGGCCCTGTCAGCGAGCCCGACAGGCAGCGCACGGGGCGTAGGCGACTGCGAGCGTGCCTTGACAGAGTCCTCGTTCTTGATTGTGAGCTTTGGCGGGCGCAGCGGGTTGAGCACGGCGCTGGGGGGCAGCGCCACGACGGCCATCAGGTCCACATCGCTTCCCTCGACCTCCAGCCCGTACGCCCTGCTGCCGACCTGCTGCCGCGTCAGCGCGACGAGCGGTTCTGCCGGTTCCGGAGGGGCGCGCGCCGCACGTGGCAGGCAAAGACGAGCGTCCCGAGAGCCGACACGCGGGCGAGGAACCCCGCCCACAGCGCATCCGTGGCGGTGGTGTCGGAGCGGAAGAAGCTCTCCTCGGCCAGGCGGTCCCGCTCGCGCGCCCGGAGCTCCTCCTCGAGCCGCTCACGCTCGGCGGCCTCGTCGATCGCCCGGCAGATCCGCTCCCCGGCCTCGGCGGCCATCTCCTCGCAGTTGCGGGCCCTCGCGGCCTCGCCCAGCGGCCCGGCGCCCGTGTCGTAGGGCACACCGTCGAGCCAGCGCTCGGCCCTGCCCCCCCGGGGGTGAGCGTCAGCGGGGGCTGCGGGAGCGGCGCAGGCGGTGGGCGAAGACCTCGACTTCCACTCGATGGCGAAGGGCCGCAGCCACAGGGGCGGGTGGCCGGCGGGCGCGTGCTGGGGGTCGGGGTCCACGGGCTCCCGCAGGGTGGCGTAGCCCTGCCAGCGTCTCGTGCCGTTGAGACCAGCGACGAGGACCACCTCGGCCCCCTGCTGCTCCGGGGGTTGGCCAGGCCGGTGAGATTTCGATATCAAGTGATTTCTCGGGGATATTTTGCGCGCGCGCTGAGAATCTTCTCACGGAAAGCGCTGCGTTGAGAGCGACGTGAGGATGGGCGCCACTCTTGCGCAGCGCGCAGGACCACGTGGATGACTCGTAAGAGCGGCGCAGCGCCGCCTCAGATGCGCTCTTGGCGGCGAAGAAACGCCGCTCTGTCTGCGCCATAACGGGGGGGAAGTTTGTCGATTTTGTGATTTGGGTGTTGTTCCAAAAAATCAGCTGGATCGGCTCTATGATGGAAGTGAGTGCATGAAGGATGAAAAAAGGAACGGATTGCATCGTTCTGTATCTCTAGCAACAAGGCGTGATGTGGCAGTGTGGGCAAGATGTTTGGTGGTTTCAGCGGTATTGCCAGCAATGGCGCCCCGCCAGTTTCCTAAAGGGAGGTTTGGATGTCTGTGGTCGAAAGCGATCGCGGGCGCTTATCGCCTGCAGACTCCGCGGGCTGCCTCTTCGGCAGCTTCATCGACGACCACCTGTTGAAGAGCCGTCCGCAGTTGGCTTAAATGCGGTGGCAGAAACGGGGCAACACGCACATGGCGCCAGGCGTTTGCATTTGCTCGGCTTCCGGCGCCTTGGGCATCTTGCACACCAGCACGCCCGACTGCAGCGAGTCTCAGCACGCGCCGGCACACCACGGGAAGGGGAATTGAGGCACGCACCGAGCGCAGGCTCTGCGCGAGACTGACTGGCATGTGCAGCTTGAGGTCAATTTGGCGCTCGCTCGGTCCGTCTGACTGGTCCGCAGCCAAGTCCGCAGACGACTGCGAGCGCGGTCGTCCGGGCTCGACGCCGCGCGGCGTGAAGTTCAGCAGGTTGGGCACGGGCGACGGCGAGCGGGACCGCGCCGAGGGCTGCGGGGCGCTCGACGCGTGCCTCGACAGGCGCGGCTGCGCGATCACACTCATGCGTGCAGAGTTGCTTAATTACCGCAATCGGCAGCCTTGACGAAATAAATGGCAGTGCAGGCATCCACACTCCAAAAATAGGGCTTCCTTTTCATCTTCACGAAGGGGTGCATTGAATTTCTGTTTATGATTCTTTCTGTTCGGCGATAACACGATGCACGACAGGCAGCAACCCGCGAGCGACCCTCGCTAGTCGGAATCGGAGGAGAGGAGCTCCTCCTGCTCCTCTGGCTCCTTCTCCACCTTCTTGGCGTGCTTCGTGTTCTTGCGGCGCCTCGGCACGGGCTCCTCGTCGTCGACCATCCTCGTATCCTCCTCCTCGTCCTCGTCCTCCTCCTCGTCGCTGAGGTCGTCGAGGATGTCCTCGTCCTCCTCGCTGAGCTCCTCCTGCGGCTCGGGCTCCTCCGGGATGTCCTCTGGCTTGACGACGTGTATGTTGACGCTCACCGCCGCGTCGCGGCCGTAGTACGAGTCGCTCATGACGTTCAGGCGCAGCTGGTACCGCCCGGTCGCCTTGGGGGTCGGGAAGCGTATCTGCGCGCCCTGCGCGGGCATGTCCGGCGCGACGGGGACGCTGCCGCGCGTGACGCCCCACAGGATGCCCTTGTTCGGCTGCCCGAGGATGAACCACCACCCCTCGTGCCTGATGTACGGGTAGAACGGCGCGTGCACCGTCCTCGTCGTCACCGCCCTGGGCAGCTCCTCGCTGTGCTCGGCTGCTGCGGCGTTGTCCTCCTCCTGCCCCGGCTGGCTCCTGACGACGCCGCCCTCGAGCGGCGTGTTGGTGGCCTTGGGGCGGCCGCGGCGGCCAGACGGGCCCCTGCGCGCCTGCACGGCCGGGACCAGCGTCACGCGCACGCGCAGCGTCGCGAGCGAGTTGATCGGCAAGACGTTCTTGGGGCCCCTCTCGTCGTCGCCCACGTGGGCCTCGGCCTCGATCTTGAGCTTCCACCCGAACACGTGGCGCACAAACGACGTCACGTCCTCTGCCTGCTGGCCCGCAAGGCCCAGCTCCGCCAGCAGCGCACCCCTGCGCGCCTCGTCCTTGAAGGCGAGCGCGAGCTCGTGCGGCGTGTCGATGTTGTGGTTCTTGCAGATGTTGCTGCGCAGCACGTCAAAGTGCGGCACCTGCAGCAGCGGGCGGTCCTCGCGGGCGCCCTGGATGAGCAGCTGCCCGTACTTGAGGATCTGCACGGCCGACACGTACATGCCGCGGATCTGCGCGGCCGACGCCATGGCGCCGACGAGCTCCGGGGACGCGGCGAGGAACGCGTTCAGCGTCCTGCGGTGCTCGGGCGACATGTCGTCGTGCAGCCCTGCCATGTGCGCCCTCATGAGCGTGCTGTGCGGGGCGCCGGTCAGTGAGACGCCTCCTGCTCCAAGAGGGTGGGAAGGGGTTGCGCACATGGCCTTGATGCCGTACGGCGGGATGCCCTTGCGCAGGATCCTGGAGGGAGCGGGAAGCTTCGAGAGGAGCCTCGGGATGTCCTTGTCGTCGCCAGGGCGGACCTTGACGATGTCGTGGCACTCATCTGGCACGCACCCGGAGGTGAGGGGGGAGGCCAGCAGGCGAGCCCGGCCACAGGGAGAAGCGCGTCCGCACCACTCATGCAGAGGAGGTCGATGAAGAGTTGGCTGGTGACCTTGGGCGGCATCCCCTGCACGTAGATCTGCATTGTCCTGCGCTTGACGTTGAACTGCGTCTTCTTTCCCCACCTGCCAGCAACACAGCCCGTGAGATCGCGCGCTGCGCCTGCTCCGTGCCTGTGCGAGGGGCGACGCACCTGAAGAGGACAAACAGCAGCGAGCCCGGCACGAGGACGATGAACCCGAGGAAGTACATCAGGAGCACCACCTTGGAGCTGCGCGTACCGAGTGAGCAACCCAATCCGCACAGCTCGGCCGGGGGGGAAGGAGGAGGAGGAGGGGAGGAGCTCTTACTTCTTTGCGTCGAGCAGCCACGTCGGGAGGGCGATGCCGACCTTGACGGGGACGGGCCCGTCGGGGTTGCCGTACATCTCCCAGTTGCGTCGGACGAGCTCGTCGGTGAGCGACTCGTAGGCCTTGGTGATCCTGATGAACTTGTCCGTCGCCCTGGGGTCGTCCCTGTTCTTGTCGGGGTGCGCCTTGAGGCTCAGCCTCCTGTACGCCTGCTTGATCTCGTCCACCGTCGCGCCCTCGGGCACGCCGAGGATGTCGTAGGGGTTGAACCCCGCGCTCTCGTCCTCGGCGGCGCTGGGCCGCGCCTCGAAGATCCCGCCGCGGTAGAGGACGTACAGCGCGGCGACCCACAGCGCGACCACGGCGACGTTCTTCAGCAGGCGCCACGCGGCAGAGCCCTGCGAGAGCGAGAGCGTGGTGCTCTTGCGCTGGCAGGGCCCGCACGAGCAGCGGAACGCCGACGCGGCCTCGGAGCGGGCGCGCGAGGCCGAGCGCAGGCGCAGGATCGTGAAGATCGTGGCCAGCAGCGCGAGGACGCCGCCGAGGAAGTACGGCGCGGTGCTGTCGTCGAAGTTGTCGTTGGGCTTCGGCATCGTGCGCTGCTCGGGGTGGGTTTGAACCCTGATGACGAGGCCCGCGAAATATCGGTGGAGAGATATTGACTCTCAGAGAATATCCGATGGGCGATCTGGTCTGCTCTGGTGTTGGAATTCCCGGGGTGATTTCGAACTGACAAACTTCATTGTTTTCTGTTCCAATAGCGGAACAACTCGTTTGAAGGAAAGGAGACAGTTCTCGTGACTACAGTGAAGTGTGTGGGATGGGCGAAACAGAGGGGAGGTGGGGGGAGAGGTAGCGAGCGAGTACAAAGCGGGAGCAGGGGGCGGGGGCCTCTAGAAGACCGTGGCAGCCTCCTTGACCGCGTGCTGCGTCATCACTGGGAGCATCGTCCTGATCTCCTGCGTTGCGTGGCTGTGAGGTATGGCTGCGGGAGCACTTGGCGACTGTACCATGTAACGGCAGTACTCCGCGGCCATGATCTCCTTGTCAGCGCCTCTCCTGCGCAGCAGCGTGCGGAGCTGCGCCTTCTCCTTGTTGAGCCTGTCGATCTCGTCGAGCTTCTCCCTTGTGGTCAGCCTGGCGCGGTCGTTAGGATTACCTCTGCGGACTCTGTCCCACCGCCCCCCATCGGATCGGGAGCTTACTTGGCGAAGGACTCGGGGACGCTCTGCCTCAGCTGGTCGAGGAGCTTCTGCACTTCGATCTTGTGGTACCTGATCTTCTTGTAGTGCCCCTTGAACTTCATCTTCTCCGCGTGGTCGGGCTGCGAGGTGTGTGCAGTGTTTGAGTGTGAGTTACAACGCGTGAGTGGCAACGCGAATCATGCGGACCTCTCTGCCGTTCTTGGCGGTGAACTCGCGGGACCAGCTGGTCAGGCCCTTCTTCAGCGCCTCGTAGCGGCACCAGTGCCTCTTGAGGCGCACGCCGATGGGGTCGTCCTCGTCGATGTACTCCTCGAGCTCGAGCTCGGGCTCCTCCTCCGGGTCCTGCGGGGCCTCGGCGATCGACTGCTCTGCGATGGTCACCTCCAGCACGGACGGCGCCTCCATGATCGACTGGGGCTCCATGATCGAGGTCTCGTGCCCCAGCTGCGACTCGGTTGCAGCCGCCGAGCAGCAGGCGTCCTGCTTGGACTCGACGTACGACCCCGTCGACCCCGTCTTGCGCCTCTTGGGTGACGGAATATCCTGTGCGAGTGCGCGACGGGGCGTGCTTAGCATCGCCACAACCTGGCGCTTGGCAAGGACCTCTGCGACTCCCGGCTTCGTCGACGCGGCGGCTGCAGCTGCATTCTGCTGAGGCGCGTTGATGGGCGTGAACGGGGCGGGCTTGGCAGTCCTGGGCGGCGGCAGCAGCGAGCGCGACGACATGGCGAAGACGCCGTCAAAGTGCATGATGAGCGTGCTGACCACCGTCGCCACGTGCACGTTGTCCGTGAACGCCTTGTTGACGTCCTCCGGCGGCGGAGACAGCAGCGTGGGCGCGAACACGATCGACAAATTCTGTTTGCGAAGGCGCGCATCCAACACAAGCGCAAACCCGTTTGGTCAGCGGATTTTTGTGCAATTTCAAAAAAAAAACAGAAGCGCGCGGGAAGAAATTTGAGAGAGACCTGCTCGGTCATCATGTTGATCTCGGAGAACTCGGCGATCTTGCGGATGTGGCGCACGAGCACCTGCAGCAGGTTCCTTATGGGGGGGAGGGGAGGGCCGCGAGCCGCGTGAGTCCGAGCAGGCCAACTAAAAATGGACGGTGGGGGATGGGGCTGGGCGGTTGAATACTTGTTCGTCGTCGGTATCGAGCGCACGAGCAGCCTCATCGATGTCACGCGGTCCTGCTCGTCGTCGATCTCTGCGGGGGCCATAAACGCGTGAGACCCGCGAGAACGGCGCCAGACGCGAATCGGGCGCGGACCTCCGCAGTTGACGAACGCCGTGTACAGGGTGCGCGTGAGCAGGGGCTCGGGGAGCTCCCTCAGGTACTGCTTGAGCAGCCCGCAGATGACCGAGGGCTCCGACTTGACCAGCTCCGCGCGGCTGTCGGAGCTCCCCTCTGCGCGGATCTCTGTGAGGCCTGTGGACAGCGCAGCTCTGGCGCCACAAATAACAGCGCACCGTCGTAATACTTGCGCAGGCGCTGGATGTGGACGGCGGAGCCCGACACGCGGTACAGGCCCTCGACCAGGAGGTCTGCCAGAGGCGGCCGTGAACGCCCGGGGGCGCGGTGCGAGGGGAGGAGGGCGTGGGCCTTACGGTTCTTCTCGAGCACCTCGATCACGTCCGTGACGATGGTTGGGACCGCCTTCCCGCGCTCCGAGGGCCTCTTCAGGGCCTGCGCGCGGGGAACGCGGTCAGGCGGGCCTGGGGAAGGGGGTGTACGCACATCCTCGAGGGTGGAGCCGAAGAGGGGGATCACTGGGTGCGGGGCGGGCTTCTTGGAGCCGAAGAACTTCTTCATGAGGGCGTCGTGTGCGTGTGTGCGGGGTTGGCAAAAAAAGGTGGGCGATCTCTTTCGCGGGAAATTCAAACTGGGTTAGGTTTTTCCGCTGCGTATCTTGTGAATCGTGTCAAAAAACCCAACCTCCCACCTTTCATTTTTCTGCCAGCGGTCTTGGTTCCAATACCGATAGCTTCCTGAGATCGACCGGGTATGCATGCCTTGGGGGTGAGAATCGCGTTTCCCCGACTTTTAACTGTTCAGTTGACCGCGCGCAGGGGGAACGGAAACAGGGGAACATGGATCCGATAGGATAACGAGAACTGCGTTGGCTATCCTTAGGCGATCGAGTCTGATGCGTGGAGCGCCCAGATTAAGGCCGCTGCCGCATTCTCTTTCTCTCACCTTCAGAAGCGGACAAGGAACTGCGCAATGGCCGCACCGAGAGCGGCGAGCACGGACCACTGAGCCGCGCTGCTGCCGTTGCAGTACGTGGTGTTGCAGCCTGTTCGTGCGCGCAACAAACGTTCCCCCGGGTGTGAGTATCGGCGTCAGCAGGCATTGCCCACACACGAACACCCCACCAAACAGTCCGATATTTCGGGATGGGGGGTGTGGGTGGTGTGGGGTGAGGGCATTCGAGAGCAGAGCCGCAGGCGCACCGGCAGAGAGGCACGAGTAGTGGTACATGTAGTAGGGGCCGTTGCTGTAGCAGTCGAACTTCTCGAGGCAGTGGCCCATGGCCTCGTAGCACTCGCAGATGCTGCTGTTGAGGCCCTGCGCGCAGCCAAGCAAGCGACGCCACCAGGTGCACACCGCGCAGCACAGCGCACCACCACAGGAGAGGGGTCAGAGACGCGGTCAGAAAAACAGCGGCGGCGGTGCGGGCGACGTGCCTTGGAGCAGGCGAGGTGGTCGATGCCGCACTTCCTGGCGCCCCACGGGTCGCAGGCAGCGAGGGCGCCGACAGTGACTGCACGGCGGGTTCGGTCAGTTAGTTACAAGAAAAAAAGACCGTGGCAGAAGAAACACGACGGCCGCGGGGGGTAGCGACGTGGGGGCGGTGGAGGGCAGGGGACGCACGGAGGGCGACGAGGGCGAGGACGGCGATCTTCATGTCTGGTCTCTCGGAGGGGCGCTGCTGAATGGAGTGAGCGAAGTGAAAAAACCTCACCGGTGTGCTGACGTAACCGATTTCGTCAACCCAGTTCCGGTCACAGCCAGTCGCACGACCCCTTTCTCATCGCACTTCGCGCAGCCCTTGCATGCGCAGTCAGCGATGAGGCAGGGGAGCGGAGCCACCAATCCCAGGAGATCCCCTCAGATCAGATTTGTCCTCAAAGATCGCATGTGGCAAAAAAAATCTTCCACAAGCAAAGTGGACCGAAACTTGCGCGCACCAGATTTATCCGGGTGAGTCCTAGTGAACCGGGGATACCAATTTATCGCGCGCGGGGTCCCGCGTACACCGGGCGCCCGCCCCGGGGCACCCCCCGCACTGACGCCCGTTCGTGCGGCGCAGAATGGGTTCCGAGAAGACGCGGTTTGACGAGAGCTGCATCAAAGAGGTTTGGGCGTCGAACCTCGCCGAGGAGATGCAGGTCATCCGGGAGCTCGTGGACAAGTACCCCTACGTCGCGATGGTCCGCTGTTTTCCCCCCGCGCCCCCCGTTTCTAACCTGAGCGCCCGCGCACTCCCCCCATTCGAATTCAAATCGAAATATCAAATTGCCGGAAGAAACAGCATTTTCTTATGTGTGTGCGTGGGCGTGGGTGTCTTGTAGACAAATACAACTAACCCAAGCACGAGGGGGGCCCCGCGCAGGACACCGAGTTCCCGGGGGTCGTCGTCAGGCCCGTTGGCACGTTCAAGAGCACGGAGGAGTACCATTTCCAGACACTGCGGTGCAACGTCGACCTGCTGAAGATCATACAGCTCGGAGTCACCTTCGCCGACGAGAAGGGCAACCTCCCCCCGGGCGTCAGCACGTGGCAGTTCAACTTCAAGTTCAACCTCAAGTGCACAGCCCCCCTCCTCCACCGCCGTCCTCCTCCGGCCCAGTCACCTCCCCTTTTTTTTCTTTCTCTGCAACTTTATTGTCATTCTTTCTTCCAGGGAGCAAAAAGAACTACAGCACAGCAGCCACTCAACACAAAGCGGGACAGGGCGGACATGTACGCGATGGACAGCATCGAGCTGCTGACGAGGTCGGGCATCGACTTCAACAAGCACCAGTCGCTGGGGATAGACGTCGCGACGTTCGGCGAGCTGCTGACGTCGTCTGGCCTCGTCCTGAACCCCTCGATCAAGTGGATCTCGTTCCACAGCGGCTACGACTTCGGGTACCTGGTCAAGGTAGCTCCCCCTGCCTCTCTCCGTCGCAGCAGGGGGCGCGCGTAGCATGCGGGTAACGAGTACGCATCCCTCGCGCAGGTCCTGACTTGCCAGGCGCTGCCGTTTGAGGAGGCGGACTTCTACGAGCTTGTCCAGACGTACTTCCCTTGCTTCTACGACATCAAGTACCTCATGGCCATGTCGCGCAACATGAAGGGCGGGCTGCAAGACCTCGCCGAGCACCTCGAGGTCACCTCCCCGACCAACAGCGCACTTTGCGGCTCTCTGCTGCTGGTTTCTCAATGTGGCGGAGCACACCACACAGGTCGAGAGGATCGGGCCGCAACACCAGGCCGGGAGCGACGCGCTGCTGACGTGCATCCTGTTCTTCAAGATGCGCAAGGTGTTCTTCGAGGACCGCATCGACGACTCGAGGTTTGTCGGGGTGTTCTACGGGCTGAGCGGACCGTCGTCGACGCCTAATTCGTCGAGCCAACCGTTCGTGGTGCAGCAGGACCCCTCTGCCGCGCACCATCTAGTCTATTTCAACTCTGCCCACCCGCCGGTCTTGTCGGACTCGGGCAGTGGTCTGTAAGAAATGCATCGGATCCTTTCCCTTCCGCGCGCCAGAAAAGAAAAACCCCGACAAAAAGCATAAAAGCAGAAAAGATTTTTTCAAGCGGCGGGTGCCCGTTTCCCAGGGGTGAGGATCTTTCCTATGAACAGAGCGAGGGTCGTGCAGGCACAATTCAGTCAGAGGCATGCGGCATTCACGTCCAGCAGCATTCACCCCCAGAGGAATTCGAGGTGGCCCGGCGGGATGTTGTCCGGGCTTATGCAGCCGCTGTGTTCCACGTACCGCAGCGTCCCGCCCCTGGACTCGGCCAGGGAGTTGAGGGTCTTCATGTCCTGCTCGGAGAGGGCAGGGCCCGCGAGTGCTGCCACATTCTCCCTGATGCGCTCGCACTGCACGCTCTTGGCCAGCACGCTGGTCCCGCGCTGGATGCCCCAGCGCAGCAGCACCTGCGCGGGCGTCACCCCACGCATGCGCGCAATGCCCGAGACGGTCGGGTCGTCGAGCAACTCCACGTCGCCGGGCCTCTTGTGCGGGCGGTCGCCAGAGCCCAGCGACGAGTACCCAGTGACGTGCACGCCGTGCGTGTAGCAGAAGTCGACCAGCTCGCGCTGAGGGAGGTACGGGTGCAGCTCGACCTGGTTGACAGCCACAGGCACGCTCGCCTCAAGCAGCAGCGCCGAGAGGTTGCGCACGCTGAAGTTGGCGACGCCTATGTTGCGCACGAGGCCCTCGTCGACGAGAGCCTCCATGGCGTGCCACGTCTCGGCGACGGGGACCGAGAGCATGTCGTACGGCTCTATCGGCGTCTGGTGGCCCTTCCTGTGGGGCGCAGTGGTGAGCACGGGTGCCCCGACGTCGCAGCCGAGGCGTGCTTGAGGGCGTAGGGCCAGTGCATCAGGTAGAGGTCGAGGTACTCGAGGCCGAGCGCCTCGAGAGACCGGAGGCAGGCGGCGCGCACGTCACGGGCCGAGTGCGAGTCGTTCCACAGCTTGGACGTCACGAACACGTCCTCGCGACGCACGATGGAGCCGGGAGCGTTGAAGACGCGTAGCAGTGCCTCGCCGACCTCGGCCTCGTTCTTGTAGACGGCGGCACAGTCGATGCTCCGGTAGCCGGCAGTCTCGAGGGCGAACCTGCAGCAAAAGAGGACCCGTTGGGAAAAAGCGGAAAAGGAGTGCAGCGAGCTCACTTGACCGCTGCTCCGACGACTCCCGGCGAGGACTTCCACGTCCCGAGGCCGAGCGCGGGGATGTAATCGCCGCTGGCGAGGCGGAAACCTGTACTCATCGGTGCAATGAAGAAATTGGGCAAGTATCTGCCCAGGCGGACGGAGATTCACATATCCGCAGGCACAAGATACCCGCGGATGGCCTGTGATAACGCACTCTTCGACAGCGTAGATGAGCCGGTTCTCGAGCACATCATCCACTACGCGGCGCTGATGTCCAACGGGTTCCTCTGGTGCGCCCCTCTCGGCCGGTCCCTCCCCGCGCCCCCCCTGTCTCTGACCCCCCCTCAGGTGGTCGTACGCCGCGGTGTGCCGCCGATGGCGCGACGCGAGCAGGAGAGCGCTGGCGGGCGAGGTGGCCCTGAGGCCCGTGTGGGGGCGGCACAGCACGCACGTCGACGTGTCGCCGTGCCGAACCGTCGCGGCTCGGCAGGACCCCGAGGCGAACTTCGACAAGGCAGTCGTGGCCCTCCACCACGCGCTGCCCCCCTCGTGCCCCTACTTCGAGGTCCGCGTAGGCCTCACGACTCGGGTACCAAATCCAGTTCCCCAACCGCTCTTTTTATTGGGAAAATGCAGTCAGTCCCTGTTTCAGCACTTCTCTCTCTCGCCCCCCACTTTGGAAATACCTTCCTCCAACCGCCAGGCTTCGTGGCACTTCCCACCGCACGGCTTCGCATTGAGATCTCTGGCACCATACGGCAATCACAGCCAGCGTGGAGTTCGTACTCACTCCCCAGCAACTCCGCGAAGCTCTGGGCAGGGTCGATACGGATGAGGTTCTCCGAGCAGGTCCCCGACGACATCGAGGCGCGCGAGGACATCGCGCGGAGCAGCACCATCACGGACCGCGAGCTCAGGAGGGGCGACAGGCTCGGCCTGCTGCTCGACTCGCGTGGCCGCAGTCTGTACTACCTCAACGGCAAGTTCTTCCGGCGCGAGAGGCTCGCGGAGCGCGTGCGGGCGGGGGTGCCGCTCTACGGCCTCGCGGACCTGTTCGGGCGCGCGTTCCAGGCTGAGCTGGTCTGGGTCACCATCCCTCCCGAGTCCCCGGAAGAAGCCTCGCAGTTGTACACGTGATGCTCCGAAGAGAACTTCCGCTGGGAAGATATCGGCCCGCAGATTTTGCGGCCTCGTGCTTATTTGTGCGTCAATATCGCAACCAATCAAAAACCGCCGCTGTTCAAATGTGGCAGAGATCAGTACGGCGCCGTGTGTCGGCGGCGCGAGCGTCTGCGCGCGCCCAGGAGCTCGACATCCCCGAGCTGCCGTCCGACAGCAGTGTCTCCGACTCAGACACCGGCGTCACAGACTACGAATCCGAGACGGGCGCCCGCTACGTGCGCCTCCTCCGCACCACCCCCAACTCCCGCGCGCGCTCGCACCCCGCGCCAGCCTCTCTCACAGGCGCCCGTCGCCCCGGGACAGGTCGTAAACGAGGGTAAATCGAAGGTGTGGGTGGCAAACGTGGAGAGCGCGGTCGAGTACGAGCACGAGGGCGTCGAGTACACAGAGCGCTCCATCAGGGAGCTGCGCACGGCCGTGGCGGCGAACCCCTCGCTCGCGTCGCGCACGGTGCACTGGAGCGCCGCCATCGCCCGCGCGTCGCGCGTCGCGGCGTCGCACGCGGCGGCGGTGGCGACGCCGATGACGTGGGCGCAGGCCGCGGTCGTCGTCGTCGTGGGCCTCGTCGTGCTGATACTCTCGCCGGCGCTGTGGAACGCTGCCGTGTGCTCGCGGAGCACGCTGGGCGCGCACGAGGCCGCGCGGCACGGGTGCGTGGCGGCGCTGAATGCCATGGGCGACGAGCAGCTCAGGGTCCTGGGCGTCGAGACGCCGCTGCACTCTGCCGCGCGCGCGGGCCAGCTCGAGGCGGCGCTCGTGCTGCTCAAGCGTGACAATGAGGCCCTGCGATCGACTCGCTCGCCGCTGGGCCAGACGCCGCTGCACGTGGCGGCCGCCGCGGGGTACGCCCAGATGGTCTCGATGCTGCTGTCGTACGGCGCCAACGCCGACGCCAAGGACGTCTACGGCAGGACCCCCATCCTGCTGGCCCACAGGGCCGACGTGATCGCCGTGCTCGCCCCGTGGTCCAACCGAGAGAAGGCCGCGGCCGCCCCGGGCCCCGCCCCCAAGACGGTGCAGAACGCCCTCAAGGCCGACAACGCAGACGCCGCCCGCACCACTTGAGTTTGCACCCGACGGGCCACTTTGTATTGGCGGCATAAATCCCGAGTTATCAAATTGACAGCAAACCGGTATTCGTCTCAACGCGGCTGCCGTCCAGCCCTCCCCTCCCCGCGCCGCCTCTGGGCACGCCGCAGGGCTGGCGGGGGCAGTCGCTCAGAGCTCGCGCTGCGCGGCCTCGGGCTCGCCGAGCGAGAGGACGAGCTTGCTCTGCTCGCCCCTGTACGGGCGCGAGACGGTGAAGTGCTGCAGCTGCACGGGGCTGTGCACGCCCTCGAACGGCGCCGGCAGCGTCACCTCCTCCCCCGACGCGGTCCACACCTTGACCGACGCGATGAACGACGTGAACGTCGCGCTCCCTGCGCGCAATACGCGTCGGCCGGTGCGAGTGGCGGACAAAAGGACGGGGGGGGGGGAGGGCGGACCCTCGGTGTGCGTCCTCTGCTCGAAGGTGTACGAGTCCTCGGGCGCGATCTTGGTGGCGTCGCGCTCGGTGGTGCCGTCGGGCCTCTCGTAGACGACCTCGACAGCGATGGGCTGCGCGCCAGTCGAGGGCATTGGGCGTTGGGCAGACGTCAGAAGCGCCAACAAGGAGGCGGCCAGCAGACGGCCAAGGCCGAGGGAGGCGTGCCTCGCTCAGCGGGTTGTGGATGACGGCCGAGTAGACATCCCTCGGGGCTACGACGCCGCCAACGGCCGAGGCACAGGCTGCGAGCGCGATCAGCGCGATGAAAAGCACGGGCTTGGGCATGGAAAAGGTGTGGGTGTGGTGCTGATATCAGCAAATATCTCTGACGTGTTGCGCTGACACAAGCCGCCAGGTCCACGTCACGAGGATGGGTCAGAGAAGAGGCGGTTCAGGTTGCCACTTAGCTGCTTGGCCTTGTTACTCAGCGCACGGCCCGGAGGGTGGAAACCTGATGGATAGGCACACAATACAGTCAGACACGCGGGGGACGCGACACACAAACATCGGGATCGCCCAGTGTTCACGCACAATCACACACTCCTTCAGCTCCAGCATCGCCTGCGATCACCAAGATCCGACGTGAAATACTCAACTGTGATTTTTGGCGCGCGTTCAAAAAGCAAAACAAGAAAAGCCCACACGGACCGCCGTCCTCCATGGGCGAATACCCGCGCAGCATCGACGGGTACGAGGTGCTCTCCGCCATCGGCTCCGGCGGCTACGGCACGGTCTACGAGGCGCGCGTGCGCTCCACCGGCGAGCCCGTCGCCCTCAAACTCGTGCGCAGCACTCCCCGCCCTCAGCCCCAGAACAGCACAGAAGAGCGCAGTGGAGCAGAGCAGAGCAGAGCAGAGCAGAGCACAGCACAGCACAGCAGAGCACAGCACAGCACAGCACAGCAGACCACAGCACAACACGACAGCAGTGCCGCTATGGACACGCACCTGATGCTGCCCGCGCAGGTGCCCAAGAAGAGGATCTTCGAGGAGGGGCTGCGGGAGAGGGTGAGGAACGAGGCCCAGCTGCACCTCTCGCTGCGCCACGGGCGCGTCCTCGCCATGCGCGCGTTCTTCGAGGACGAGCGCCACGTGTTCCTCGTCCTCGAGCTCTGCAGGGCGCGTGTGGGCTGTGGAGTGGGGGGCAGGCCTCCTTGGGAGGGCGTGGCAGGGGCAGGTCCTCGCGGAGACCGCTGACTGACTCGGGGGGACCCCGGTGCGCCCAGGGAGGGGACCTGAAGAGGTGGCTGAGGCGCAAGGGGGGCTCGTGCTCGGAGGCTGAGGCGCGGCACGTGCTGGCGCAGCTGGCGGACGGCCTCTGCTACCTCCACGAGCAGGCCAGGGTCATACACCGAGGCACGCCGGCACCCGCCATCCGTCTCTGTGTCGCAGCGTTGCGGTGTCGCAGTGTCGCAGTGTCGCAGTTCCGCACTGCCGCACTGCCTCGTTGTCTCAATGCGCACTGCTTCTCATGGCGCTTGCCGTGCCTCCCACCTCTGTCTCAACTGGCACTCGCGTTGTGCGTCTGCAGACCTGAAGCTGTCGAACATACTACTGGCCGAGGACGGCAGCATCGTGAGTACCGAGAGCGCGTGTGTGCTGCTTTAAGACCATCCCATGCCTGATCGCTGCGGCCCTGGGGTGCAGAGGATCGCTGACTTCGGGCTCGCCGTGAGGGTCGGCGAGGGCGCGGAGGCCGAGCAGAAGACTCTCTGCGGCACCCCCAACTTCATCTCCCCGTGAGCCTCTCTCTGACATCGTGCCTCACGTCCGTCCTCGCGACGTCCTGACGGTCCTGCGCTTCCGCGAACACGGCAGCGAGGTGATGCAGCGCAAGCCGTATGGGTTCGAGAGGGACATCTGGTCCGTCGGCGTCGTGATGTGCGTGCTGCTGACGGGCAAGACGGCGCAGCCGCCCGCGGGCTGCCTGCCACCCCTGGTCGCGGACCTCGTCTCCCGCGCGCTCGCGCCCGAGCCGCACCGGAGGCCCAGCGCGAGGGCGCTGTCTCGGCACCCGTGGGTCCGCTACCCCTCGTCGCCCATCTCGACCGCGCGGCTGCCGCGCGGCCTGCGGCACGAGACGAGGGCCGGGGAGGTCTGCGTCTCGGACGGCGGCGCAGTGCGCGTGAGGCTCAACGCCGAGCCGCAGAGGACGTACGTCGTCTGCCAGGGAGGCGAGAGGGTGCGCGTCGTCCACGCCGCATCTGGCAGCGTCGTCTCGGAGGCGCGGTGGGACCGGCTCGACGCGCGCACCGCGAGCGTCTACTGTTACGCTGCACAGTTTGTCGACGTCGTTCGCTCGCGCACCGCGAAGGTTCTGCGCCTCCTCCTCTTCACCGGCGGGGCCCTCGGTGTCGCTCACACCCGTGCCGCGGGCGCAGGTCACGTACTACGCAGAGGCGTGCAAAGGAAGCCTGATGGAGAGCGGCAACGAGTTCAAGGCGGTGTTCCCCGGGGGCGTCGTCGCCATGTACGACATCGCGCGCTCGAGGTGGTCTCTGTCGCCGCCGATGCCCGACGGCCAGTCAGAGGCCGCGCTCGTCGCCCGCGCCGAGGAGTGCTACGCCAAGTGCGTGGCCTTCGAGAGGGCCGCCACCGAGGCCGACCTGCCCCTTGTCGTTTGTAGCAAGCCCCGCGAGGCGCGATCGTCGTCGTCGTCGTCGTCAGCGTCAGCGTCTCCTGGCAAGCCGGCGGCCCCGAGGGAACCAGAGAAGCTGCCCAGCCCGGGCCCGAGCCTCGGCGCCGTCGTGGGCATCGCGCAGAAAGAGAACGACCCCCGGGCGGCCAACGCGAATCAGAGCGCCGACGCCCCGTCGCTGGGGACGGACTTTGGGTCGCTGGGGACGCTGACTGGCGAGGTGCCCTCGTTCGTCAAGGGCGTCGGGTGGGCTCTCAGGACCAGGGGCGGCGAGACCGACGTACTGTGCGCCGATGGCACGCGCGTCGTGGTGCGGGGCACTGGCGTCGACGTCACAGTGCGCGGGAGCGAGGCTGCGACTTCGTACCGCATCGGGGACCAGCACATGCCACGATTCGTCCGTGACGTGTGCGACAGGCTTCGACAACGAACGTGAGGAAGCCGTGTGACGCTGCAGCAGTAGTGGAGGTACAACACCACCAGCGCGCGTATGCGTAGATCACATCCAATACAAGGAGCTGTGTATTCAATCTCGCCAATTCAATTGCAGAATCTTTTCGTTTTTCAATTCCTGACCAAGAGCATGCATTACCTATGAGTCTCGCATGTTGAACTGATGCTGCTGTTGCATTTCCATAGTCGTTTGGAGCCTTTGAACTCGCACTCAGCTCACCCCCTTGCATGCCGTCTTTCATTGGGAGTGCGGTGCCGTTTCTAAAAGTCGTAAGGATGGGCCGCGACTCTCTGGAGGTTCGTTTCGTCCTCTGTCTGGAACGACACGCCGCGACGAGTGACAATCTTGGGCACCTCGCTCTCGACACCGAGGTACTTGCCCATCCACGCAGAGAGGTCGGTGTTCTCCATGTTGCCCTTGAGCCCGGGCGCATTGTAGCCGTACAGCATGACGTCCCCTCCCGAGTGCGACTGCGTCCCGTACGCCACGTACGTGCGCTTCGTGATGACGGTGCCCAGCGCCCCGGTGAGCGACATCGTGGTCGGGACAGTGCAGAGGTTGTTGGCGTCCTCGACGAGGCCCGTCTGAGCAGAGATGACGTACTTGGCGTCGTCGTCGGTCCAGTCAGTGACATTGAGGTACTTGTTCACGGTGGTGGTCACTTCCTCGACCGTGAGGTTGTGGTACATCTTCCCATTGACCCCGCACTCGCCGCCGGCAAGCGGGGCCTTAACGATCTTGATCAGCTCGTCAGAGATGGCTTGCAGAGATCTGAGTAATCAACGAGCGGTGGCATTAGAACGACACCAGAGACGGAACGAAGGCACACCTCGCCGGGTATGCGACCTTGATCTCCTCGGGGTGGTAGTAGTAGATGTGGGGCTCGTTCGGAACACGGAAGGACGTGGCTCCGAGTGCCATTCCTCCGGTCTCGTGGTCGCTGGTGACGACCACCGCAGTGTTGCCGTGGTTCTCGGCAAAGTCGAACGCCACCTTGGTCGCTGCAAGGAACTCGCGCACCTCCTCCACCAGGCAGTCGGGGTCCGTGTAGTGACCGCAGTAGTCGATCATCGACGCCTCGATCATAATGAAGAAGCCCTTGCCCGACGTCTCCGTCGCCTTGTCGAGGACAGCCAGGGCAGCCTTGACCTCGTCGACGAGGCTGGGGATCTGGCTGTAGTTCATGTTCTTCCGGTCGATGGCGAAGGGGAAGTGGTACCCGTTGAACGTCCCGAACAGCTTGGGCTCGGTGCCCGCGTTCTTGAGCTGGCCGACGGTGTTGACGTAGCGGTAGCCCTTGGCCTTGAACATCTCGATGAGGGTCTTGTTGCCGTACTTCTCCCGCTGGTTCTGGAAGAACATGGAGCCGCCTCCGAGGGCCACGGTGAGGTCCGAGTTGTACAGCTGGTCGCCGATGAGGTACTCGAGATCGCGGTCATCCGTGTGGGCATACCAGGCACCGGGGGTCGCGTGAGTGATGGACGACGTCACGGCGAGCCCTGTCGCCATGCCCTTGTCCCTCGCCGCCTCCATGAGCGTCCTGCAGGTCCTGTTCGACGGGTCCACACCCAGGTAGCTGCGCCCTGAAAGTTAGAGCCATTTCGAGGGCTGGGTCTGGGGACAGGCGTACTCGTTGTGTGTTTTAATACCGCACGAGTACGCCGTCGCCGAGGCAGCACTATCGGTGACTTGGGAACTCGCAGACTTAGTCCTGACGGTGCCCACAAGGTACTTGTCCAGCCAATAGCTCCCCAGCATCTTCCTGGCCAGCGTGATGCCAGCCACCGAGTGCCCGTCGCTGATCACGAAGATGAGGTTGGCGGGCTTCTTGGACGCCGGCCTCGTGATGACGATGTGCAGTGCGCACTCGTCAGCGGGCTTGGCGCCCAGCGCAGCATACGCCAGGGCCGGCACGACCGTCGCCGCGGCAGCGGCCACGTTTCCACGGGAAGCCAGCAGGACACCGGCGGCAGCGAGGACGACGTTGGTTGACGTGCTTCCCGCCACACTGGCGGCTTGGTGGTGTGAAGACTCCCCGTTACTCGGGAGCGCCGCTGAAGACTGACATCAAGCAAAGAGTTAGGATTTCAGATGACTGCGCTCACGGGACAACGCACAGCCGAGTGGGACTTGGGAGAGGCGGAGCTGACCTCGGGCTGTTTTTCCTCTGACTGAACAACCTGCCCAGTTCATTTCATGGCGTGAGAGGAAAGGTGAACAGCCCGTTCGGGGGTTGTGGTCAACGCACCGACGACTCCTCCGCGGCGCGGGGAAGAAGGCTCTGCGGGATCGTGATTGTGATGACCCTCGTGTCGGTATCCTCCTTCACTGACACGCCTGAGTCGCCCTCAGCTCCTGTGGGAGGTTGATAGGGTGGAATTGTCAGAAGATGTCGTCGCTGGCCCTGGTCGGCCCGCGCACCGAACACCTGGACAGAGACCGTGTTGCCGTCGATGTACGTAACAAAGGGCTTGAACTCGTCGGCAATGCTGAAAGTGATGGCGCCGGCGCTGGGCATCATCTCGCTCTCGAAGTTCGCTAGCCTAACGCAGTCCTTGGCTACGGCGCTGGCAGCCAGGGCCAGTGCGGCGGTACAAAACAGGCAGAGCCTCATGGGATGCGTGGGTGGCGTGGCGGTATTCCTGGCCGCTTGGGTTGGGGGTGAGGGTCGAAGACCAAAGACTGATGACAGGAAGGAGGAGGGAAGGGGCGTTTTCTTCAGGGGCTTCTGACGTGGAGTTAAAATGACGGTGTGTGGGGACCCCCACCAGGAGCGGTGATTATGGGCCAGATTGGGACTCTCCCCACCCCAAGTTTCTTTTTCTGCTGGGGATGTCGCAGTGGGCTGATCAGGAGACCAGCGGGTACTCTCTGTGAGTATGACATAACGCACTATGTGCGAGGGCGCCATCGCCGGAGAAAGCCGCTCCTCCGACGCAGGGCGCAGCGCGACCACCGCTGGCCACCAGCGTCCAGGAATATCCATGTGGGGGCCTCGTTCAATGGGCAATCCAATTTCAGTCAACACATTTGTAGGCATAATCTGCCATCGATAAAGTTCGGTTGGTTTGCGTTCAGTGATCGTGAGGGTGCGCGGGGACTCTCTCGAGGATTGCCCCTGCCTCGGCCTCGGCCTGGCCCGCGACATCGCGGCGAGCTAGGATCTTGGGCACCTCGCTCTCGACACCGAGGTACTCTGCCATCCACTTGGACAGCTGAGTATTGTCCATGTTGCCCTTGAGCCCGGGCGCGTTGTAGCCATACAACATCACGTCCCCTCCCGAGTGCGACTGCGTCCCGTACGCCACAAACGTGCGCCTCGTAAGGACGGTGCCCAGCGCTCCAGTGAAAGACATCGTGCTCGGGACAGTGCAGAGGTTGTTGGTCCTCTCGATGAGGTCAGTCTGCGTGTAGATGACGTACTTGGCGTCGTCGTCGGTCCAGTTCTTGACGTCGAGGTACTTGTTCATCGTCGTAGCCACGTCAGCTACAGTGAGATTGTGCACCATCTTTCCGTCGACACCGCACTTGCCGCCGGCCAGCGGGGCCTTGATGATCTTGATAAGCTCCTCGGAGATGGTGAGGAGTGACCTGATGAAGCGTGCCAACGTGAGAGAGGTCAATGGGAGTCCATGCGCGCTTTTGCATACCTGGCGGGCTGGGCGACCTTGATCTCCTCGGGACGGTAGAAGTAAAGCTGCGGCTCGTTCTGAACACGCACTGCTGCAGCGCCAAGTGCAATGCCTCCGCACTCGTGGTCGCTGGTGACTACCACCGCCGTGTTGCCGTGGTTCTCGGCAAAGTCGAACGCCACCTTGGTCGCCGCAAGGAACTCGCGCACCTCCTCCACCAGGCAATCGGGGTCCGTGTAGTGGCTGCAGTAATCGATCATCGACGCCTCGATCATCATGAAGAAGCCCTTGCCCGACGTCTCCGTCGCCTTGTTGAGGACGGCCAGGGCAGCCTTGACCTCGTCGACGAGGCTGGGGATCTGGCTGTAGTTCATGTTCTTCCGGTCGATGGCGAAGGGGAAGTGGTAAGGGCTGAACGTCCCGAACAGCTTGGGCTCGGTGCCCGCGTTCTTGAGCTGGTCGACAGTGTTGACGTAGCGGTAGCCCTTGGCCTTGAACATCTCGAGGAGCGTCTTGTTGCCGTACTTCTCCCGCTGGTTCTGGAAGAACATGGAGCCACCGCCGAGGGCCACGGTGAGGTCCGAGTTGTACAGCTGGTCGCCGATCCAGTATTCAAGGTTACGATCCCACGTGTGGGCGTAGAAGGCGCCGGGGGTCGCGTGTGTGATAGAGGACGTCACAGTGAGCCCTGTCGCCATGCCCTTGTCCCTCGCCGCCTCGAGGATAGTCCGGCAGGTCCGATTCTGCGGATCCACGCCGAGCCAGCTGGATGGCAATGGGTGAGAACGCTACGTGCAACGCAGGGAGCTCACTCGTTGATCGTTTTGATGCCGCACGAGTAGGCAGTCGCTGACGCGGAGCTGTCGGTCACCTCTGAGCTCGCCGACTTAGTCCGGACCGACCCCACCGCGTAGTCGTCGAGCCAGTAGCTCCCCAGCATCCTCCTTGCCAGCGTGATGCCAGCCACCGAGTGCCCGTCGCTGATGACGAAGATGAGGTTGGCGGGCTTCTTGGACGCCGGCCTCGTGATGACGATGTGCAGCGCGCACTCGTCCGGGGACTTGGCGCCCAGCGCAGCGTACGCCAGGGCCGGCACGGCAGTCGCTGCGGCAACAGCTGCATTGCCGCGGGAGGCCAGCAGCGCGCCCGCAGCAGCGAGGACGACACTGGTGGAGGTCCTCCCCGCCGTGCTTGCTGCGACATGGCGAGACGAGTCCTGGGGGACCAAGCGGTCGATCAAAAAGTCAGTGAAGATCAACGAAAATGAAACGCAGCCGCAGAAGCTCTCTGTAACTCACCGTGTTTGCAGAGCGCGGAATCAGGGACTGGGGAATGTCGATAGTGATGACCCTCGCCTTGATGTCCTCCGTCACGAACTTGCCCGCTGCCCCCTCGGGGCCTGCGAGACAGGACAACGGGTGAGCTCTGTCGCATGCCCCAACAATAACTGAAAACTTGCTCGCTTGGACTGTTTCTGTGAAGTGTGGCGAGTTGGGCGCACCGAACACCTGGACAGAGACCGTGTTACCGTCGAGGTACGTCACATAGGGCTTGGCGTCGTCGGGGATGCTGAAGGTAATGGCGCCGGCGCTGGGCCTCATGGCGCTGTCGAAGCTCTGGAGCAGCACGCAGTCCTTGGCTGCGGCACAGACCGCCAGAGCCAGGGCGACGGCCGCACAGCAATGGATGGCGGTCCGCATGGGTTGGGCGACGAGTCCCTGTGTGGCAGAGCAGATGTTGTCTGAAAAAAGACTGCGAATGACACAAAAAGGGCCTGCTTGTCGTACGTCAAACGTCATCAGGAAGATAAAACCAATCCAAAAGAGATTTTGTGAGAAATAGCCTAGAAGCACCCGTCAGTAGCCCGGAAAAAGCATGTTCATGCCTGTCTGCCAGACCCTTTGAGCGCAAGTGCCAGTGAAGAGTGTGGATATCCATTTGTGCCCCTGCCCAGAGAGATGTCGTATCCCTGAGTATGTCCTACCGCATTAGACAATTGGTTACTATCGCGTGTGATTTACGATAAAAAGCACGGAAAGCTTTTGGATTTATAAGAAATGTAGAAATGACTGAAACTGAATACAGACTGCAGAATGGAAACTTTTTGTCCCGGGCTTGGTGGAAAGTATAGCAAACTACAACATGTGACATCAAACACAAGGTTAAAGAAATGGAACACTGCAAAGGTTAAAAATTGCACTGGCCGGGACTCGAACCCGGATCGCCCGCGTGGCAGGCGAGCATTCTACCCTTAGACCACCAGTGCTTTACAATTGATAACTGTATTGGGAACAAGCAAGAACAAATGAGGCTGATACTCCGATCGTTCTCTTCCCTTTTCCCTTTCAGTGTGCAATGCAATCGGTGAGCACTCACTGAGCAAAGAAGTCGGTCATTTGAAATGGTCATCTTTCTCTCTAATTGAGTGTATTGAGCCATCAGAAATCCAAAGTTGACTGTATACTCTGTCCAAGGTTGTATCACGAAAATAATCATTTTCTCAATGCGAGTTCTCTGGAAACCTCTTTCAGCCACTACTGTATGGAAATACACATAAGCGAGTCACCAAGAGGACCAGATCAAAGAATGCTGTATTCTGTTGTCCATTCTAATGATCGTAAGGATGAGCCGGAGACCTCTCGAGGATAGCTCCGTCCTCTGCATTATCCGAGACGTCGCGGCGAGAGAGGATCTTGGGCACCTCGCTCTCGACACCGAGGTACTCTGCCATCCACTTGGAGAGGTCCGTGTTCTCCATGTTGCCCTTGAGCCCGGGCGCATTGTAGCCGTACAGCATGACGTCCCCTCCCGAGTGCGACTGCGTCCCGTACGCCACGTACGTGCGCTTCGTGATGACAGTGCCCAGCGCTCCGGTGAGGGACATCGTGCTCGGGACCGTACAGGGGTTGTTGGTCTCCTCGACGAGGCCAGTCTGCGCATAGATGACGTACTTGGCGTCGTCGTCGGTCCAGTTCTTGACGTTGAGGTACTTGTTCACAGTGGTGGTCACTTCCTCGACCGTGAGGTTGTGGAGCATCTTCCCATTGACCCCGCACTTTCCTCCGGCAAGCGGGGCCTTTATGAGACCCACCAGTTCGTTGGAAATAGCCTCGAGAGACCTACATGAAGCAACAGCATTAGACTAGTTCATGAGATGGCAATGAGCTTACCGGGCAGGCTGGGCGACCTTGATCTCCTCGGGACGGTAGTAGTAGATGTGCGGCTCATTCTGTACACGGAAGGCAGTTGCTCCGAGAGCAATCCCGCCGGTCTCGTGGTCGCTGGTGACGACCACCGCCGTGTTGCCGTGGTTCTCGGCAAAGTCGAACGCCACCTTGGTCGCTGCAAGGAACTCGCGCACCTCCTCCACCAGGCAGTCGGGGTCCGTGAAGTGGCTGCAGTAGTCGATCATCGACGCCTCAATCATCATGAAGAAGCCCTTGCCCGACGTCTCCGTCGCCTTGTTGAGGACGGCCAGGGCAGCCTTGACCTCGTCGACGAGGCTGGGGATCTGGCTGTAGTTCATGTTCTTCCTGTCGATGGCGAAGGGGAAGTGGTACCCGTTGAACGTCCCGAACAGCTTGGGCTCGGTGCCCGCGTTCTTGAGCTGGCCGACGGTGTTGACGTAGCGGTAGCCCTTGGCCTTGAACATCTCGATGAGGGTCTTGTTGCCGTACTTCTCCCGCTGGTTCTGGAAGAACATGGAGCCGCCGCCGAGGGCCACGGTGAGGTCCGAGTTGTACAGCTGGTCGCCGATGAGGTACTCGAGGTTACGGTCATGTGTATGGGCGTAGAAGGCGCCGGGGGTCGCGTGTGTGATAGAGGACGTCACAGTGAGCCCCGTCGCCATGCCCTTGTCCCTCGCCGCCTCCATGAGCGTCCTGCACGACTTGTTCTTCGGGTCGACGCCCAGCCAGCTGCGCCATAATATTCAGTCTCTCGTCGGTGGTTGTGGAGAGAGGGCGCACTCGTTGTTCGTCTTAATGCCGCACGCGTAGGCCGTCGCCGACGCGGAGCTGTCGGTCACCTCGGAGCTCGCGGACTTGGTCCTGACGGTGCCCACGAGGTACTTGTCCAGCCAGTAGCTCCCCAGCATCTTCCTGGCCAGCGTGATGCCAGCCACCGAGTGCCCGTCGCTGATCACGAAGATGAGGTTGGCGGGCTTCTTGGACGCCGGCCTCGTGATGACGATGTGCAGCGCGCACTCGTCGGCGGGCTTGGCGCCCAGCGCAGCGTACGCCAGGGCCGGCACGACCGTCGCCGCGGCAGCGGCCACGTTTCCACGGGAAGCCAGCAGGACACCGGCGGCAGCGAGGGCGACGTTGGTGGAGGTCGTCCCCGCCGTGCTTGCGGCAACTTGGCGGGAAGAGCCCACGCTGGGAGAGGACTGTGGAGGAGTATCGGTGAAATTCAACGAAAAAAAAGGACACGCCCGTTGTGCTGAACGTACAATGTCCTCTGCAGCGCGGGGAATCAGAGAGTGAGGAATGTTGATGGTGATGACCCTGGTCTTGTGGTCCTCCTTCACGTACTCGCCCGACACGCCCTGGGGGCCTGCGACATTGGCTCGTGCTGAGGGGCAGTGCGCCAAACAGGGTTTGGTGTGTTGAGGCGCACCGAACACCTGGACAGAGACCGTGTTGCCGTCGAGGTACGTGACAAAGGGCTTGACGTCGTCGGGGATGCTCCAGGTGATGGCGCCGGCGCTGGGCTTCATGACGCTCTCGAAGTGCTGGAGCAGCACGCAGTCCGTGGCCGCGGCACAGACGGCCAGGGCGACGACGGCGCAGCACAGTGCGGTGGTCCTCATGGAGGAGGTGTGTCTGGCTGGCTTGCTTGTGCACAGAGCGTTCAAAAGAAAAAAAGTGACGGGGGGACGGCAGCAGCGCGGAGACCTTCAGTGCAGGTCACACGTCATCAGGAGAAAAAGTAAAGCCAGCAAAGAGAAATTCGTGAGAAATCTCTAGGAACGTCGCGTCGGCCCTGTGAACCTTTCCCCCGCTCGGCACCTCTTTCGATTGTGACGCGTTTCACGGATTTTCGTACGTGTCTTTCGCCGAGGAGTGTGTTCGCCATGTTCAACCGCAGCCAGCGCGTGACGTTGCGCTGTATTCTCCCCTCGTTCGGAAGAAAGGAATCCAGCAGGGAAGACAGGAATATCTCCGTGTTGATTTGCTCCACGCTTAGATCCTCTTCCTGGCGATCCAGAAACGGCAGTCAAAGACCATCGGCATGTAGGCCCCGGGCGGCGAGCAGTAGTGGCGCAGCGGCTTGGTCTCGCGCTCGACAAACTCGAACCCCATGCGCTCCATCGCGGTCTCGATCTCCTCCATCGTCAGGCGTATCGACTCCCTCGGCCCGTGCACCCAGTGCAGGGGCCCTGCGCGTGTGAGATAAATCAGTTGAAATCTCGAGATATCTCCCGCGCGCGCGGAATCTGGGTGCCCCCGCCGTACCGTGGTTGACCCAGAAGCCGCCCGGCTTGATGGCGTCGCGGGCGGCCTCGATGTAGTCGAGGATGTTGAAGGCCGTGTCGATGAAGAAGCAGGTGACGAGCGCGTCGTAGTGGCCCTGCCTGTGCTGCCTGCAGAGCGACACAAAGTCCGTGTCGGTCAGCGCGACCGCGTGGTCCGACGGCTGCACGTCGGGCACGCGGCACGTGCGCAGCGACATGGCGGCCGACGAGGGCACGTTGGCCGAGACGTGGACGAAGGGCCACAGCTCGTGCTGCTCCCTGGCGGCCCCCGTGAGCACGTAGTGCGCCGCGAGCATCATCGAGTGCGAGCACTCGCACGCCTCGACGTCGTGGCCCGCCCGCGCGAGCTCCCACGGCAGCCGGCACAGCCCCGCGCCCGGCACCAGCACGCGGGCGCGGGCCACGCGCTCGCCCGCCGGGGCCAGCGCGAGGGCGCGCGAGAGGCCGTCGACGAGCGGGGCGAAGCACTCGGAGCGCTCGCAGGCACCGTCGGTGCCCCACTCGCGGTAGAGCTGCATCATGAGGTTCTCGATCAGCTGCTGGTGCTCGTAGTACACGCGCCTCCCGCGCCGCTGCGGGCACCCGCACCCCTCCGCCTCCGAGCACCCGTACTCCCTGCGCGCGCGCGCGTCAGTGCCCGCACCGCGGACGTCTGGGCGCGGCTGCCAGGCACCTCTTGCCCGTGGCGGGCCTCGGAGGGGCAGCGTCGTTGTAGGCCTTGAGGATGGCGGAGACGATGGCGCTGTTGGCGGCGATGCCCTGCCGCAGAGACTGCATGCGCGACGGGAAGGCGGGGACCAGGGCCTGGCGAGGGGAGCGGGGTGAGCACTGCTGCTGCCTGCTGCAAACAGAGAAAGAGGGGGGGGTCACTGATGACCTGTTGGGCGGCGCTCAGCGTGGCAAAGTCGTGCAGGGCGGCGTCGATGGTGTCCTCGCTGTTCTCGGCGTACTGCTCGTAGGCGTCGAGGATTGTGGAGCAGCACCTCGCCATGGGCAGGCGGGCCGAGGACGCGTTGGTAGCCGCCATTGTTTTCGTGCTGTGTCAGGTCGAGCTCAAAATCTCCGATTTGATTTGCTGACCACGTCATCTGAATTCGTGATGTTACCGCGGGGGTGCCAGCTCCACTAAATTGTGAATGCAAGCCCGAGACTGTGGCGCATTCTCTGCTGAGCGAACACCTCCCACGGTTCTGAGACAATCGCATTGATTTGATCTGCCTTGTTTATTTGGGCGATGGGCATTCGGCGTGTGGCCAATTGCAACTGATTACAGGACGGCGAGTCTCTCGGATGCGATTATCACATCACGGCTCCTAGCTAAGGGGGAGAGGTGTTTGGTGCCGTGCGGGCTACTGCACCAATTCGCCGCAGCAGGGCGTTCTATTTCTGGTGCTGGCCCGGCGCAGGCGGCTCCTCCTTGAGCTCCTTCAGGTCCTCCTTCAGCTCTTTCAGGTCCTTCAGTTGTTCCCTCGACCTGCGTGCGCGGGCCCTCGCGGCCGCCTTGCCCTCTCTGCCGCTGCCGCTGTCCTCGCGCGTCGCCCCCTCGTGCGGGCCCAGCGGGTACTCTGCCCGCGGCGCCTCGTCCTCCACGGCGGCCGCTGGCGGCGGCTGCGCAGGGGCCCACTGCGCCGGGGCGCACGCGACATCCCGCTCCCTCAGCCTCTCGATCTCCTCCGTGAGCTCCGCGACCTTGTCCTCGAGCTCCGCGACCCTGGCCTCCGCCTGCCCTCGTGCCTGCACCCGGCAGGTGAGACCAGCGTGGGGGAGGCAGCGCGCACCCTGTTGGAGTCGGCGAGGGCGAGCTGCAGGGCGCTGATCTGCGAGTGCAGGGCCACGCAGGCCTCTGCAGACTGCTGGGCCTCGCCGCGGGCGCGGAGGTAGCGGACCACAGACCAGCACCCGAACGCCAGCGGCGGGAGCGTCGCGGTGGCGGCGACGATCCACCCGGGAAACCTCGGCCTCCCCGGCGACGACATTCTCGCTGTGTGCTGCGTGTGCGGGTTTTCGGGAGAAGAGCCGACGACGTCGGAGCAACAAATGCCTGGCAGTGTGGCTTATTTTTCCGTTGAAGATTTTCATTACGGGATATTTCCCTCAACAGAATCAAGCAGGCTCCGATATTTGTTCCCCTTGTGTTGCCGTGGCCGTGCGTGTGGCGGTGCCCAGAGCGAGCAGTTTCAACTCAGAGGAAATGGCGACCGCCGAGAGGCTCGACCAGGCGTCCGGGCAGCCGCAGCAGCAGGCGCTCTCGCACGAGATCAGCGTGGGCACGGCCATCATGAACAAGATCCAGGAGACCACGTTCACCCGCTGGTGCAACGACGTGCTCCGCGTGCGTGCCTCCTGCGGCCCTTCCGGTTTCGCAGCCCAACAGACAGATCCCACCCCCCCTCCCCTTCTGCTGCAGCGCAAGGGCGTGGCGCAGCAGGTCACCAACATTGCCAAGGACCTGGGGGACGGCTCGACGCTGGTCACGCTGGTCGAGTGCCTCTCGGGGACTCAGCTGGGCATCAGTGCGTTTTTTCTGTCTGTTTTTGCTTGGCGGTTTCGCAGAAGAGCAGTTTCCCGTTTGTTTCCCCCATCCCACCCGCCTGCCTGAGATCCGCTCGCACGCAGGCAAGCTCAACCGGAGGGCGACGAGCGTCGCGCACAAGCTGGAGAACATCGAGATCGCGCTGGCGTACCTTCAGAGCTCGGGCATCAAGGTTGGCTGCCCCCCTCTCGTGGCCTTCGTTGTGGCTCACGCGGGCACCCCTTCGCCCCCGTGCAGCTCGTGAACATCTCGGCAGAGGACATCTACTCGGGGCAGTTCAAGCTCGTTCTGGGGCTCGTCTGGAGGCTGATCCTCAGGTGCCTCCCTGCGCCTCGGTTGTCCCCGCCTCTTCGGTACTGACCGCAACGCACGTTCGCATGCGCCTGTCGCAGGTACCAGTTCAACGAGGCGGCGCCCCCTCCGAGGTCGGACAGCGTGTCCCCGGCGCCGTCTGGCGCCGCTGCGGAGCCAGCGGGGTCTGCCAAGTCCAAGCTGTTCGCGTGGCTGCGCGAGAAGCTCAAGGGAGACCCCGACGTGAAGAACCTGACGACCGGTGCTCCACTCCCCAGCACGCATTGCCACACGCCACGCGAGTGCACGCCTGACCTCCTCTTGCCTATGGCGAACGCAGACTGGAACGACGGGGTGGCCCTCTGCGCCCTCATCGGTGCGGAAGCTTCCCCCCCACCCTTCACCCCCTTGCCCTTGGGCTGAGCGCGGTGGCGCAGACTCGCTGTCGCCGGGGTCCATCAGGGACTGGCGGACGCTCGACCGCAGCAGCGCGGTGCAGAACGTGCAGCGCGCGATGCAGATCGCCAGCGCGAGGATGGGCATCCCGCAGGTCCTGGCCCCCGAGGACATGGCGAGCCCGCGCCTCGACGAGCTCTCGACGATGTGCTACCTCAGCTACTTTGTGCAGTTTGACGAGCAGGGCGGTATCACCGCGTACGAGGACCGCCTGAGGGAGCAGGAGCGCGCCAAGTACGCCCAGGCCTCCGCGAGCGCCTCCGAGTCCTCGGAGCGCGAGTCCAAGGCCAAGCAGCAGCTCGACGACGCCGTGCAGGAGCAGGGCAAGCTGAGAGAGGAGCTCGACAGCGCCAGGGAGGAGCTCAAGAGGGCTCGCGAGGACGCGAGCTCGTTCAAAGAGAAGATCGAGGCCCTCGAGGGCTCCGTGGTGCACCTGCAGTCCCTCCTGGAGACCGCCAACGAGAGGGTCACCACGCTGGAGCGCTCGCGCTCCAGGGAGTCGCAGAGGGCGGAGGACGAGATCACGAGCATTCGCCTGGAGCTGCAGGCGCAGATAGACCAGCTCGCCGCGGACAGGGACGACAAGAGCACGCAGCTCACGGCTCTGAAGGACGAGCTGAAGGGGGCATCCGAGCAGTACCAGAAGGACGCTACGGAGAAGGAGTCGAGAATTCAGGCCCTGCAGTCCGAGCTGGACCAGCAGAAGAGCAGCGGGGCCTCGAAGGAGTCGGAGCTGAGCTCGTCGGTCAGCGCGAAGGACAGCGAGATTGCGGAGCTGCGCAGGCAGCTCGAGGAGGCCCGGGCGAGAATAAAGGAGCTCGAGGGCGAGCTGAGCGCCAGGCAGGACGAGCTCGAGCAGAAGTCAACAGAGATGGCCCAGATGGTCGAGAAGATGGAGTCGCTTGTTCGGCTGGCGCGCACGAAGGACGAGGCCGCGACAGAGACGGAGGAGTCTCTGCGCGCGGACCTCAGGAACGAGAGGGCAGCGCGTGTTCAGACGCTGTCTGATCTCGAGAAGGCGTCCGCGGCCCTCACAGACCTCCAGAAGGAGAAGCAGGCCGTGCAGCAAGGCCTCGAGGGGAAACTGGAGTCCGCCAACGCCTCCCTCAAGGAGGCCGAGACAAAACTCGTCGAAGAGCGGGGCGCCAGGGCCCACGACCTAGAGGAGTCGACGATACGAGAGGAGGAGCTGCAGTACACGCTGCGGACCAAGGACGTCGACCTGTCGCGCATTCAGTCCGAGGTGGAAATACTGCGCAACAAGCAGAGAGAGCTACTCCAAGAGGTATCGGTCAAGGAGGTCGAGCTCAAGCAGAAGGACGAGGAGCTGTCGAAGGTGCGCTCCGCTCTCGACTCGCTCCGCTCCGAGAAGGCCCAGAGAGAGAAAGAGGCGTCCGAGCTCGAGTGCACTCTGCGGGGCGACCTCTCGAAGGAGAGCGAGACTCGGCAGCAGTTCCAAGCAGCACAAGAGGAGAATGAGAAGGCGCTCGTTGCTCTCCGGGAGCAGCTGGGGACCCTAGAGAGCAACCTCCAGCACACGCAGGAGGAGAGAGACTCTCTGTCCTCGCAGCTGGCCGCCCTGAAGGAGTCCTCGGCACACGAGCGCGAGTCCTCCATCGCAGCGCGCATGGAGGAAGCCAAGAAGGCAGCAGAGGCCCTGGAGGCGTGCGAGACGCGCTTGAGAGCGCAGGTTGCAGCCGAGCGCGCGCAGAGAGACGAGGCCGTGTCTGCTGCCGCGAGGCTCGAGGGGGAGCTCGCAGCTCTCTCGCGCTCTCGCACAGCAGAGGTCGCCGGCCTGCACACAGCGCTGGAGACGCTCAGGCAGGACCACGGGACGCGCGAGCACGAGACGAGCAACATGTTGGATAAGATCCGCGCAGAGGAGTCGAAGAAGGCCCTCGAGGTCGAGATCCGCCTCCAGGAGCAGATCGCCGCGGAGAGAAGCGCGAAGGAGCAGGCCCTCGAGTCTGGTGCACGTGCCCAGGGAGAGCTCAGTGCTGCGGTGCGCTCAAAGGAGGAGGAGGCCACCAGGCTGCGCGCGGAGCTCGCAGAGCTCTCGGCTCGCCTGTCGCGCCAGCAAGAAGAGATGTCGAAGGAGAACAAGACCATGGAAGAGAAGGTCGCACAGCTCTCGGCTGCAGCAGAAACGTCCGAGAGGAAGAGAGCAGCGGAGCAGGAGGCCGAGTCGCGTCGCCTGGCGGAGGAGCTGGCCGCCAAGGAGGAGCTCAGGAAGAACCTCGACAGGCTCGCTGCCCGGGTCGCAGCGGAAAACGACTCGCTCGTGACGTCTGTCCTGGCGGCGGCGAGGGCGTCTGGCCCCGATGCCGCCTGCGACCTGCTCATCAAGCGGTTCCAGGAGTTCAACGGGTTCGCCTCGGGCGACGAGCAGCTGTTGCTGCAGGTGTACAGAGGACTGCAGGGAGTGGTCCACGCAGCCTCGGACTTCCCCTCGCTCGCGACATGGACCCAGGCCCTCCTGTCCCTGGTGCGCGGGTCTGCGGCTGCATTGGGCAGGCCGCTTCCGGGGACAGGGTCCCCTCCAGTGGCATGCCCGACCCAGGAGGAGGAGTCGGCAGCCACCGAGCCCCCTGTCCTGTTCTATGTGAGGCTGCGCAAGTTGATGCACGAGGTGTTCGTGTCGTCCCTGGACACGAAGAAGGCGGAGATAGAGGCTGCTGTTGTGCACTCGATGTTCACCAACCGCCAGGGGAAGGCGAACGGAGACGCGCACATCAGCGTGCAGTCCCTCCTGTCCTCGGTGGTTCTTGTCTTCCAGAAGGAGAAATTCTTCTCGGAGCTCACCTGCCAGTACTTCGACGAGTTTGTCCGTATGATCGATACCGTTGCCTTCGACTACCTTATGGCGCACCACGACCTCTGTATGTTTAATTGTCCTGTCGTTCTATTGACGCGGGCACCAGGCACATGCAGCGGTGGGTTGTGCATCAAGATGGGAGTCGCTGCGATTGACGACTGGTTTCAGAACAGGCCAGTCATTGGCAACTCCAGGTTTGATACATTTATTGATTGCCGATTTTTGACCGGACACCGCAGGAACAACTTGCGTCTCGCGAAAGAGGCCGCAAATTTGCTCATTATCGAGAAGGCCATCTTGCTCGACGAGGAGACGACCAAAATAACGTTCCCGTCCCTCAAGAGTGATCAGATTGCCAGCCTGATGGAGAGCTTCCAGCCAGATCAGTGCGCATTAAGGACGATATGTGGAGAAGCACTAACAGTTTTTCACATCAGGCACTCCCCGGCCGGAATCGACGCTGCTATTGTGGCGGAGCTGAAGAAAAGGGCCAAGCGCGATCGGGAGGCAGCAAGAAGTTGAGTTTGCTTTTTGTTTCTCCTATCACAGAACGCACGACGAGACGGTTGCATAAAGCAGTCTCAGAAGCAACACCCGACTTCGCAGCAACACCTTGTCATCCTCGCTTGTCGCTTCCTCTCCATAGAACGGAAGCCTGCGTTGGTTGTCTCAGAAAAAAGAGGGCGGGCTTGTTGAAGAGCGCTGACCAGGCATTGAATCGAGACGCTGGCGATGACGACTGTGCGTCAACGATAGACGCGAATGCACCGTACAGCCGGCGCAACTCCACGTTGATTGCCGAGAGCAGGGGAATGAACGGTTCCGCCTGCGTCTGCGACCTGTGCACCAGATGCTCGTACCGCGCAGCAAACGCGCCAGACAGGGCGTCCTTCGAGCTGAGCACTGCCCCCGCGACCTGCTGGACGCACGACGCCGCGCACAGCTCGCGTCTCGAGCGCAGAATCTCCGCCTTGGCCTCCAGGAACTTCGAGGTCATGCTCAGCACGTCCGTGGGCGCCTTGTCGTCGGGCTCCGAGTACAGCGACGCGAGCATGCGCATGTGTGGCCCAGAGAAGTGCCGGCTGGTGTCTAGAGGCGGTCCCGTCCAGTGCGCAGTCGCCGCCTCCTCGCGTGGGCCCTCGTCGTCCGCCCCACTCGCGGCAGCAGCGGCCTTCGGGTCGAGTCTCAAGCGCTTGGCGCCGGGCCCGCCTGATAGCGCAGGGCGGCTGCCGTCAGAAGGGAGGTGTCGCTGCGGGGCGTGCACCCTGTGGGGAGAGGGCGCCTCGCTTGCGCGCCTCGAGCGGCGTCGAGAGGTCGTCCTCCGAGGCGTCGCGCTCGTCCTTGGGCTCCATCTCCAGCACGCGCCTCTGCGCGGTGGTGTCAGGGCTGCCCGCAGGTGGCTCGCTCTCGCACGATGAAGCTGGGGTCCAGGGGCTTGACCGGCGGCAGCTCCGGGAAGAGGACGCGGCGGAGCGCAGCGGTGGTCACGTTCATGTGCCCGCAGCGCCTGCACGTCACGGCCGCCCACCGGGCGCCGTCCGCCAGCCCGCACGACACCCCGCTCGCCGGCTGGCTGTTGCTGCCGGACGAGAGGCCCGGGCGGCCCGAGAGAAGCGGGCGGGAACCGGCGTAGTCGACCTCGTCGTCGTCGGTCAGCGCGAAGCAGTTCTCGCACTGGACGAGGTGCAGGCCGCAGCCCAGGCACGCGAGGACGGAGCCGCCGCACAGGGGCAGGTCGACGGCGCGGAGAGCGGGCTGCTGGGGCCGGCGGCTGCGCAGCTTCGGGCCCATCTCGCACTCGTCGCGCGGGCAGTAGAACGCGCGCTCCCCCATCGGGCACGTAATAGTATCTACAGGAATCTCTGCAAAGATATTGCTGTGTGGGATTCGGGCGATTCCAAATCCTGTATGGTCTATACGATGCGCCAGAAGACGAGCTTGACAGTAAACGACCAAGTTTGGCACGGCGAGGTGTCTTGGTCTGCATAAACATAGTTTGGTCTTTGGTTCTAAAGCCCGTTGTTTAGACGTCCAGAGAGGCAGGGGGAGGGGCGGTGGTCGGCATCAAGGGGGCTCCACAGTGAGAGCGGTTGGTTCCAGTGCAGCACGCAGTGCTCCAAGCCACGCCCAGTGCAGAAACAAGGCGACAGCGCTTACGCGACGACCGGGAACTCGAACGAGCACTGCTTGCCCGTCAGCTTCCTGTAGACAGTCGTGAACGTCTTGAGCTTGGGCTCAACGTTCTGCTGGTCCTTGGAGTCGAGGTAGCTGCGCGGGAGGGGGAAAACGGCGATATTAGTACAGATATTTACCAGATATTCTGGAGGCCTATATCGCGCGCAGGGCAGTTTGCTCACATGACGTGCAGGCGCTGGCCATCGGCGCGCAGGCGCAGGCGGCGGCCAGTGACCTCGGTCGGGTAGCAGACGTCGGCCATGATCGCGTCGTGGACGGCGGTCAGGGTGTGCGAGCGCGGGCAGCGCATCGAGCCGCGGTCGGCCCTGGCGGGCAGCATCTTGCGCTGGCCGATGATCACGACATGGCGGCCGCTGAACTTCTTCTCGAGCTCGCGGACGAGGCGCGCCTGGACCTTGTGGAAGGCCTTGAGCAGGCGGTAGGGGACGAAGACGACGATGGCCTTGCGGGCGGCATCGATCTCGATCTCCTTGGCCGCGCCGATGCGGAGGTCCTTCAGATCCTCCTTGAAGTCCGCCGAGGCGTTGACCTCGAGGTCATAGATCGCCTGCGCGACCTGCACTCAACGGCCCCCAGCGTTCGTTCAGAGGGCAATTCTTCACCGCGGAAGGCGGAAAGGGGGGCGCTGCTGGATTGGGGGGCGCGCGCGTGCCTGCTTCTCCAGGTCCGAGGAGGGGATCTGGACCAGCTTGGTGTTCACGAAGCGCTTGCCCTTGACGACACGCGTCGTGGTGACCTTCTTCACCTTCTTGACGAGCTTGCTCGAGGCGGTCAGCATCTCTGCCGATTCGCCGTCAGCAAATCGCGCCCATCGATATCGCGCGGGGGGAAGGGGGCGAGGGAGGGAATGGGGGTGAGGAAGGGAGGGAAGAGTGCGCGCGGACCTGGTGAGGACGGGCTTAGGTTTCACGGAGGAAAAAGGGCCACCCTGAGAACAAAGAGAAAACCCGTGCGAGAGAAAAAATTGGGGCGCCGCGCACTCAATTACGTCACTCTTTGCGTCATCGATGACGAGGGGCGATCAATTTGACTTTTTTATTGGACGAAGACCGAGCCGTCCCCTGCGCGCCTGTCCCCGGCCCAGTGCAGATGTCCGACACCATCCTCACGAACCAGCCCCTCGTCATTGACACGGTGGGCTCCGCACCCGCCGAGCAATTTCCGATTTAATTCCCCGATCTCACCGAAACCCTCGCGCGCGCGGCGCCCGCGTCTGGCGCGAATCTCGCGGCGATCCTTCGCGCGCCACGCCCGCCGGGGGCCGCGCAGGGCTCGTGCACGGTCAAGGCGGGCCTCGCGGGCGCCGACGAGCCTCGCTGCGTGTTCAACGCGATGTCCGTAACGGCCAACGGGACAACAAACCCCAACAACTCAAATGTGCGCGCGCCCACCGCAACGACCCGCCAGCGTCGGCACGCCCAAGCACAAGCGCGTGATGGCGGGCAGCGTCGAGGGCGCCGCGTTCGTCGGGAGCAGGGCGGACGAGCTGCGCGGGCTGCTGAAGCTGCGCAGGCCCATCGCGCACTCGACGGTCGCGGACTGGCCGGCGGTCGAGAGCATCTGGCGGCACGTCTACACTGAGCTGCGCCTGCAGAGCGACGAGGCAAGCCAAGCACAGCCGCACCCGCAAGCCTCACGCCGCCGCCACAGCACCCCGTGCTCTTGACGGAGGCGCCTCTGGGGACGTGGAAGAACAGGGAGAGGACCGCAGAGGTCTTCTTTGAGACGCTGAAGACCCCGGCGCTCTACTTCGCCTCTGAGCCGATCCTGAGCCTGTAAGACACACGCGCACGCAGCGCCACCAAAGCTCATGCGGCCCCCCCTTCTGCACAGGTACGCGAGCGGGAGGACCACCGGCCTCGTCGTGCGTCGCAGCGCCCCATCACACATGCCCCAGCGAAGCCCAACGATGGTGAATGTGACTGTCAGCTTGGGCTCGGCGACGGCGTGATGTCGTGCGTGCCCGTCGTCGAGGGCTTTGCAGTGCAGAACGCCATCATGCGATCGGACATCGCCGGCCGCGAGGTCACCGAGTACCTCGAGCTGCTGATGCGCCGCGCGGGCACCACGCTGCGCACGTCGGCCGAGCGCGAGATCGCGCGGCACATCAAGGAGTCGGCGTGCTACGTGGCGCTGGACCCCATCGGCGAGGAGGCCAGCGCCGCGACCTCAGCGCCCGGCGAGTACGCGATGCCCGACGGCTCCATCATCCAGGTCGGCCCCGAGCGGTTCCGCGCGCCAGAGGTGCTGTTCCGACCCGACATCATCGGCGAGGAGGCCCTGGGCGTCCACGACCTCGCGGCAGCGGCGATCGCCAAGTCCGACGTCGACCTGCGCACGTCGCTGTGGTCCAACATACTGCTCTCTGGAGGCTCCACGCTGTTCCCCAGTGCGTGCAACCGAATACTCAACGCCTGTACGGTTGGCTGGCTAACGTAGCACGCACAACCGCTATGGCTCCCCCCAGACTTCGGCAAGAGGCTGCTCAACGAGCTCAAGTCTCTGGCGCCTAAGGACACGAAGATCCGCATCGTCGCTCCCCCGGAGAGGGTCCTGTCCGCTTGGATCGGCGGCTCTCTCATCGCGTCGCTGAACTCGTTCAAGGTACGACGTTGCCCGCACGCTGGCCCGCGCTGGTTCTCACCACAGGCGCGCAGAAACTGTGGGTCAGCAAGCAGGAGTACGAGGAGAAGGGGGCCGGCGTGCTGCACCAAAAGGTCTTTTAGACCTCCCCGAAGCACAAACGCCGTGGCTGTTCCAAATAACGTTACATTTCCGGAAATTTCGAGAATTTGCCTTACATTTGCTGATTTACAGTTCTACAATGTCAAACAGCAAATCAACTGAAAAAGAGACGCCGACCGAGGGGGTCGAACCCTCGACCACACGGTTAAGAGCCGTGCGCTCTACCGACTGAGCTAGGTCGGCTTGTACAAGAGCATCTAGCATCTTCTGGAAGCTACGAGGCCGCCGGAACTCGCCAGGGTGATTTCCTGGGTTTTTTGCTGTGATATCCGGCTCCTTCCTTTTTTTTATCTACGCGGCAAAGCGAATGTCTGAGGAGTCTTCTGGCGTTCCATCAAGGCGTCCCACCGAGGGCGTCGTCGTAAAGCAAGAGGGCGCACCGCCGGCCCCGCCCCCCTCGTCCTCGCCGTCGCTCGACTCGCGCGGCCACCGCGGCGGCAGCCGGAGGAGCAGCAAGAGCATGACGCGCAGCCGCAGCCGCAGCCGCAGCCCCAGCAGCAGCGGCGGACGCGGGCGCACGCGGAGGCACGAGGACAAGCGGAGCGGGCACCGGAGCAAGCGGCGCAGGCGCGGCTCGTCGTCCTCCGAGTCGTCGTCGTCGTCGGGCAGCACCTCGTCGTCGTCGTCGTCGTCGTCGTCGCCGCCGCGGACGGGCGATGACCCGATGTCGGACGCCGAGTACCATCGGCGCAGGAAGTACGACCGCGACCTCAAGCACCGCAAGCAGCGCGAGAAGGACCGGCGCGAGGAGCGCGAGAAGAAGAAGGAGCGCGAGCGCAGGAGGGGGAGGCACGGCAGGGAGGCCGCGGCCGAGAAGAGGGCGGCGCCGAGAGCTTCTGGATGGGACCTCGCCCGCCCGGGTGACCCCGGCGCGGCGATATCTCCCACGGGTATCGTCTCACTCTGCGACCACTTCTGCTCCTCTCTTGGTGTTCTCCTCCCTCCCCCGCACGCCGACCGCAGAGGGCAGATACCAGGGGGCGCCGCAGCGGACCGATGCGCCACAGCTAAAAATACCCGCCAATGCTCTGCCCTCCCCACTTGTTTCGTTTTTACCTTCGCGACCGGAGGGCGCTAAAGCGGGACAACGACAGTCGCAATTGATTTCTTCTGCTCTCTCTCCCCGGAGCCATCAATTCCGACGCATATGTATACTGCGCCCTCCCCCCACGCGGCCCCGCGTTGCAGAAGGTGGCGGCCCTGCGCAGAACTCGAGGCTGCAGACCGCCATCGTGCAGGCAATCCAGCAGCAGCAGAAGATCAGCTCGCAGGTGGGTGGCCTCCCCCGCCTGCTCCCGAGACAGTCTCACATTTCGAGCCCCTTCCCCTTCATTTTCGCTTCCCCCTCCAATACTACGCCTCTCCCCTACAATTGCAATTTGTGCCCTCCCTTCCGCTTCCCTTTCCCCCTCGAAGCAACGTGCCGTGCAGGAGGCCGTCCAGGCCGCCACCAAGGCACGGGAGGACGCGGCGGCGTCGCGGATCTACGTGGGGTCGCTGCCGTACGACGTCAACGACCTGGACCTGCTGCAGCTGTTCGGCAGGTTCGGGCAGGTGCGCTCGCTGTCGGTCTCGCGCGAGACGCCGTCGGGCCGCTGCAAGGGCTTCTGCTTCGTCGACTTCGTGGCCCCCGAGGCCGCCGTGCTCGCCCTGCAGCACGGCCAGAACCTCTCGCTCGCCGGGCGCGCGCTCAAGGTGGCGCGGCCTCACTTCAACACGGCCCCACAGATGCACCAGCTCGCGCTGCCGCAGGCCACCGGCCAGAACTTCGGCATGAACGCCGAGTCGCTGCAGCAGGCACAGGCGCAGGTCCAGGTCCAGGCGGCGGCCATCGCCGCGGCGGTCGCCAGCGGCACGCCGCTGCCGCAGGGGCAGGCGCTCGCGCCGGCGCCCGGGGGGGCCGCGCCGTCGAACAGGGTCTACGTCGGGAACATACCGTGGGACGTTAACGAGGCGGAGCTGCTCTCGGTGTTCAAGGCGTTCGGGTCGGTGACGTCGATCTCGCTGATGACCAACCCGGACACGGGGAAGCATAAGGGCTTCGCGTTCCTCGAGTACGAGTCGCCGCAGATGGCGTTTGACGCGATCGAGAGGATGAACGGCACTCTGTTCGCTGGCAGGCAGCTGCGCGTGTGGCACGCCAACACCGCGGGGGCCTCCGCTGCTCTCCTGGCACAGCAACAGCAACAGCAGCAGCAGCAGCGCGCACCGGTGATCCAGTCTGGACCGGTGGATATGGGCAACATGGTCAGGAGCATCAGCCAGATGATCTCGGACCAGAAGAAGTCGCAGCTGTCCGAGGAGCCGCTCAGCAAGGAGGACAACATCTCGATAACGCCAACGCAGCGTCTGCAGCTCATGCAGCTGCTCGCACGGAGCGGGGGGCCTGTGCCCGCGGCCCAGCAAGAGGAGGGGTCGCCGTCGCTGACCACGTCGTCGCAGCTGCAGAGGGCAATCATAGCGGCGGCAGAGGCCGACAAGGCCCAGCCGTCGCGCGTTCTCGTGCTGAGGAACATGGCGACGATCGAGGAGGTGGACGACCATCTGCAGAAGGACGTCGAGGCCGAGTGCTCTCGCCTCGGCATTGTCGAGCGCGTCGTGGTCCATGTCCAGCCCCCGAGTGACACCGCTGTCGTGAAGGTGTTCGTCGTCTTCAAATCTATGACTGGTAGGGCCCAAAAGCCACCTCTGATTTCGACTAACTCATGGCGCATAGATGCGGTTGCTGCCCACCCGCTGCTCGACAAGAGGTTCTTCGCCGGAAGGCAGATCACGGCTGACTTCTACGATGAGCAGCAATTTAACAAGAGCAACCTTAGCCTTTGAGGCTATCATCACCCGTTACCTTGATTGGACTGGTGTCATTTTTCTTCTGTTGTGCACGGCGAAAGGGTCTTTTCCTGGCATTGCCGCTTCGCAAGAATTCGTGATCCTTCTACGGCTGGCGAGGGTCCAGAAAATTAAAAACGCCGACCGGGGGGATCGAACCCCCGACCACACGGTTAAAAGCCGCGCGCTCTACCGACTGAGCTAGGCCGGCTATCTAAGAAGATTTATGAACCGACCATCACCCCAACTGAAACGGGCCAGGGCAGGATTTATGTGATTTTGTCATCACCAATGACGCCATCGCACGATTTTGGGCTCTGTGTGCTGTTCGTCGCGCGTGACCCATCACAATGGCGGAGGAGGCCCCCAAGCAGCAGAGGACGGCAGACCCCGAGGCGGCGCCCGCGCTGCTCATCCCCATCGCGTCGCCCCTGGCGGGCCCCAAGCTGACCAAGCGCATCTACACCCTCGTCTCCAAGGGTACCTCCGATCCGCCCCTTCTGTGGACTCGTTCCCTCTGTGCTGTCCGTCCCCCCTGGCCTCACCCGCGCACCCCCTGCCGCGCAAACGCAGCGACGACGGCGAAGAAGACGCGCAGGGGCGTCAAGGAGGTCGTGAAGGCTCTGCGCAAGGACAAGGACGCCAAGCGCAAGAGGCGCGTGTGCTTCATCGCGGGCGACATCACTCCGCTCGACGTGATCTCGCACATCCCCGTCCTGTGCGCCCCTGGCCGCCTCGCAGAGGCCCCTCTCTCTCTCTCTCTCTCTCTCTCTCCCTCTCCCATCCCGCCTCCCCTCACTCCCGTGCGACTGTTCAGGTGCGAGGAGGCCGGCGTCCCCTACGCCTTTGTGAGGTCGCGCGAGCAGCTGGGCATCGCCAGCTTCACCAAGCGGCCGACGAGCTGCGTGCTCGTCTCGGTCGCCGAGGGCGAGGACGAGACTATCGAGAAGCTCGCCAACGCCTGCCTCGAGAAGGTCACTGCTCTGGCAGCCCCTTCCTCCGACTAAACTAGCCATTCCCTTCCGTTAATGAGCCCAACAACCGCCCGGGTTGCTCGTAACAAGGACCATCTTGGCCAGCGCATAGGTGTCAGCTCTTCAACTTTGAAATTCATTGTTGCTCTCCTTGGAATTCCGGTTAACGCCATTAGCAACTAGTGAAATTTGTAGCTTTAAAATTTCTATCCGAAACCCGGAAATGCATTCTAGCAAACCTGCCCAAGTGCTGCAAGCTGCAAGCATGCCCAACATCTTATAGTTGGCACATTTTGTTAAATAATAGGGGGGGTAGGAATGAACAGGTTGATACTCAGATCTACATGTATGAGATGGACCACTTACTGAGATGCTGCAGACTGCAGACCCTGCAGTAGTGGATTTCCTGCTGCATTCATGGTGAATCATGTCATGTCACTATGTCACAACAATCACAATCACACAGAGAACACTAAAAAGTGGTAAAATGAGATTAAGCTCATCATTTGCTTTTCACTGAGCTCATTCATGACTACAAAGATGATGCAGCTATTGAAATTGAAGACAATGAGACACTTGACTGCTGAGATCTCATTCATACCATTTGATGCCAAGGGAGGACTGCACCCCCAAGGCAAAGGAATAGCATTTCCCCACTTACCCTCTCGTTACCATATGAAGACCACTCAATATACATTATTATGTCTTCCTTCTTCTTTGAGTCTCTCACCCTCATAGGGGCCTCCTGCCCCCACCCCACACATTACTGGGCATCAGTGCACACCTAGGTGATGGAGGTGGGTGATGCAGAGAGACAGCTCCAGAAGAAGGAATGGGACCACTGTGCTGCTGAGAGAGCTCACTGTAAGTCTGAGCTACAGAAGGCACAACATCAAGAAGGAGTTGGCCAGTCTGAGGAAGAAGTCAATGAATTCTGACTACGAGACCTCCTGGATGGACTTGAATGACAATGATGAGGCAGCAGCCAAGGGGGCACCTACAGGCTCCAAGGGGACAATGTCCAATATTCCTGTCAGCAATAGTGAATTTTCGGGTCCTGACAATGGAAATTCTCATTCACCAATGAACTCCAACAATGGAATTATGGACTCACCAATGCCAGGCATAGCCAATAACCACAAAGAAGATGCATTTCCAAGCACTGCAGCACCAGCACCAGTTATTCCCACAAGAATGAACTCCAAGCCCAACAAGAGACATCAGCTAGTCATTAGTCAGTGACTCTGAGAGTAGGGACAGTGACAGCAGTGACAGCTCAGAGGATGAGGATGACCATGGGGATACATCTTACAAGAACAATGACAGCAGCTCCCATAACAGTTGCTGCCAGGGCTGTTGCAAGAGCACGACAAGGGACCATGACCTTGAGCAGGACCCTGTCAAGCACCAGGCAGAGGTCTATGTGCAGGTGATGATGCAGGCACAGACAGTCCAGTCCATTCATGACATTCTGCAGGGCATCACAATTCCATTTGCAGTTTTTGATCGGAAGGCACTCTTCAAGTACATGCAGGTTGTTGGCAAGAAGCTGGCTATAGCTGCCAAGATGAACATTGCTATCAAGGTTTTCTCGATGTAAGCATTGTTCTCAGAGGAAATTGTCGATGCTACCAAGGCCACAGGGGCATTTGATTGAAAACTGGTCACCAAGGACATTAAGAACCATTTCCAGATGGCCTGTCTCAACGTTTTCGTGATGCTGAGAACTGAGAGAGACTCCATCTTCGATAACATTGACAATTTCAGGTTTGTTACACACCAGAAGCTCATAGAGATCAACATCTTCAAGGCCAACAGCAAGACCATTATCCCTGTCATTCACAAGCACATCAAGAAAGTTGCATTACAGTACACAGCTGTGAGCTGGGGCAATTACACTGAGGGTTCTCTCAAGAATGACACAAGAAGCACACAAGGCATTGCATGAAACTCTGGGCTATGGGTGATGGGCAGGAATTCCCCCAAAAAGGTGTTATATGCCAGCGGTTTTCGTCTCTTGGAAAAAATGCACCGTGTGTTGTGAGGTAAGCTCGGTATTGGCTGTCCCTCACAACACGAGCAGAAAGCCCATAAGCAAGTGTGTGTACAAAATCGCGCACGATTCTGAATGGGCAGGACTGAGAACTGGGGCCTGGAACAAGGGTATTATAAGTTGGCAGTTATGTCAGTGGTTATTGTCGCTGGCACATACTGTGCCGCTGGCATATAGCATATGCCACTGGCATATAAAGTGAGAAAAGGCAGAGAGAGTGAGGTGCTTTGATGCTGATGCACATGTCATGGAATGTGAAGAGAACAATTGCTTTTATTTGAAGAACAAAGCAATTGAGAAGGGCAAGGCATGAGTGACAGAGAGCACTCAGGAGATGGGTGAGAGTGTCTCAGCACGTGAGAGTGTCTGCACCATCAGCTGACCCAGATGCAGGGTGAGCAGGGTGAGAGGTGGGCACTTTGTGCTTGGAGGAAGTGGTGCTGGTGCCCTTGAGGGACTCGTACTCCCTCCAATTGGCACACTCGGACTTGAGAAGCTCCAGCTGCTCCTTGAGCCCCTCGTTCTGGCTCTTCAACATTGCAATGAGCAAGCACATGCTGCTCATGCAGCTCGTTGGTCACCCTGACCTGCTCCTTCTTGTACATGGTGATCTTCTCCTTCAACTTGGCCCTGGCAGCCTCCAAGCCCTTGATGATCTGGTCCTGCTACTGTGCTGGAATGAGGAGACCTGGTCCAGCAGCAGAGGCGATTTCGGCAGTCAGCCTCTTCACCTCGTCCTGAGCTCTCTTGTTCAGTGCTATCAGGTCCTTCACACGTTCACCGAGGGACTGGATAGACTGCAGTGCTGCCTGCAGAGCCTCCTCTTTCTCTTTCTGTGGTATACAACAATTAGTGGAGGTTGTGTTAAATAGTTATGCCACCAGCATATAATTATATGCCGCTGGCATATGCTATGTGCCACCGGCATAAAATTATATGCCACTGGCATAAAATTATGTGCCACCGGCATATGATTATATGCCACCAGCATATAAATGTGTGTGAATAAAGGGAAAGGGAATTTGACATACAGCATTGCTCACGGCCTGGCGCAGGGCTGTGCGAGCATCCTGGAGACTCATGGTGTCAATGTCGTTGACGTCCCAGGCCTCTGTGGGCTGCTGAGACCACCACGTGCACTTTGCTGGAGCTCCAGGGGCCCTAAGCATCTCGCGGTCTGCTGGTGTTGCTGCTGCTGCTGCTGCTGGGGCTGGTGTCAGACACCACTGGATCTTCAAAGGCGAACGAGGAAGGAGGCGTTGCAGTGCAGCTGGTGCAGCTGGAGCCACGTACTCCTTGTTGCTTTCCTCCCTCGTCCTCTTGCGTGTTGTTGTCTTCTCCTTGTGCTCTCCTGGTCGTCATCCACGTTGCACTCCACCACCTTCTTGCCCTGCAGCTCGTCAATGAACTCGGAGCTGGAGCTCTTAGCATCGTCTCCAGATGCAGAAGACGTTTCCTTGCTGGCCTGCTTGGCTCCCTTGATCTTGTCCTTGATGCTCCACACAGCATTCAGCATGGCTTTGGGGCCATCCATGGCATNGCTGGAGCTCTTAGCCTCGTCTCCAGATGCAGAAGACGTTTCCTTGCTGGCCTGCTTGGCTCCCTTGATCTTGTCCTTGATGCTCCACACAGCATTCAGCATGGCTTTGGGGCCATCCATGGCATGCCCCCTCACACTGAGGCGGCTGAGGCGACACACCTCAGCTGCAACTGCAGTCAGCGACGTTGTTGCATTCTGCACGGTGTTATCCGTTGGGTCCCAGAACAGCGTGATGAAGCACAACACCTCCAGGCAGTCAGTCCTTGCCTGGACTGCCTCCTCCATGGTCGGAATGACCCTGTTCCTGGTCAGGGTGGAGATGGCGATGATGGAGGCCTGCACAACAGCATCGTCGTAGTCCTGGTGTGCCGCAGGCATTGTTGCCTGCCTGTACCGCAGCAGTGGGCTGAAATGCGAGTTAGACTGGTTATGCCGACAACTTTTTCTATATGCCACTGGCATATAATTATATGCCACCGGCATAAAGTTATATGCTGCCGGCATATAGCTTTATGCCAGTGGCACATAAACAAAAAACAGCAAAGTCATAAAAATGATGAAAGCAATTGAAAAACAAGTGAAAGACAGAGGAAATACGTACAAATTGATTGCGCCCTCACTGTTGCGCAGGATGTAGTTGATGTAGAAGCACTGCCGTGCTGTCAGCACAACAGGGTGCCTTACAGCACCACAGGGGATGCTGATCACCATGTTCTTCTTCTGCATGCCAGCCACTGAAAATGCCGGGTTGAGGATGAGGCAGTTCAACTGCTTCTTCATGCTGGTGTTGACTGGAATGATGAGGTTGAGGAGAACAATGAGAGTCCACTCGTCCTCCACGTAGGCCCAGTACACACTGCCGGACTGCAGCAACGTGCATGGCCCGTTTGCTGAATTCCATGTGGCAAACGTCCCAGAAGTACACGTCACACAGGCCCATGCGACGAGGGCCAGTCATGAAGCATGGGACAGTCATTGACCCGATCACTGGCAGGTATGTCCCAGTCTGTTTCAATTGAGTCAGACATTAGAATTGAGAATGAAATGTGTACTGCTCTGGCACTGGCTTCCTTGGGAATCGTGCTGCTATCCGTGGTGATGTCTCCAGGGTGTGGTTGAGGGTACAGGGCTATGAGGCCAGCCCATTCGTGCTCGGAGCACTCTGCTGGGCGACCCGCCACACGGGGGTCCATGGCAGCAACCTGCTGCCTGGTGCGCACCCCAGCACCCTGGAATGCCCCCCAGTCACAGGAAGCTGAGGAAGCGGGCCAGGGCCGGGGCTTCTGCCACGGCTGCAGCTCCCTGGCACCAGAGGAAGCAGGCCATCCCACGTTCCGGGCCTGCATGCTGGTGGGCTCAGCACTAGGGGCCCCCCCACTGTCGCTGTCGTCCTCGTCCCCCTCTTGGTCCTGTTGCTCGTCCTCCACGTTCTCCTCCTGCTCGTCCTGCTGCTTGTCCTGCTGCTCAGCCTCTGCATCGTCCTGCTGCTCGGTGTCACCGTCCTGCTGCTCAGTGTTCTTGTCCTGCTCCATCGGCTGCTCGTTCGCCTTCTCTGGCTCAATGTCCTGCTGCTGCTGGGGCTCGGGAGACAGCTCGGGCTCAGCGGCTGGTGCTGCTGCTGCTGCCATGGCCTCGCGTTCAACTGGGGCTGCAGGTGATTGTGTCAGTGGCATATAGTTATGTGCCGGCTTATATGCCGGCGGCATAGAATTATATGCCGGCGGCATAATGGCCGGCATAAGTATGTGCCGGCGGCATAGAATTATATGCCGGCGGCATAGAATTTTATGCCGGCGGCATATAATTATATGCCGGCGGCATAATGGCCGGCATAAGTATGTGCCGGCGGCATATACTATGTACCGCCGGCACTGTCGCCGGTACAGAATTAAACCGCCGGCACATAGCGTGTGCCGGCAGATGATTGTGAGTTTGAAGAGGGAAGAACTCACCAGAACGGCATGCCATCGAGGCCTGCGGTGCAGGGGCTTGATCGGGGGATGAAGGCACACCCAGCCTCTCGCGCTCACGCTGTGCAACACAGCGCATATACTGTTGGTATAGGGCGTATTCAACTTCAAACTCGGTGGGCTGGGAATGCTTGAGAAGGAGAACGAGTGGGAGTGAAGTGAATGCGGTGACATACCTCGGGCTTCCCCTTCTTGGGGGTGCTTGGCGCAGATGGCGTGGTTGACATCGGCTTGTAGGAGCTTGTAGGACAACCCAAACAATTTTTGAAAAATGATGTCATCTGCCGGCGGCACATAATATCTGCCGGCGGCACAGCTGCAGGCATAGCAGGGATGGAAGCCGAAGATGGCGCCTGGCCTATTCGCGGCAAGTACAAGTGCAGTACGCATGTGCACAAGGCTCAACTGGGCCCAGCCGACGTCCCAGACGGCGACCCAGTTGACCCAGACCTGTGTCATGTTCGGGCACTCGAGGCACAGGTCAGGAACCTCAGGCAACAGAACAGGCGGCTCAGCACTCAGCTGGAGGTGTACAAGGGCATCGATAGACGGAATCCAGCTCAGGTGCGTGCTGCAAAACACGAGCTGCAGACTGCCGTGGAACCCACAGGGCTGGAGGAGGCCACGTTTCCTCAGTACATTGCTGCACTGAGGCAGACGATGCCCAGCTTAATGCTCGTTCTGTGCTCTCTCCTGGGCTACAAGGACTCAGCCCCTGACAACGACCTGGCCATGCGTGTGCTCGCCATATACGTCATCTGTGCACGCAGCTATTCACAGAGAAAGGACGTGCACTTCAGCATGTTGCTTTCCTGCCGTCTGTGGAGTCATACTACTCCTACAGCTGTGTGGGACCTGTTTCGCCAGCTTCGACTCGTGTACGATCGCAAAACGACAACGAACAAGCTGGATAAGGCCAGGCACAAGCAGGCCATGCTGCTGCAGAAACACTGTGTGCAGGTTGCAGACAACCTGCAGGTGGCTGTAGGGTGCGGTTTCCAGCGTCTGGACAGGCATGCCACGATGCTGCATGGTGTGGTGTGGGGGGGAATAGTACCCAATGACGACTACCTCCAGAGAGTGCAGTCGGACACGCTCTACACACTTGCAGTACGTTGTTTTTGTTAAATTAGCTGTCCTACGTGCTGCTGGCATATAATTATATGCCGGCGGCACATAATTATATGCCGGCGGCATAATGGCCGGCATAATTATATGCCGGCGGCATAATGGCCGGCATAATTATATGCCGGCGGCATATAATTAGATGCCAGCACAGAGCATATTGTGGCATCTCACTTTGCATCACTCCAGCAACAAACTGACCTGCCTGATATTTGCAGGAGGGTGTCGTACTTCCCAATGTACTGCCCAGGGGTGTTCTGCCCTCAGAACAGCCACCTGATGACGTGCAGCAAACCGTGGAGTTGTGTGCAATGTACTGCCCACTGGTGCCACACTCCCCTGTCCTACCTCTCGAGTGCAGCTCCTGCACTTTTGCGTGGATGTCTCTGTCTGGCAGCTCTCTGTCATGCCCACGACCTGTCAAGGAGGTGCTGGGAGAGGTTGTTCGTCGGGCTTTCTTCTGGGGGATGTACTGCAACAAGACAGGGTGCCCGTTGTCAGTTCCTCCTGTGGAGAGCTGCAACAGGCATCTGTCCACACTCATCAGCTGCCAGATGTGGACTGGTGGCAGCACAGAGTCTGCACAGACTGCCTCTTATACGGACATGGTCCGTTTCGTGGAGGAGACTCGGTTGGGAGTGGCCACAGGAGGCATTGGTGCCCAGCTGCCCCTGATGCCGGTGTTCGAGGGCGACCAGCAGGTGTTCTCCAAGCTATGGCGAATGCGTGACCAGGAAGAGAGCCCACTGCACAGTACAATCATCCCATCACTGGCTGGCTGGCACCAGATGAAAACAATGGCCTTTGCAATCAGGGAGATGTGGGACTGCCTCATTACCCCGACTCTGGCTTTCCTGGGTCGCAAGGGAACAAAGGACATGCTCAAGAACTTCATTCAGCTGGATGACACGATCGTGCTTCTGGTCTCTGCCCTGCTGCCATGGGTGCTGCAGACTGTCACGTCCCACCCGAGCTATGACCCCACAGTTCTGATGTCGATCAACTGTCTTGCCCAGTGTCAGGACATTCCCTCTCGTCCCCGAAGTCTTCTGTGCTTCTGCCTGCACTACGGGCTGCCCTACTGCTACATGAGGGCCACAGTACGTGCTGGGAGGTCTCTGGAGTTCATAGGGCTCCTGCAGCTCTGTCCACAGCTGTTCTACGCCACTCGTCACCACCAGTATAAGGTTATGACTGCCCAGTTCCTCAGTTTATGGATTGCTGGTGGCTTGCATCCGACTCACAGGGCTGCTATACTCGAGACCATCACTCTTCGAACGAATAGGGCCAGTCCTTATGCTCACTGCAGTGATGACTGCTGTGAAAAGGTCCGTTTTCCTCTTATGCCATTGTATATGCCGCCGGAACATAATTATATGCCGCCGGCACATGCATTATGCCGCCGGCATAATTTTCTATGCCGCTGGCATATGTTATATGCCGCCGGCATAATTTATATGCCGCCGGCATAATTTATATGCCGCTGGCATAAGTGCCATAAAAACAACATAACTTCATCTAATTCACTCATTGCAACACACTGTACTCTCACAGATGGTAAGAAGCATCAAGGCGCACTGCAAGGCATCCCTGCCATCAATCCAGCAGCATTCCAGGCTCATTTCAGTTGCCAAGGACAATGACAACTGGTTGGAGCACTGTGTTCATCCAGATTCGCCCTTCAATTGTGATGCTGATGCTCAGGGGCTGCGCTACAGGCTCAGCATCATCAAGGGAACTACTGAGGAGGTCAAACACCTTGGAGAGCACATCATGCAGGTGACTTGTCATGCAGAAAGAGAGTCTCCTGTTTGGAGCAATGCGAACCTGGACTCCTGGCTCTCCAACTCCAACGAACTACTCTCGACCAGTCCTTTGCAGATGGACCTCGAGATGTTTGAAGAGGGATTCATCAACCCAGATGCGTCATTTAATGGCCTGAATGACGTTATGGCTGATCCAAAGGACTGCATCATGGATTGTGCTGAGTGCAGTGATGACGATGATGCCCTCTCCTCTGATGAATCTGACCCTGAGTGTGACTAAAGCAATGAAACCAGTTGGTTATTACAATTGAAAGCCACTGCGTCTGCTTTCAATGTCTTATTGATTATCATTGACCACAAAACGATAGAAACTCTTCATGCCGACTCATAGGCCAGCATATATGCTGGCACATATCCTGGCACATATGCTGGCACATATCACCTTTGTCACTAATCACTTGATTTGAAAAATTTCTGTGAAATCGTGCTTCAAATGCGTACAAGAGCTTCTGATATTAAGGGCATGTGCTATTCATCAATTGTTACGATTTTGACCCTTTTGATGGGAATTCCTGCCCATCAGGGCTATGGGTACATCACAACTTGGGTATGCACAGTATTTGATCAATCAGATGGCCTACAGTGGGAGGACTCTACGTTCAAGGAGCTGAGTACAGAAATACTCCAGTTCACAAGGCACATTGCAGAGCATGCATGGTGGGGGTTTCTTCCTGATAACCTGCTGCTCACTTCATCTTCACGGCAGTTTGCACTGGGTCTGTACATGTTGGTTGCCCACAAAAGGTCATTGAGGCAAAGGACATTCTCACACGGTATGATATGAACATCCTGAACGGCCTCAATGGGATCAGGATGACTGGGGTCAGGGTCTGCACGATCAAGCAGCTTCCCAACACAAAGCCCTTCATTATCCAGCACAACATTAGCAATTCACAGAAGCTCATTCACCTCACAGAGTACAAGGCCAAGATGAACTGGTTGGTTATCCTGAACGAGATGCCCTATAGCATTCACTACTAGCCTGGAAAAACTAACTTCAGTGGCGATTTCTTTTCACAGGCCCAGTGGTACCAGGTTATTGATGACCCAGATGCTATTTGCCAATACCTTAATGTTCACGTCTGAGACACACACATGATGGATGGCTGTTCTGGGACATGACCTGTCCAACCTCCAGTGGGACAGACTTCACAAGATGCTACTCACCCTACTACATGAGATGGTTGAGGGCATTTTCTGCCTCTCAGTGAAACCTGATGATGAACTTCACCTCACGATCATGATTCTCAGTCACAACATGCTCACAGGACATGATGGAGTAGATTGCATGTACCACTCCATCAAGCAGGTGATCACGTGGCCAGGCATGTACAATAACATTTGCCACTTCGTACAAATGTGCCTGATGTGCCAGAAGGTCAGGCCTGTGACCTTACATGCTGATTCAATGGGAACGGTGCCTGGCAGCATGCCCTACAAGTCCATCATCGTGAACTACCTCGGCCCACTTCAGGAGGCAAAGGGGTTCAAGTATGTCCTGATCGTCAAGGACTCTTTTTCACATGAGGTTCATCTCAAGGCTGTTCAATCTACTAATGTGCAGGAAGCAGTCAATGTGCTCTTGAATGGTGGTTCTTCATTTCAGTTGAGTCACATTCAGGCTCTCAATGACCAGGTAAATGCAGAGCATCACATTTCAGCAGTGTATCACCCCGAGGAACACAGGGCTGTGGAGGTCACAGTGCATACAACAGTGCAGGTTCTACAAGCCTTACTTTTGGATCACTTCCTGGACTGGCCTGATGATCTTCCAGCTGCTATGTTTGCCCTGAATAACAGCTATGTGTACTCCATCAGAGACATGCCCTTTGAGGTCATTCATGGTTTTGTGAGTTGGACTCCTCTTTACCTTGTGGCTTACAAGGACAATAACACTGGAAGCCCTGTCTGGACATGGACCCCCAGTTGCTCCATGACCAGCTCCTGTTGTGATGACATGACACATTCATACATATTGCCTCTCTTCAGTGGGCTGCATTCAAGAAGGCTTGCAGGCAATACCTGGTAAGAAATGGGGCAGGTCACACTTTGACATCAGTGACTATGTTCTCCTTGACAAGGACTGTGACCACAAGCTTGACATTAACATTAGAGGTCCGTTCCATGTCATTGAGAAGCTCAACCACCACTGCTACACTGTCGATAACCTGCTGTAGGGTACTCATATTCATATCCACATTAACACAATGCACTTGTTTCACATGGAAGCCCTCACCAAGGTGCAACTTCGGACAGAGGTTTCACGCACACATGATAAGATGGCCCTGGACATGGTTCTACATCATTGTCACGTTGCTGGCAAGCTTAAGCTTCACGTTTGTTGGCTGGGCTGTCCAGACTTCAGGAACGATGACTCCCGTTTATGGATTGATAACAAGAACGTCAACCAGGTTGTCATGTACATGCAGGCACACCCTCATCTGCGGATCTAGACTATCAATTGATTTCTGCAAGGTCTTCCTCTGCTCGACCTTTGAAGTAGAGCAGTGATGCCAAGGGGGGACTGCACCCTTAAGGCAAAGGAATAGCATTTCCCCACTTACCCTCTTGTCACCACATGAATACCACTCAATATACATCATCACTTCTTCCTTCTTCCTTGAGTCTCTCACCCTTATAGGGGCCTTCTGCCTCCATCCTATGCATTACTGGGCATTACATTATAGTAGCTGTTTTGAAAATCTGGATCTTATGAATTCAAGATCATGATGCCTATACCATCAATAAAGCCAAAGTGACTGCAGATACAACTCACAAATCAAGATGAACACACCAGATGTGCCATGTGGTATCACATATGTACAAATGCCAAATAAACAGTGAAAGCAGGTTGACAATATGAGTGTTTGAATAAGCTCTGGATCATGAGTATGAGGAAACTTAACAGTAAAAAGTTCTCTTAAGTTAAAGAAAGCAGTATCTCAATGAAACCATGTGGGTCTGCAGGTCTTACCCTAAGAAGAGAAAGAAAGATAACTAAATAGGTAAAGATATACAGATTGCTTAACAGAAGTGCAGTGTATCATGCAGTTACTGTGTGGTTCCATGCAGGTAGCTACTTGAGTACTAGAAATGTAGTTTCCCATCTCTTGTGTCTTTCTAAAGTGTCTGTTTATCCCACAAATTGTGACAGATACACCAGATATGCTGACTGGTCTCAGAATGGCCAAACAGTTAGCAGCACCCTTGATCTTCATGTTCCTTCTTAGTGGCTTGCTGTCTAAAACTCAGTCATGAACTTGATCCATAAGGACCAGAATCAGTCTGCAGAGGAATGATCTCACATGTGATATTGTTCAGATCACTGCTAATGCCTCTTTCTCAATGGTTGGATACTTGGTCTTGCACTTCATGAGTTTCCTAGAGAAAAATGCCACTGGCCTCACTCACAGCCAGAGGGTGGAGTGATTTGAATTATTGTAGAAAATTGTAAATGATCTTATTTGAAGGCATGGCAGATATGAAATATGAACGAGATCTATATAGCTACAAGTGCTACAAGATGAAAAGTTGTTGTGTATACTGGAACTTCAGTTTGTCATCATGAAATCTGGCACATTTCAAGTTACTCAGAACACATCACTCTGATTGCCTGTACAACTGCTGATGGTGATCACATCAAGCCTGGCCTCATCTTACCACTGAAGAATCTGCCTCCATCTGCTGTTGAGTTCATTGACTACTTTGACTTTGCAGGCTCAACCAAGGGCTGGATGAACAGGAAGGTTTTTGGTCTCTGGGCAACTCAGGGTTGTCATTTCCGAGGCCCAGAAATGGTGGGCAGCCAAGCACATGCTGAACGCCCCTATCCTAATTCTCGTGGACAACCACTTGTCTCACGAGTGCCCTGATGTCCTTGAGCTTCTGCACCAGAACAACATTCACATATTGGCATTTCCATAACATGCCACCCATGTCCTCCAGCTACTCGACATCTCGTTCTTTGCAGCATTCAAGGGGTACCTTAAGAAGTACCTCAACCTTACAGGGGCTATGACCATGGACGATTGGCATGCCCTGATACTCAGTGCAGTCCACAAGGCGTGATATCATGTCTGCAAGCCCACCACAGTCACAGCCAGGTTCGCTCATGCAGGTGTGTGGCTTCTGAACCCAGAGCATGTTATTGATGAAAGTGAGTGACTACATCACCCTGATGTCACTGCGGCCCATGTGCCTGTGCACAGTCCATGCATTTGGATCCACGGCCATCTGCTGACCACGGTGGACTTCATTGCCAAGCTGCACGCATGAGCGGTGCTGTCACTGGCAGCCCCTGCCCCGCAGCTGCCCATACCTGTCCCTGCCCCCCTGCTATACGCTCAGGCTCGGACCGCTGGCCTGCTCACCACCGCTCATGCTGCCCACTCTGGCAGAATCTAAAAAACACAGAATCTGCTGAAGCAGCTTTTTTCATTGGCTCCCTTGATTTGCTGACTCTAGTAGAGCATCCGGAAAAATCTGTGCCACCCAAAAAATCCGCGCCACTGACAACAGAGAAATTTCAGCGTTGTTGAGGATGAAAGAGGCCCGTGCTCGCCATCATGGCAGTGACAAGGGGGTTGAGAGGAGCGACGGCCTGGAGGGCAGGTGTGAGCGCATGCTGGAGGGGCTGCGGGAGGGGCGGCAGCTGTCCCCTGGTGCAGGGCAGCAATGACCTCTGCAGAGATGAGGATGCAGCTGTCGATGCACACATCCATCCGTGTAAGATACGGATGGTGTGGGGTAATAGCAGCTGAGATGTAGTCACATCTGTCCAGTATGAGTTCTGGGCGAAGTGGGAACAGGTCACCATGGGAGAAACCAGAACGAACTGTCTCATCATACAGGGCATGATAGAGGGCCTTCCTGGCTGCAGAGAGCAGTCGTTCATGTTTATCATTGAGTGTCATAGTGCCTGTAAAGGAGATCTCCCGAGTGAGATGGTGCTTAAACACAGCAAATACACAGAGATCAAGAGGCTGCAGTATGTGTGTGCAGTGTAAGGAAAATATCATAACATAGATGTTGTCCCTCATCAGCTCCTCGAGCAGATCCGCATTAGCATGTGATGAGTGGCTATCCAGAAGAAGAACCACTGGGGCATGAGGCTGACTGTGCTTCTCCCTGTGCTGGTGAATCTTGGAAACGAAGATTTTTCTATCCACTTGGAAAAATCTTCCTGTTTATCCATCCCTTGGATGACTCTGTGAAGTTATAGTAGCCTATGTAATTGACAGCACCTTCAGGCAAATTAATCAGAGGAAAGATCAGGCCGGGCTGAAGATGTGTTTTATCAGCACCAATACATAGTATAAGAGTCACATGCTCTGTCCAATTTGGAACATGCCGTATCCCATGATGCCTGACACAATCAGCATCATAAATAATGACCTTGCACTTATCAGTGCCTGGTGAAAAAAACATCTCATCAAGATTGAAGAGTTGCCAGTCAGCTAGACGAAGTTCTGATTGAATCTGTTGATATAGGCCAAACCAGAGAGCAAGCTCCTCTCTTGATGCCTTGCGTTCCTAAAAGTATGTCAAAATCAATATATGTATACAAATATATAGAAAGTTGGAAAATAATATTGACGTCATTTTACAAACCTCCTCAATCAGGCGAGGATGGGCCAAACAAATCTCTTGATATCTCTGAAGCATCTTGACCACCCAGTCCGAAGTAAGAACCGGAATCATATCACTTGGATCGACCTGAATTCTATTATTGATAATTCGTCTTGCCTAATTGGATATTAAGTTGTGATAGTAAGAATTGGGTTGTACCTCCTCAACAACATCTGCAATCTCAGGATCCTTCCCCTTGTTGAGGAAGAAGTCACGGAGCCACCTCAACAGCAGCTCCTCCTCGTCCTCTCTCAGTTGGCGGGGACTACCTAGTTCGTGAGGCTCTCGTTTTGCTGCTGTAGCAGCATTGACCCTCTCCAGAGACCTTCTTGATACTCCTGTGGAGGCACATGCACAGCGCGTGCTGAAACCATGGCTAATAAGCCACCTTGCCTTTGCCTCTGCACTTCCCTGATCGCGACCCTCCTGGGTTGCCAGCAGCAGGCGGGCTTCGTTCCTCTTGGTAATGCCATTGTTTTCAAAGTGGCGCGGATTTTTCCGGGTGCTCTAGCACGGCAGAAAATGAGAAGAAATCTGAATATCTGCTTGTGAAGAATCTACTACTAACGGTGCTTGCTCAGCGCCTTTAGCCTGCTATTGAGGTCGGCAGAGGCGGACATGCTCGAGGCGCGCGGGGACGTCGTCGCCGAGATGGTCAGCTTGACGCGTTTGGGCGCGGGCGCCTCCATCGACGACGACGAGGACCCCTCGTCAGACGACCCCGACGATCTGGGGCTCTTCACCACCGCTGTCGGCGGCTTTCGGTAGACCCTCGTCAGGCCCTCGTTTTCCGAGGGGGAGCGAGCTCCTACCGAGGACAGGTTGGGCGAGATGATCCTCTTGATCGACATCACGTCGGCCGACGACGTCTCTGCGCGAGGGCGGGGGCGAAGAAACGCGGGAAGAGAAAAACATCAGCATTGCAATCACCGACGCCAATTGCGGCGGTGCAAAGGAGCCGCGTACCGAGGCGGGCGCCGGGTGGGGACGGGACCTGCTGCTGCTGCTGGGGCGTCGCCGGGAGACGCTGGGAGAGCAGCGTGAGCTGCTGGCGGTAGAGCTCCTCGAGCTGCTCCGAGGACGTCTGGTCCTCTGAGCCCAGCAGCTGCAGGGCCTTGTAGAACAGCCCGTTCTTGCTCGAGCTCATCATCGTTGCTAGGGCTGCCGCCATCTGCGTGCTGGTCTGCTCCGAAGGGGCCGAGTTGAATTGAATTGAGTTTTCACTATTTTTGACAGTGTGTGTCACACAAGGAGAAAAAGAAAAAGAGAGAAAAAAAGAGGGGGGGAGAGAAGAGAGGGGGCCGCACGGGATACGGGCCGAGAAACAGCGCGGCTCTTTCGGTCGGATCGTGCTAGCGAGCTGGGGGTGTGCGGTGCGCGAGGAGGTTCGGCGGCGGTGCGCGTTCGGGACCCACGGAGAAAGCGCGAGAGCAGACAAACACCATCCACGAAGCCCGGAGGGCTAATGTCATAACCGAGAAACTTGTCGAGATTTTTCCACCGGTATCTGCGAGTTGCAGGAAAAGCTGACCGCCGTCGCTCCACTGCGCCGCTCGAAGCGCAGGCGATCAGCGCACGGTGTTGCGTCGCTGTGTTCCGAACACGCCTTGAATATTCAGCCCATTTCTCAGAAAAACGGCCGTTTTCCATTAACGATAATGACGACATCGTTCTGCTCGTTTGTTTTGTCTGCGTCTTGCAGTGGAGTGTGAAAGAGGTGGTGGGACACTGTGGGCGCGGATTTCATTGCCGGCTTGTGGCAGTTGACTCTGCTCTCTGGCACCGAAAGACATGGGAAATTTCAGCAAACCAAAACCAATAATTCACAAGCCTTCCGGCCAACAGGAAAGAGAACAAACAACAGGATATTGCGCGAGAAAGCTGTTTGTTATTTGTGAGGCCTTAGGGGCAACCGCCACACACGCATCATTTACTTCTTCTTGCCCTGCTGCTTCTGCTGGGGCTTCTGCTGCTTGCCCTTCTGGGGAGCGGCCTTCTTCGCCGGCTTCTCCTCCTCCTCCTCCTCCTCCTCGTCGTCCTCGTCGTCCTCGAGGTCGTCGTCGTCGCCCTTGCCGTACTTGGCCTTGAGCGCCTTCAGCTGCTCGGGGGTCAGCTCCTCTGCGGGGAGACGAATGGTTCAGCAACAGTGGGGAAAACAGGACCCCGCTGACGGGGGGCAGCAAAGAGTGGCCCAACGCACCGCTGTCGTCGTCCATCTCCTCATCGTCCTCGTCGCCGTCCTCGTCATCCTCGTCGTCGAAGTCCATGTCCTCGTTGCCGAAGGCGGCGACGAAGTTGCCGATGATCGAGACCTCGCCCTCGCCGGCCGTCGACAGCTCGACCTCCTCGTCAGTCGAGATCGTCAGGTCGAGCGAGTACTGCGGGATGCGGCCGCCGATGAGCGTGCACAGGACGCGGGTCTCGTCGCCGATCTTGACCGAGACGGTGTTGACCTTGCCCTCGGGCGCAACGAGCGCGATCTGCAGGCGGCGCAGGAGCGGGTTTTTTTGGTGAGACGGGGAAAATGCGCTGTGCGCTAGGGGCGACAGGGAGGGGCAGCGCGCACGTTGCTGATGATGAGGTCCATCTCCTCGGGGATGGCGACCTTCTCGGTCTGGTTGCCGACGAGCTTGAAGCCGACGAAGTCCATGGTTAGCGCGGGGTGTGAGCTTGGCGGTGTTTGGATTAACTTTAAAAGTGCTGACGCAATCTCGCCCGATGCCGTCATCGGGACAAGATTAATCTCACCAGTCATTCATCAATTGCATGCAGGACGGCCACCGATGCCAGTCCTTGAACCAGGAACACAAACACGACACCACTGAACAGCTCCACCTGCGCGACAAAGATCTTGATATTGTTCAACCACGAATTTATCCGGAGGAGCGTTCTTCCGCACTCCACTCCAATGCCACTGCCTTGGCATTCTCGGCCACGCACGCGAGTCACGCGCATCCATTCGCCATCCCCCGTGTCTGGCTGCGGTTTTTTGCGGGCAGATATGGCTTCATATCTCGCACACCGCGAATGAAGGCTAACGAGAAAACTGCGGCTCCGTCTTCCGGAACCACGAAGAAGAAGCCGGCGGCCACCAAGACAGCCGCCTCTCCCGTAGCCAGGCCGCCACAATCGCCGGCGCCCCGCGGGACCGCACCCCCGGTCTCCGCCACCGCGGAAAAAGCAGCGAAGAGGGCGACGACTGCCAGCGCAGACAGTGCGGAGGCCATTAAGGGCGCGGCACCGCCAGCCCTGCCAGTCGCACAACAGGCCCAGGCACCGCAGAAGAAGGCGGCGGCTGCTGCTCAGATCGAGCTGCCAGAGGTGGTCGACGGCGTGCTCGATCTCTGCGGCCGGAAGTCTCTGCTGGTGTGCTCGGAGGGACCGCATCCGCTAGAGGCGATCCTGTGCGGCAGGGACATCGAGAGGCTCGATCTCTACAGTTCCGGATGCTCGCCGCCCCACACAGACTGACGCCTCCTCAGTGTGCTTTGTCGGGCCCTCTGGGACGGCTGCGATCGTCAGGGCACTGGCTGCGGGGGCATCACCCCGCCTGAGCAACCTCAACCTGGGCTGTCCGCGTGCGATCAGCTGGCTTCATTCTGACAACGCTATCAAGGGAACAACATCGGCGACGAGGGAGTCAAAGAGCTGTCGGTGGTGCTCAAGGGCAAGTCCGCGATCACGGAGCTCAACCTCGAGTGTGCGTTGCGCTCCAACCACATCGCCATTCAGACAGCACATCACACACAGCAAACGAGATCGGGGTCTCCGGTGTCGAGACTCTCGCGGAGGTTCTCGTCACCAACGGCACTCTCCGCAAGCTCAACCTCAACTGTACGGCCACTCCTGGTGTACAGCCCGCTGACACGGGCCGCTCACAGCCAACTTGCTGAAGGATGGTGCCTCCAAGCTGGCAGTAGCGCTGCAGAGCCCATCGACAGCGCTGCAGCACCTGTCTCTTAGCGGGTCGCACATCTTCGACAACGCAGCCGCTGCGATATTCAACTCGCTGGCGGGAAACGTCACCCTCGCTCGGCTTGACTTGGGGGACAATTCCATAACAGCGAAGGGCGCAGCGGCACTCGCCAGCCTGATACGCAGCAACACCGCTCTGGAGTACATCAACGTCGAAAGTGCTAGCCGCTCTGCTTTCTCTCTTTCACTCACGTGCTCGCAAGAGAACCGCCTTCCCCTGGAGGCTGTGCCAGACATATCTGAGGCCCTGAAGTCGAACGTCTTCCTGAAGGAATTCGTCCTGCGCAGTATGCCGCGTGGTGCGTTGCACAAGCGTCTCACGTCCTTTCAGGCAAAACCTTCGGAGCCAAGGAGACCGAGGCTCTGAAAGCGGCCGCACACACTGCCTTCGAGAACCGCACAGCAATGGTTCGTGGCATAGTGGACAGCTTCTGCGGTGGACTTCACGACCGTGTAGGAGCCGAGAGCCCAGTCCGCCTGCTCTCGGACGATTCCGAGCTGGCTCTGGAGGTCCTCCTCCACGTTCTAGTCCCGGCTCTGCCCCTCAGTGTTGTCGTCTAAGGCCCGCAGGCACACAGAAGGCCCCCCCAAGTGAGCCGAAACAAGAGGGCCGATGTTCCATCCGTCCATCAATCTTTCTTTGCTTAGGAGAGGCGGGGGTGTTTGTGGTTGCGTGCGTTCACTGCTTGCTGCTGGGAGTGCCTAGCGCCGGGGCATCGGGGCGGGCTGGGTCGAGTCGGCCGACTGCGAGGGCTTGTTCTTGAGCGTCTCGTCGATCGACAGGATGACGCACGCCGCCTCGGTCGCGGCAGCGAGCGCGTTGAGCTTGACCAGCGCGGGCTCCCAGACGCCGGCCTCCATCGTGTCGCAGACGCCCTCGTTCATGATGTCGACACCGATGTTCTGGCCGCCGGCCGCGTGGTGGCGCTGGCGCAGCTGGTTCAGGATGATCGTGCTGTCGAAGCCGGCGTTGTCCGAGAGCTGGCGCGGGATGGCCTCGAGGGCGCGGGCGTAGCCGCTGAGGACGATCTGCTCCTTGCCCTCGACGCGCAGGGCCTCGTCGTGGAGGTACGCGCTGAGCGCCATCTCGACGGCGCCGCCGCCGGCGACGACGCTGCGGTGGCGGAACGCGCGGCGCGCAATGCAGATGGCGTCGTGGAGCGAGCGCTCGGCCTCGTCGATGAAGTGCTCGCCGGCGCCGCGCAGGACGATGGTCATGCTCTTTGCCGACGTGCAGCCGGTGAAGAGGTTGTAGCGCTCCTTGCCGACCTGGCGCTCCTCAAAGCGGGCGCACGTGCCGAGCATGTCGGGCTTGAGGCCGGTGACCGTCGTCTGGACCTGCGCGCCCGTGGCCTTGCACACGCGGCGCAGGTCGTCGTCGGCGACGCGGCCCGCGCAGAATATGCCGCGGTCAGCAAAGTACTGCGTCGCGAGGTCGCCGATGGCCAGCTTGCTGAGCACGACGTTGGCGCCGCTCTCGACAATCGCGGCGAGCTTGCCGTAGATGATGCTCCACTCGGCGTCGACGATCGACTGGTACGCCGCGGGGTCCTCGAGGCGGATCTCGGCGTTGTCGCGCTCGGCGCGCAGCTCGAGCTCGAGGTTCAGGCAGACGATCTTGGGGTGATCGATGCTCTTGGGCTGCTGCTCAAACCCCGCGTACGAGAAGGTCTTCTTGAACGCGACGCCCTCGACGCTGAACGAGTCCTGCAGCGCGCCCCCGGGCTCCTTCTTCACGCCGATCGACTCCTCCTCGAGGTCGCGGTCCAGGTGCAGCACAGCGTCGACGACCAGCTTGCTGAAGTGCCCGCGCTGCGCCGCGATCAGCTTCGACTGCATCGCCGTCGCCGCGCACGTCTCCAGGAACCTGCGCAGCTCCGCGCGCTGCGCCTCGCCCTCGCCCGCGCCGAAGCTGACCGCCATCTCCGTCACCTTGGCCTGCGGTACACAAAAATCCCACGGCGAGAGAGAGGGCGCGCGCGCGCAGTGTATTCCGTTTGAGCGACACGGGCTCCCGGGAGAAGGGGGACAAGTTGCGTGTTGATTGGTTGGTTGGGATGGCGGCGCTGACCCTTGCGAGGTTGCAGGCCTTGCGGAAGCCGCGGATGATGACCTGCGGCACGAGGCCGTCCTCGATGAACCGCTTCGCCTCGGACAGCAGCTCGCCGGCGAACAGCACGACCGACGTGGTCCCGTCGCCGACCTACGAAACGAGCGCGCTCAGGGCCGGGCGGGAAAAAAAAACAACACAGAGCGCGAGCACAGAGAGAAGAGGGGGGGACAACAAACACGACGCGAAAACGACAACAAAAAAGACACTCGACACCCACCTCCGAGTCCTGCGAGCGGGCAATGTCGACGAGGACCTTGGCCGCCGGGTGGACGACGTCGAGGAGCTTGAGCACGGTGGCGCCGTCGTTGGTGACGGTCTGCTGCCTGCCCTTGACGATGAGCTTGTCCATGCCGCGCGGGCCCAGCGTCGTCTTGGCAGCGTCGACGATCGCCTGGCACGCGTTGATGTTCGAGATGATCTGCGGGCGGCCCTGGCTCTGGTCCGTGCCCTCCCTCAGCAGGAGGATCGTCGGCTGAAGCATGTGGCTCATTTTCGCGTGTTGTTTGTTGGCGCCCTCCTTTCTGGTCCCCCGCTACAAAACACCACGACCCGTATTGATGTCACGCGAGAATCTTCTGACGACTGCCGAATATCTTCCCTCTTCGCGGTTTACACGCTTTCGGCTACGCGTTCAGCGGCGGCCCGCAGCTCCTCGAGCACCCACGGATCGTCCTCAGCGTCGAGCTTCGCTCGAAGTGCCGCGAGTGCGTCCGCGGTGCCGATTCTCCCCAGGGCCCACGCCGAGTGGCCCCGTATGAGGGGCTCGTCGTCGTTGAGCGACGCTGCCAGTGCCGGCACCGCGTCGGGCGACCCCCAGTTGCCGAGGGCGACCGCCACGTTGCGCAGGAGGCCCCTCCGCTTGGCCCTCTTGATCGGGGACGACCTGAAGCGCCTCGAGAAGTCGGCCTGCGTCATCGCCATCAGCTCCAGCAGCGGCAACGGGCTCCCGAGCCCGCCCCTCGGCGCGAACGCCTCCTCGATGTCGCCGGGCTGCGCGTGCGCGTTCCACGGGCAGGCGTCCTGGCACGAGTCGCAGCCGTAGATCCGGTTGGCGATCAGTGGGCGCAGCTCCCTCGGTATGGGCCCCCTGAGCTCGATGGTCAGGTACGACACGCACCTGCGAGCGTCCACCACCGGCGCGCCGTCCGCGTTCCTCCCGAGCAGGGCGCCCGTGGGGCACGCGTCCCTGCACCTCGAGCACAGCCCGCAGTGCTCGGCGGCGAGCTCGTCGCTGTACTCGAGCTCCACGTCGAGCACAATCTCGCCGAGGAAGCAGAACGAGCCCACGCGCGGGACGATCAGCGACGTGTTGGTGCCCTGCCACCCCAGCCCCGCCCGCGCTGCGATGGCCCGCTCGAGCAGCGGCCCCGTGTCGACGTACGCGCGCCCCCCGACCGGCGCCAGCGTGTCGCTGATCCACTGCTGCAGGCCGATGAGCCGGTCCTTGAGCACGTCGTGGTAGTCGAGCCCGCGGGCGTACTTGGCCACGAGGCCGGTGCCCGGGGCGGCCGGGGTGGCCTGGGGCGACGGCGAGTGGTAGCGCGAGGCCACGGCGACGATCGAGCGGGCGCCGGGGACGACGGTCGAGGGGTCGAGGCGCTTGGAGACGGCGTCGGGGCGCGAGAGGTACGACATCTCGCCGTGCATGCCGTCGCGGATCCACGTCTCGTACGCGCGCGCGCGGGACGCGGGCGGCGCGGTGGCCGGGGCGAAGCCGACGCAGGCGAAGCCAAGCGCAAGGGCTCGCTCTCGGATCCTCCGCGTCAGCTCGGACGCCGTCGAGTCCATGCAGGCAGGATCCTGATTCTTAAGGTGGCAGATATTTTGCACCAAGCCAGATCATCAATCTATCTTTCTTGTTTTTCTTGTTTCCACCTTTTTCCCACAACTTGCGCCGCAGTACAGAAGTCAAACCCACTCAGCACAGCCCCAACAGCCGCAACTATGTCTGGTGCCAGGTGAGCACGTGCCGTTTCTGCGCACAGCGCGGGGCAGTCGGGCAATCAGCGCTAACGGTTCCACCGCAGGATTCCCGTGTCGACGCGCAGCGACCCGCCGCACGGCTACAAGGTCGTGTCGGAGGCGGGCATCGTGACGGGCGTGGCAGCGGGCGTCAGCTACAAGCTCACGTTCAGCATCTCCAAGGCCCTCGAGAACCTCTCGCAGAACATCGAGGCCGCCAGGACGCAGGCCATCGCTGCGATGCAGAACACCGCCGTTGCCCGCGGTGCCAACGCTGTTCTGGTGAGCCCTGTCCTGTTCATTGCATCTGTGCTTCCGTTTCATACACACCTTTTTAAATTGCGTCTGTGTTTCCGTTTCAAACGCACCTTTGCTGTTGGGCCTAGCTGGCGTGGTTACTTACGACACTTGCAGGGTGTTCACATCGACGTCGAGTCGCACGACAATCTCAATGTCGTGGTTGCGTATGGCACTGCCTGTGTGGTGGCGCCTATGTGAATACGAGACAGTGCTCCGTGAGATGCCTCTGTCAGCTTCGTGTGGTACCGAGAAAAAGTAACATACGTTTGTCAGCTTGAGGAAGAAAGCAAAGGGGTTTGCAATCTGTCTTGTACTTCGTGACCAGGAAAGAGCACGATGGCTGGTAGTATTTCCGCACGTAAGCAGCAATATCACGATTTAAGTGATGAAAAGCCGGCCTAGCTCAGTCGGTAGAGCGCGCGGCTTTTAACCGTGTGGTCGGGGGTTCGATCCCCCCGGTCGGCGTTTTGTTTTCTTCTGTTCTCGCAGGACCCCCCCCCCCCCTCCGGGCTCTATTTCCCCCTCACAAAGTCTGAATACAATAAAAGCTAGTTTTTGCGTCCAGAGGGGTTATCCCCTTTAGAGTGTGCTTTAAATATCCTTCTGAATGAAGTTGTATGACTTCTGCCTTGCCCAGAGGCAGGATCAAAAGAAGCACATACATATGAAAATCCCAGTAGTTTACTGGGCATTATGCAATGAACACCTTCTTTTATGTGGGCATAGGTTTGTTGAAGTGGAACTGCGACTATGAATTTTAAGTTTGTGAGATAAAAAACGATCTTTAAATGTACTCATACAAAGAGAAGAAAATGGAGACAGGGTTTCTGAATAAGATGAATACATGTTCAAGCTTCATGGTTTGATCACTTTAATGAGTATTTCTTACTCTTTTACAATTAATGATAATTATTGTAATAAATGAAATTCTAGTGTTCATTATTCTTGCATGAATAATGTATTTTTTGCATTCCCTATCAGACATTGACCTTCATCCTGCAGATAAGGCTCCACAAGAAAGCTAATACCATTGAGTTTGTTCTTATGAAGCTTGTCTCTGCCTGCAGCTGTCAGAGGGCAAAACAATAGCATGTTATTGCCATCTCTCTTTCCAGTTTGGATAGACACAGATTGGTGGGGGTTTTCAGCAGAGGCTAACATGCCCTAATGATGTGATCCTTCCCTGGGTTTGATAGTCATCAGTTCTGGATAGGATAAGGCACACGTTCTTCCTCATGTTGGCTTGCTAGGCAGTGAAATGTGATATTACGACATGATACAGAATCTGTTATACAGAAGCAACTGACACTAAAAATCATAGCTGTGATTAAACTGGTAGGAAATAACAGTATGTAACTTACTTGGCCCTTCTGCTTAAGTGCTTCTGAGGTAACAACTGCATAGAAATGCCTCAAGATGCCCTTTCCTATGAAAGATGCTGCTCAGGGTTTCAGTCTGCAAGAGATCAGAGACACTTGCCAAGAATTCTGATTCTTATATAATTGTGTATAAAAGACCCATCTGCACTCCTTCAGTTCATCTCTGTATGTCATTTCCTTCTGTGTGAGCCTACAACAGAAACCGAATGCCTTTGCTATACAAGCTAGTTTCTAACCACTGCAACCTTCAAGTGATATCATCAGAAGGAAGTCATATAGCAAGTCCATGATTCCCGAGTAATACTTCATTACACTGAACAGAACAAGCACAACCTTCAGAGCTTTGACTGATTCACAGTTAGCAATCTTAAACCAGCAACAATTCTGCTCTAGTTGGAAGCACAGCACATTATCCTTAAGGACAAGATCATCCTTTACATCTTGATATTACCCATGCTTGTCTTTATTTTCCTTATTAATTTGCATTAAGTGATTAAACTCTGTTTACATGTTCACAGGGGTACGGAATGGCAGGACACAGGACATTATTAGGGAAAAGCTGAACAAAATAAGAACAGTGGTTGTGCATCATTAAGGCACAAATCTTTATGGAAACATGAAATGACCAGGACGATATAAGAACACAGAGTACGTGAATGCAGGACATCGTGAGAACACAGAACATCATTGGGAATACAGGGTGTTTTATTGGGACACAGGGAATAAAACTGAGGCCCGTTTGTATGTGTTTGGCTTCAAATGTGATCCACAATGTCTTAAGGCCCTTAGCGTTCTTGAGTGCAACCACAGCAAACGTCTAAGCCACCCTATCCTCATTGCTGACATATTTGCTGAAATGCTTGATCTTCTTTGCAAAGTGACATCATTCATCTGCTTGATACTGCTCTTGTTTGTTGCCCTCTTGTATGAAATGCCATTTAACCACGCACGCAATAGGATGAAATGAGGTACATGATCAGCTCTTCAAAGTGAGTGACGGGGCACATCAGCCTAAACTCTGGGTTCTTGAACAGCTGGATTCAGTGCATGCGCAGCTTAATCTCGCCATGCAGCATCAGACAAAATGCTGCTCCCACTCTTCAGGCAACAGGCAGTTTTTCTGAGCAGTAAGGCGAGAACGAACCCGAATTGAGCAGGGGGCGCAGTTAAGTTGAGTCTCTGTCAAGTGCACCACGACAGTGGTGCTGGCGCTGCAGGAGATGAAGAAAGAACTCGCCAAGGCATACGTGATCTGGCTGGCCATCCGATCATGATGGCCGACATCTCAAGTCGTCCGAGGCGGTGCCCTGCAGATGCTGCATCGGCAAACTCGGTGAGAGGGACATTGCCGGCGTAAATAAAAAGAGTGAAGGACACGTGGTGTGCTACACGATTTACCGATGTGTAACAATGCACTACAACAGTGAGCTTGAATTGCCACAATTTAAGTTCAGTAAAAAGAGGGGTAAACGCTGGGAAGGTGCTAGCACCAGGGCGACCTCGAGGGTGTTGGTCTTGCTGCAAGTGGTGAGCCTCGCAGTCCTCGAGATCGCGGTGGCTCACAAAAAACGCGGGCCGAATGACTCCACACGGTACTAGCAGATACACGGGTGGTCGCGGAGCGCTGGGTCTATGCCGGTGACACACGGAACCCGTGGGGGCGCATTTGATGCTGCGTGTCAAGCGTCAAGTGCTCGACGCTGCGGACGAGACGCCCGAACAGCGAGACGTCGAGGCCGTATGACCACGCGAGCCCATGACCGACATCGCGGGGCACAGCTGTTCGTGATCGCCAATGATCACGAGACGGCGCGTCGGGCCCAGCGCGGCGACAACGTGGACCTCGAGGATTACGGAGACTCCTAGCGCCTTGCAGACACAGACCTCTGGGCGCAGCGTCTGCACGAGGTGGTGGAACTCGGACGCGCCCATCGTGGTCACGTGTAGCTCACGACTTGCCGGGGCAGTGGGACGAGGGTGCGCTCGGCCTGCGTGGAGGAGTAGATTATGTAGCCGCGGAGCAGGTGGCCCCGCAGCTCACGGAGCAGTGCCCGCTTGACGTCGCCCAGCGCACCCTTTTGCTCCTGGGAGAGGGTTTTGGGGCGCTGGACCTCGTGGGGGCTGAAGATCTTGCACTGCCAGTGGATGACGACGCTGCCGCCCCGGCCCCCGTCGCCGACTGCCCGTCGCCGCTGAACCGTCATGTGTAGGCTGCAGACTGCTATGGGGACCAAGTTGTCACCATGGTGCAGGCCGTGGAGGCCGCCAGGCACGACACGGGGCTACGCCTTGCTCCTCCACGCTGTGGTACGCGCAGCTCGTCTGTCTCGGGATGAACGAGTACTCACATGAATTCCGTCGTGTTCACGCACGTCGTCCCTGCGTCCCTGTCCTTGGAAGTTGCGCCAGGCACGCCCAGCACACCAGTGCCGCCGCCTACCATGTGAGTCACAACTGTGACGTTTCTTTCACCCAATCTGTTGCTGGCATCCCGTGTCTAAAGAACACTGATGCACAGCACCAGTCCGTCCCAGCAGACAGGCAGGCACATGTCGTCGGGGATTGATGCCCAGACGTATTGGGACTGCTGGTGACAACTGTCGTCCCCCACAGTGCTTCCGCGCCGGCTGTGGGATCTTTTCCACAGTTCTCGACATGCAGAGGGGATTTTGAGCACGTGCCCAAATTCGTGTATTCGATCGACTACTTCTCGAGCTCGAACCGCGCCAGCGCCTGGTGCACCTCGCGTGCGGAGAGACCAGCTTGCTGTAGAGGTCCTTCACTAGCCTGCGCCCGCATTTCACCGCAGTGGAACGCGACGTCTATCTCCCGCGGACTCGGTCTTTCTTGCAGTCGTGCAGGAGGCCGAGGCCTAGAGGGCCTTGGCAGCGTGCCGGAGAGTGTGCCACTGGTAAGTGCTCGCTCCATGTGCTCGAGCATCGTCAGTACCAGCGCGGGGTCCTCGATCACCACTACCCTGCCCTCGGCCTGTTTGTTGCACTCTGCTGTTGTTGCTGTGGGGACTCCCATGACTTCCCACTCCCACTGACAAATTGCGGAGCGTTTGTTGCTTGCGGTGGACCGCGGCCCCGCAGGGTATTGCTAAGCGCCCATCACCACCTCCACCGCCACCCCCCGCCGCAGCCCCTGGTCGCGAGAACAGCGGACTGTCTCCCCGTCGCGGAAAGGGCATCACATAAAATCGCAGTTGTGACTAGCTTGTTTTTCGCCGGTGCGGGTTCCAGCGAGAGAAAAGGCAAATCCTCCTGCGTATCTGATAGCTTCGCCGGCGAATGTGCAGAGTGCACTCATACCGCATTCGGGCATAGACCGTTGTAGTGCAGAGGACCATCCCTCCCGTCCCACGGGGATTCCCGCTGCTTTTTAGATCGGAATCGAAGAAATCCATGTGATCCGAGGTCACGGGTGATACTGGGGGCAGGAGCACCGAAGATTGCCGGAGGATCGAGCGCGAGAACAGTTTTCCTCGGTGACTGCGCCTGTGCCACCCCTAATGGATAAAACCCCGCGGATCATTTTCTTGTGCGTCATCAGTTTTTAAAGCCGTCGACAGGAAGCACCTTATACATCAAATATGTCCGCTGAGAAGTCCCAGAACCTCCCTTTCAACCAGGTTTGTTTCGCCCGCACCCGCCGCGCGCATCCACCCGCGCGTGCAGCTCGCTCACCGCGCGCCCCGCACGCGCCCCCCACCCGCAGATCGGTGAGACGTACCCGGCGTGGTTCGTCCTCACGCACCGCCCCTCTCTGGAGATCTTCGCCGGCTCCGTGCACCCCGCGGCGTCGCTGTTCGAGACCGGCATCTCGCTCAAGGGCGCGGACGACGCCCACCAGGCCTTTGTCCAGGTGCGCTCGCGCGCGCGCCGCCGTGGGCCCATCCAACGCCCGCGGCGCTACTGCATCTTTTCCTATAAATTTCTCGGTCCTCTTCCAAAGGGACAATGATTGTTGACACACGCGTGTGGGGGGGTGGTGGTGACCTGTGCAGGCCATCAAGGACGCCGGCGTCCATGTCGTGCGCGTCGAGGAGGCGCTGCAGATGGCCACCAGGGAGCGCCTGATCGCCATCGCCGCGGGCGCCCTCGAGTACGAGTTCCACGGGAACCCCAGCAAGCTCGACCCCGAGCGCGACCTGCCGCTGTTCACGGACGAGTACAAGATGAGCGCGCTCGAGGCCAAGTCGAGCGACGAGCTGGCCAGCATCATCCTGACGAGGCCGCTCGTGCTGCTGCAGAAGCAGAGCAGGGGCGACATCCTCTACATCGAGGGCGTGCAGCTGAGGCCGCTCGCCAACCTCGTCTTCGTGCGGGACCAGCAGATTGTCACGGCCCGCGGCCTGGTCATCGGCAACCTCAACACGCCGCAGCGCCGCGCCGAGGCCGAGGTCATGGAGATCGTCTTTGAGCTGCTGGGCATCAAGGCCGTCGCCCATATGACCGGCGAGGACAAGCTCGAGGGCGGCGACTTCCTGCCGCTGTCCAAGGACCTGGCGTTCATCGGCTGCGGGCTGAGGACCAACATGGGCGCCATCAACAGGCTCATGAAGGAAGACCTGCTCGGCACCAAACGTCTGGCCGTCGTCAGGGACGTCACCGACCGCAAGCAGAAGCGCATGCACCTCGACACCGTCTTCAACATTGTCGACGAGCACACGGTCCTCATGTGGGAGAAGATCGTCTCGGATCCACGGAGACGTGCCCGGCTCGTCGACCTCTACGAGCGCGAGACCGAGGAGTCTGGCGAGTACAAGCTCGTCCGCCACGACGTGCCGCTGCCGCAGTTCTGCGAGGAGGAGGGCTTCCGCATCGTCATGGCGTCGGACCGCGAGCAGGACGAGTACATGATCAACTTTGTCAACCTCGGCAGGCTCGGCGGCCCCAACTCGCCCGCCCACATCATCTCGGTCCACCCGCACCTGCGCGAGACGCTCGAGCACGCCGGCGTGGAGAACGTCACGGTCGAGTACGTCAACTACCGCGGCATCACGCGCATGTACGGCGCGGCGCACTGCACCACGCAGGTCTTCCGCCGCGGCTTCAACGACCCCGTCCCCAAGGTCTTCTGAGCGTCTCTAGCTGGCTGGCCGGCCCGGGGTGCCAACGTGTAGAGGGTCTCTGCGGAGCTCCGCGAGCGACCATGGGGCCATGCATCTCCTCGCGTCGAGTTTCAATACTAACAACTCTGAAGCGTACCACGTTCTTTAATGGCACACACGTACGAAAACAAGGAGAACAGTCATTCTATACAAAAACAAGCACAGCTGCGGTTAGTGTGTGTGTGCGTGCGTGCGTGTGTGTGGAAGGGGGTGTGGGCGCCATGGGCGCTTGCACTGTGTCTCAACGTCTATGACAGACAGGGTTCCGGGTCAACGCTGGTCAAACTCGGGGCACGGCGCTGACGGTGTTTTGCATGCGCTGCACCAAAGACACGTAGCTACGCTTCTCCTCGGTTATCTGTGACAGCGATTTGTTATGCATCAGTGTCTGCTCCTTAGTGCGGATCCCCTCCTTCAGGCGCCTATACTCCTTGATGCAGTCCTTTGGGGAGGGAGAAGGCGTTCAGTGAAAAGTGGACAAAAACCGTCGAGGCACGCATACCTTGAGCACGGCATCGTCCTCCTCGACCAGAGTGGTGCCCTCCACGGCGAGCTCCTCCTGTATGCTCATGAACTCGTGCCCGGATATGAGTTCCTCATATCGGGAGATCTGGCTTGGATTTAGCATATCTCCCGTCCCTAGGTCGACTTACGGTCATGAGCTTTATCTCGTCAATGATCATCCCGGACGTGTTCGCGAACCCGAGGTTGCAGAAAATGGAGTAGATTTTGAACTGGCGCAAGTTCAGTACCGCGGATGGGGAGTGAGGGACATACCCTCTTGTCGTCGGTGTTGAGCGACGCCAGACTCGAGGTGCTCTTGAAGACGCCGTAGTCCGCGAAGAGGGCGTGGAGGGGGATCCTGGACGGCCTGCCCATTGTTGGGAGCTTTCTGTACTTCCTCCACTCGTTCTTCCTGTTCCTCTCGAAGTAAGACGACAGCGGGGCCTCGGTCGCCGCGATGACGCCGCCTGCGTCGACTTGGACCGACAGCCTCTTCTCCTCTTGCACCCAAATCCTCAGGAGCATCGGGATAACAGTCTCGCCGTCGGCCTTCCACTGCAGCATCTTGTCGCGGATGCAGTTCTCCTCCGAGAGGTCCGAGAGGCACCCCAGCACGATGCTCTGCATGTACGCGGGGCACTTGCACAGCAGGCCCAGCAGGCTCTCCACGCCCCCCGAGTTGGCAAGAAGAAGCGCGTTCTTCGGGTTGCCAGAGACGCCACACCAGATGCAGTCAACAGCGGTAATCGGCAACTCGTCCCTATGGTTCGGGTCCCTCTCGTCGTGCCTGAACCCGTGCTGTGAGCGGCGCAGTTCGCGAACAAGGAAGGACGAGGGCCGTACTTGAGCAGCGACCCAAACATCTTGAACGCGTTCTCGTCGAGGAAGTGGGCGTGGTTCGGGTCGTGGTCGCAAAGCGAAGCGATGCACATCAAGGCAAGCATCTGGGTGTTGCCGCCGAGGATCCCTGTCCCGTCCCGCACGAGCCCTGACAACGGCAATCAGGAAACAAGAAAAATGCAATGCTGACGATTGCGGCTCACCGACAAGCAGAGGGATGGGCTCGTACTCGAGGAACTCGGCCGCGAAGAACACGGAGACAGCCTGGAGCAGCCTCAGGGAGGAGTTCGTTACCAGAGACCCCGGCGACGCGCGCTTGAGAAGGTGCGCCAGCGCTTGGACGCCGTGGCACTGGTGGAACGACGTGGGGTAGTGCTCGACGAGCTGAATCAACAGGCCGAGGACGCGGATCGTCAGCTCCTTGGCGACCTGGTCGCCCTCGATGTCTACGTCCTCGCGCTGCAGGAACCGTAGCAGGCACTGGAACCCCTCGAGCTGGAGGTGCGGGTCCATGCAGTCCTTCTGCCTCGTGATGTTCTGCAGCGACGTATACAGAAGCTTCTGAGACTCGAGCTTGTCGACCCTGGGGCAGAGCTCGAGCGAGGACAGCAGGAGATTCGTCAGCTTCGTGTCGGCGAAGGCCTTCGCCGACCTCGGGTTCATCGAGATGATGCCGCAAATCTGCCCAAAGATCGTGTGAGTGTTGCCGCGACACTGGTGCTGTGGGGTGGTGGGGTGGGGGGGGATGCGGAGGGCGCACTGCGAGGAGGTCGTTGAAGATCTCTCTGTCCTTGGAGGACTCTAGCAGCGCCCACTTTGTTGCCTCGGCAGTGGGCTCGGGCTCCAGCGAGGTGACCGTGAGTGGGTCGAGCTCGATAAGGTTCCACACGAACACCAGCACGCGCTCCGAGTGCGCCGCGGCCCTGATCAGCGCCGGTATGTCCGCCCACGGCCTCATCTGCTCCGCGAGCTCCGGGACGTACGACAGCTCCGCCGCGCAGTTGGCCAGCTCGGGGTACGTTGCGCCGTCCGAGCTCGTGACCGCTGTCGTCAGTGCCCTCGACACGGCCGCCGCAGCCCCGCTGAGCTTGACCTGCTGCTGGTAGAACTCGGGCGGCGAGAACGCCTCGCCAAACGCAGAGGTGAGGGCCCTCGAGGCCGCGGCCTGCGCCTCCCCCGAGACGTGCGGGCTGAGCAGGACGGCCCCAAGCCTCGCGAACAGCGTCCTGACATACTCCTGGTTCTTGATGTGGTCGCTCGCGCTCTCCCTGCGCAGCATCCCAGCCAGCGGCACAGCGGGTGGCGGGCGGTATATTAGCTCTCTCTGTACAGTGCAGTGAAGTGCGCGGAGAAATGGGCTGACTGACCTGATGAAGGGACTGGAACACGCATTGATCAGAGCGCACAGCGCCGGATCGAACAGCGCGGCATAGCCGCCCTCAATCATCTTCAGCACGCTGTCGGTTATGCTGACGACGTGCCTCATGTCGACGATCCTCTGGGGGGTCGCGTTTCAGCGGGCGAGTGAGTGGGGTGCGCGTGTTTTCCGAGTTTCGACGCGGAGACGACGCATACTATTCCGGCTGTCGATCTGCACACGCGGGCCACCGTCGCGGCCTGTCGCTCGTAGAGGTCCGACGTGTGGCGTGTGGTGAACAGTGCCGCCACACGTTCGAACAGGGACCTCTTTTCCTTGTCTTTGGGGACCACCTCGCTGCTCTCCATCGGACGGGCCTCGGGCTGCAACCTCGCCTATTTTTAGCGGGGTCCGCGCGATTCTCCCTGATCGCAGATATCCGTCAGGCAGATATACAGCAGCTCGGGCGTCCGCCGCCGCGGCGCCGAGAGCGCGCCGCCCGCCCGTGCGACGCCCTGGCATCTGAACGGCAGCGTTGACTGAGTAATGGATGAGAAACTAAGGGGAAAGCAGCGGGATATTCTCAGCAGATTCTCAAGATTCTTAAGTTTGTCTCAGCCGTGAGGTCACAGTGACACGTAACCGCGGAGGTATTTATTGGGTGGTTTTTTTCATAACTCAGTCTTCTAAGACAAACACAAGTAACAGCCATGGCAGCCCACAAGGCACGCCTTGCCCCGCCTCCCACCCCTCCTGCTCCTGCCCCGCCTCTCCTGTGCACTCCGCCTGTGCACTCCCAGAGAGCGAGCGGAGGTTCCTGACAATGGCACCCCTTTCGCGACACCGCGCAGGTTTCGTACAAGGAGCTCGGCCTCCACAACACCCGCGAGATGTTCGCGCGTGCCGTCGACGGTGGCTTCGCCGTCCCCGCCTTCAACTTCGTACGCGCCACAGCCCCCCTTTCTTCTTCTCTCGCCTACCTCCGTGTTATGAACTGTGCATTTTGCGCAGCTGCAAAAAAACTGCTAGAAAACCCGCACCCCCCTTTTCAACAACAGAACAACGCAGCCCCGCCTTATTTTTGACAACGCAAACTGCGTCAACGCCGATCTAAATGACCTCCCCTGCGCCCCCCTACAGAACAACATGGAGCAGATCCAGGCCATCCTCTCGGCCTGCGTCGAGTGCCGCTCCCCTGTGATCCTCCAGGTCTCCAAGGGTGCCCGCAACGTGCGTTGACCCCCTTCTTCGCTGGGCTGCACTACTACGTGTGGCTTGAGCCCGCCCACTGTTTGAATTCGACTTTGGCGCCCTCGGTACTGACCTGGCGGCGATGTGCGCGACGAACGGTACAGTACGCGAACCAGACCCTCCTGCGCTACATGGCCCAGGGCGCCGTTGAGTACGCCAAGGAGATCAGCAAGGACAAGAAGGGCATCCCGATCGCCCTGAACCTCGACCACGGCGACAGCTACGAGCTGGTCGTCTCGTGCGTCGACAGCGGCTTCTCCAACGTCATGATCGACGGGTCGCACCTCAAGTATGACGGTACGCCCAGCCAGCACGCTTCGGCCCTCCATCCTCCCCTTCCTCCCCCTTGCGTCTTTTACCAGTTGCGGTATCTAAAACGGACGCCCACAACCAGACAACGTCGCCCTGACGAAGAAGGTCGTCGAGTACGCGCACGCCCACGACGTGACGGTCGAGGGTGAGCTCGGTGTTCTGGCCGGCGTCGAGGACGAGGTCTCGTCCGCGTGCCACCACTACACTCGCCCCGAGGAGGTCGAGGACTTCGTCAAGAAGACCGGCGTCGACTCGCTCGCCATCAGCATCGGCACGTCGCACGGCGCGTTCAAGTTCAAGCCCGGGACGAAGCCCCAGCTGCGCCTGGACATCCTCCACGAGATCGAGCAGCGCATCCCCCGCTTCCCCATCGTCATGCACGGCTCGTCGAGCGTCCCTCAGGAGCACGTCGCGACGATCAACAAGTACGGCGGCCACATCGAGGACGCCATCGGTGTCCCCGAGGACCAGATCCGCGAGGCCGTCAAGTCGGCTGTCTGCAAGGTCAACATCGACTCGGACGGCCGCCTCGCCATGACCGCCGCCATCCGCAAGTACTTCTCGGAGCACCCCGACCACTACGACCCTCGCCAGTACCTCACCCCCGCCCGCGAGTGCCTCAAGCAGCTCTACATGCACAAGTGCCGCGACGTTCTGCTGTCGGCCGACAAGAGCTGGCTGTAAAGCCTCTCCTGGTTGCAGCGCACTAGGCATTCGTCTTACTGAGTATTGTCTTTGCGCCACCCGATGCCCTCCGGAACCCAAATTAATGCACAACCTCCCGTGTTGTGGTTACAACTCGAGTGGTGGTTCTTTGGTGCTGTCTTCTCTCCAGTCAAGTTCCTTCGCCTATGGGGAATGAGAATGGAGCCCACCTTACTTGGGGTGCGACAGGTCTACTTGCGTACCACAGCTCGAGGAAAATTGGATGTTTACCTGTCCCAGCCAAAGGCGACGTGCGTATGTAGAGGGGGCCTCACTACTCTATGTAGGCCCGGTGAAGCGCACCCCCGAGAGTTGTCCACCCGCTTGGCGCGCGTGTACGCGATGCCCATTTTGACCGTCTGCGCCGGCCGCACAGGGCAGCCGCTACGCCTGTGCGGTAGAGAGTAATGAAGGGAAAATTGCGCCGAGAGCTCAGCGTCGCGAATGAGCAGCGGGCACGCTGGCTGGCTTGTGCAGGGACTCGAGATGCGCTACCGCCAGGCGGCGGGGTCGCTTGCCAAGAGGGAAGGTCATCGGCGCCACGATATGGTGTGTAATTGAAGAGCGAGGCGCGCCCCGAACCACTACGAGCGGGGAAATCAACGGAGCGGTGACCGCCTCCTCCGAGCTCCTGAACAACATCCCGGGCTGTTCTCCTTCGGGTCCGACGAGCGTGCGCCACGCTCTGCGCGACTGATCTCGCTCTTCACCCCATCGCGCACATATACCATTCCTTCCGAACACGGAAGGTGCAGTTGCACAGCGCGTGCAAGCATACACCACCGTGGCCTCTTTTTGCGCGCCAGCCACTTGTCAATGCAGCGGCGGCGGAGCGACTACGGTCCTGGCACTCCCGTGGAAGACCGAATGAACACCAGGTGCACCGCTCGCCCAGCAGCCTCGCAGAGGACAGCCCCCGGTCCCGACAGAGAAGCCGGGAATTCTGGTTTGTCTCTCATTTTCCGGGCGCAGTCCCCGCATTTCCGGGGTTTTCGTAGAACTTTGGGCTCTTTTCCACGGTAAGCGGAAGCGGAAGTGCTCGAGGACTGTGCAGGAAGCTGTTCTCTGGCCGAAGAGCGCGGCCGGCCCGTATCGTATTACCCCGCCGGCGTTACGGAATCCAATGTAGTGGAAAGAGAGCAACCCCATTATTAATTTCCGCTGGTTTTTGTCAAATTAAGCCTCGGACACTGTACAATGCAGAGAAAAGAACACACGCAGGGTTATACCACACACGGGTTTTCTCAGGTGCAACGTTCGTCAAATGGCAAAACACGTTGAGAAACGCTCCACCTGTGCAAAAGCTGAGACGCAATTTAGATATTCTGATCATCACCTTGTTTTTTTCTGTATAACCGACACCACACCAAAACCATCCTTTTTCCACCGGCGATGATGTAAGTGGATGATATTTCCACACCCCCGGAGACAGTTTTTCTACATCCATCTGCCAAAATCACAGTTTAAAAGCTGACGTTGCGGGCAGTCATATTTCAGTCGGTTATTTCTCCGCTGTGGAGCAAGGCAGAGGTCTGCAGAACCTCGTGAAGCAAGGCGCCGAAGACAAGAAGATGGTCAAGGTCCACGCCGTGTTCGCCGGTCGCACGTGGTCGATCCTGGTGCTGAGCAGCATCCGCAAGCGCGAGGGTGACGTCGAGAACGAGCAGCAGCTCGCCCTGAAGGAGGGCCGCTCGAAGAAGTTTAAGTCGCACTGGATCGAGGACCAGGTCGCCAAGGGCAACGCCTACCTCTGGCCCCTGGGCACGGCGCACAAGCTGCTCGCGATCGACGAGGAGGCCGTTGCGTACGACCTCAAGTGCTCGTCGCTCTCGATGATGAAGACCATCAGCCGCCGCTTCCACTCGTTCACGCTCTCCAAGCGCGAGACCCTGCCCGAGGCCTTCGACACTCTCGAGAAGCGTGCGCGCCACCCGCCCTCCGCCCTCCCTAAAATCCTGAACTGCACCTTTGGCCTGCGTTTTCTTTTTTCCAGCGGGTATTCCCGCCTTGGTAGACCTTTTTCTCTCATAAAAACTGAACAATTCGAAAGAACCACCTGGATTTTTTCCAATTCTGACCGCGGGAACCTCGGTGCGCTCCCCCGCAGACGGCTTCAAGCTCGAGAAGCCCAAGATGGGCAGCACCAAGGACTGTGCGACGCCGCTGCCGCAGACGCCGAAGCCAATCATAACCAAGCGTCCGACCCAGGAGCAGAAGTCGGCATTCTACTCGGCCCTCGCAACGCCGGCGACACCCGCCGCCCCGCAGGACGAGAAGGCGGACGGTCAGGCGCCTGCGGAGGAGTCCCAGGCCCTGTCCATGGGTTCCGCGAGCCCCGCTCCCTGCGCCGCAGACTTCACGGCAGAGATCGAAGAGCAGCAGTCCTCGTTCTTCACCGAGAACCGCGACAATTTTTTTCGTCTCGACAATGAAGCCCTCGAGCAGAGCTTCAGGTCGTTCTTCGACTTCAGCGCCGTCTTCTAAAGATGGACACCCTGCCCCATGACGAGTTTTGTCCACCCCAAGGGTCCGCCCCGTCTTTTCCCCCTTCCCCTTTTCCACCACACCTTTTCCGCCTTTTCGCCGGTGTATTGCTTGGACATTTTTGTACCCCATACGCTGCAACGATCAAAAGATGTGTCGTTGCAATCTGGCCTCCCACATTCATCCACCACCCACACACCGAAGTCAGAAACGAACAACAGAAGCACTTTTCCTCACCACAAGAGAGCTCCGATCGCTATATCACCTAGCCTCAATCGCAATCGCGATGCGGTAATCAAGCGTGTTCGGTTGTGATGCAATACCCGCGAAAAATCAGGCGCGCAATCTCAGCCACTCAGAACCACAACTACCAAACCATGTCTGCAATCACACTGTCCATCGTTGGCCCCGAGAGGGTCTTCAACCTGCCCCTGTTTGAGATGCACGCGGTTATCGACGTCCGCTCGGCGTCCGTGCGCGAGGCCCGCGGGTTCGTCGACAGCTCGCGCCCCGCCCCCTTCCTCGTTGGCGCCTCGGACGACCCCGCGGACACCGCGGTCCTGACCGAGCTGCTCAAGGACATGCTGTGCTTCACGCCGGAGCGCTTCAGCCCGAGTACGGACGAACCCCTTCGCGTTCTCTGAAAGGCCGCTGCCCTTCAGTTGTTGTGTACGGATCCAGAGGAGAGGACGAGGTGGCAATCAAGTGTGCCGAGTGGCTGCAGCGCAGGATCACCATCTGCAAGTCACAGCACATGAAGGTGGTCCCGAGCAGCAACCACAAGAGGCTACGAGGACCATCTGCGGCCACTGTTGGTGAGCATCCTACTCGTCAAGTGCCCTCGCTGATTGCGTTCTCAGAGGACGAGAAAACGCACAGTGAGCTCGAATGGCTCCTCGACCGCGTTGTGCGCAGCACCACGGAGATCTGGGTACTGCAGTCGGGCTTCGAGGGAATGCAGGAGGCGTACCCCGTCGTGTGCCGATCTAGCAGTGTCGAGGAGATGCTCCCGACCCCGCACCACGTAGTCCCCGAGCTCTTTGTCGGCAGCCGTTTCATACAGATCACCAAGGACCTCGTCGAGGGGCTGAGGGTCAGCCACGTGATCACGACTGCCGACAAGGACACGAGCCAGATCGACAGGTACGCGAGCGTCACCCGCTTCAACGTGCCCGACGACGGCTACTTCGACATGTCCGCGGTCTGGGACGCGTGCAACCAGATCATCCACGAGGCTCAACAACGCAGTGCGCACACGCGGGCGTTATACACTGCGTGCTAACCAATCGCGTCCGGGTGCAGACCAGAGGGCGTTTGTCTTCCTGCACGGAAGGTCGCTGTCGGGTACCGTTGCAGTTGCGTGGCTGATGCACTCGCGCGGGCTGTCGTTCGGCGACGCCGTCGAGAAGGTGCGCGAGACGAGCCCGCGCCTGGTTGACACGCTGCTGTTCACGGACCAGCTGTCGGCCCGCCACGCCAAGATCGCGCAATAATCGCTGGATAATCGCGGAATTAACACCGTTTTATGCATCAACGCCTCAGTCATTTTCTCCCCGGCGGGATATCCCGGGCGTTGGCAGTTTCAGTAATGCCGCCAGTGCCAATGCAGGGCTTTGAGAAGGGCCCGCACGCCGACGAGCTCGAGTCGGAGGTGCGCTCGCTGCTCAGCAGGCCGCTCGGCGAGATACCCGTCGCCAAGGACCTGCCGCGCCTCGCCGCCCGCACGACCATCGAGTGCACCTCCAGCGGCTGCGCGTCCGAGCCGCTGCCGCGCCCCGCCCCCGCGCTGCAGCCCGCGCCCGCCGCCGACCCGGAGACGGCGATGCGCCGCCAGGCCAGCGACCTGCGCCGCGTCGTCGTCACCGTCGCGCGCCACCTCGACGGCGAGGACGCGGCGCGCAGGGCCGAGGCCGTCTTCGACGAGGCCGAGCGGCGGCCGGCGGGCCCCGACCTCGCGGACCTCGCGCGCGAGGCGCTGCACGCGCTGGCCGGTGCCGGCGAGCCGCCCGAGACGTCGCCGGCGGTCCGCGTGCTCAAGGCGGTCAACCAGGGCGTCGTGTTCGCCGGGGCGGCGCACCTGCGCCGCGCGGCGCCGCTGCTGGCGACGAGCGAGTACATGGCGCGGGACTGGCGCGGGCCGGAGGGGTGGCGGGTCGTCGTGTCGGTGCGCGAGGGCTGCGCGAGCGTGACGCACACGAGGCGCGAGCGCGGGGAGAGGTGGTGGTTCGAGTGGCAGCTGCGGACGTCGTTCACGAGGGCCGGCGAGTTCGAGTCGGCGAGGTCACGCGTGTCGGACCTCTCGTTCGAGGACGGCGTGGCAGTGAGCGCCCGCCACGCGCTGGCAAAGGCTCTGTGCGGCGGCCACCTGTATGTCTGAGTGTTGTGTTGACAAAGTAGTCCCGGCAAGAACCCTAAGAGAACACAGGAGAGAACCCTCGATTGCGGTCTGTTCGCCTCGTTTGATTATCAGAGGCCGACCTAGCTCAGTCGGTAGAGCGCACGGCTCTTAACCGTGTGGTCGAGGGTTCGACCCCCTCGGTCGGCGTCTCTTTTTCCCCTCTCACGGGCTCATCGATCCCAATCAGGCGACCTGACAATGGGCGGCAGATGTACTCAGTACATAGCACCGCCAATCCCACGCGCTCCTCGCACTGTTGCTTCTGGTCGGTCACCACTGTTTTCGTTTCTCGCACCCGTGTGTCGCGCAATCAAATCAAAAACCGGTCGTCGTGTCCCTTATCGTGGGGGATCTTCGATGCCACGCGCCTGCGAGCTGCACTGGACTGGGCTGTCGCTGTGGTACGCGGTCCACCGCCCTTGCCGCGCTCTCACCCCCCCCCGTACCCGCCGCCCCCTCTTCCGCGTGCAGGGCGCTCTGCACAGCCTACGCCGCCATCGGCGTGTCCGGCGCCATCCTGCTGTCGCTGTCGGGCGGCCTCTGGAGAGAGCTCGCCATCTCGGGCAGCTCAGTCACGTTCTTTGTCCTCATGTCGGTCGCGTTCCACCTCTGCTTCGGGCCGCTGCTGTTCGCGCTGCTGCACCGGTGGGAGGAGAAGGTGGCCCTGTGGAAGCGCCTCTCGCTGCTGCTCGTCTTCTCCCTGCACCTCGCGTGGGGCTCCGTCGGGCTCTCGCTGCTGCGGGACGTCGGGGGCGGGCTCTCGTCGCGCTCCGAGGAGGGGCTGGCCGACGACGACCGCCTGGAGAGGCTCATGAAGCTGCTCGGCTGGTCCCACCTGGTCTCGGCCTTCGCGTACGCGGGGCTCGCCGGCCTCTGGGCGTCCAACTACACAAAGCCCATCCGCAACCTGTGGGCCCACGCTGCCGCCGCTCCCTCTCCCCACGCGGTCTCTGCGCGGTGCCTGACGCTGGTGCTGCGCTCGCCAGGGTCGAGCGGTTCCTGTCGGATACCCTGACCTCGGAGACGCCGCTTGTCGTCGACTTCTTTCCCGACAACGGGCTGTGCGGAGGCGCTCTGGGGATGACCATGGCGCCCGGCAAGCGCGCGGGCAAGTGGTGCAGGAGCCTGGAGGACGACCTCGACGCCGTCCGGCACGTGGGCAAGGGCTGTGACCTCCTCGTCACACTACTGGAGCCCGGAGAGATGCAGAGGCTCGGCATCGAGACGCTGCCCCAACGCGCGCAGGAACTGGGAATGGCGTCCATCCTGTTCTCGATAAGGGACCGCGTGAGCCCTTCTTCTGGCGTTGGTCGCATCCCTTACTGGGTCTTCCCTCCCTCCCCGCCCAGTGGATCCCGGAGAGCATGCAGGAGTTCTCTCTGCTCGTCGACAGAGTCTCCCGCTCGTTGTACGAGGGGCAGCGGGTCGTAATACACTGCGGAGGCGGGATGGGCCGCACGGGAATGCTCGCTGTTGCCACGCTGCTGTGGCTCGGGACGGCCGACTCGGTCATCGAGGCGGTGGCCATGACCCAGAGCGTGCGCCCGGGAACGATCAGAAACCCGCTCCAGCTGTTCTATCTGGCGCGCTTCGAGGCACTCTACCGCCACCGCTTCCACAAGGTAGCCTCAGTCTGACGATCCCCACGCCTGCATTGAAGTAAGACAAATGCACCGCGTAACCCTGCGCATGTGTGCAAGTCTCTGTTTGCATCCCTCCTGAAGACAAGCCCGCCTCAGTGGATAAAAACGATGCTACACGTGGGCCACAACGTGGAACTCGAGACTGTCCCCGCTGTAAAGCAGTATGGGCTCTCCTCTTCTTCTCTCATTCGCGGCGACGATTGTGCATGATTTCTTTCGTTGCAGTCCTCCTGATCCAGCGACTAGTGATCTAGGGGAGATTCTACTTTCTGTCTTTGTGGAATGAGCAGGATTTTGCCGCTCTGGCTGCTGACCTGCGCTTCACTCCTGCCACGGGCACACGCCGCCGCCCCGCTCTCACTGCTCAGCCCCACGGAGACGTGCGCTCGGCTCAAGGCCCTGCTGTCCTCAGCCCCGTTCTCCACCCAAGTGGTGCGCCCAGCACGGATGGGGGGGATGAAGGGCAGATGGCTCACACTTGCCCTTCAGAACTGCCTCCAGCACGACCACGATCAGTGGGCCACGGCGCTTAAGACTGGGCAATACGATCTCGTAGTATACGACGTGTGCGTGCTGCTTCGCCCTCGCCTCCTCTATTTATGGCTTACGTCGAATCTTCCGTGTGGCGACGCCGCCGAAACCCGAATAGATGCAATGCGCCCGAGTTCTCCACGCTTCTCCGACCTGTACGATCGCATCTCAGGCTCACACGGTGCTGATGCCTCGCGCTCCCAAGCTCTCGGAGCTCTTCGACGGCAGAGATGTGGCCCAGATGACGCACCTCCTGCAGTTCGGGGGCGACGAGCTCAACCCCCGGGGCCTCGGCCTGAGCGGCGACGTCTTTGTTCTCGTCGTGGACCTGTCCGTGCACGGGCCCACCACAAGCCTGCAGGCCTGGTCCGACATCGCCAGCGCCGCGACTTCCTCGAGAGCAGCTGGCAGAGGCATCGTCGCGTCGTGGGCATCGCCGACACACCTGTTCGCGCAGATCACGATGTCGGAGCGGGGTGCTCTCTGGGACCCGCGAGACGGCTCGGTGCTCGGCGTCCTCGACAAGGACGCCAACACGCAGAAGGCTGCCCTGCTGCTCGGGACGCTATACTCCAGTCGTGCCCCAGGGTCGTCCGAGACAACGGACGAGTCGCAGGCCGCGAGCTCGATCTGCAGCGGAGCCGCGTCGATGGCTGTGCTTCGGGCCTCGACGGTGTTCGACATCGCAGCCGGAAACGCGTCATGCGCCAGAATCCGCACGCTCGGACTGGGCGAGCTTCCGGATGCGCAAGGAATCGTTCTCGGCGGCTGGTCCATTGGGTGCCCTCTGACATCGGCGGCGCAGAGTTCGGCCGGCGCTGCGTTAGAGTGGTTCTTGTCCCAGCAAACCGCGTGGCACAGAATCGGTGGCTTCTCTCTTTCCAAGCCGGTTTTCCAGGAAGCAGAGTCGTCAACGAATGACGCGCCGCTGGCAGATCTCCTCGAGATCTATGCTCACTCCATCCCATACGCGAGGCAGTTTTGGCCCGTCAGCGAGCACAACTCATTGGAAGTGAAGATGGACCAGACCATAGCGAGCTTGTATGGCACAGGGCTGGCAACTCTCCTCCAGAGTGTGGCACCGGAACTGCAGTCTATCATTGATTCAAGCTACCCGTGCGGGTTGCATCAAACGTGTTCCCACACAGTTTCACCCATCATCGTCTCCGCGATTGTCGCCGGGTCTGTACTGGGCATTGTCTCGGTCTTGCTCCTGTGGGGTGGCCTTCTATACTGCCGAAGGAACGACGTATGCCCGACAAATGCCAGCACCTACACGTTGTCTGACGGGTTTGGTGAAAGGCAATGCACCAGAAGATCGGTGAGCTCCAGGAGTTGGTGGAGAGAGGCGACAAAGCCTTCGAGATTGACCTCCGCGAGCTCGATATGGACGCTAAGATCGGAACGGGGTCCTTTGGCGAGGTCTTCCAGGGCACGTGGAGAGGCACGGAGGTTGCTGTGAAAAAGATCAGGAGGTCCGCAATCGGGGAGCTGCAGTTCAAAGAGTTCGAACGAGAGATTAACATCATGAGGTAGGAGTCGTCACTCCGCGACCACTAACCCACCGGATTGCAGACTTCTGAGGCATCCGCAGCTAGTTCTGTGGGTATGACCACATACCTATCACGACCTCTGTCTCACTCTGCTCAGATGGGGTATTGCTTCGATTCAGAGAACCTGTACATCGTCGCCGAGTTCATGACTAGGGGGTCGCTGTTGTCGCTTCTTCAGGATCGGTCGTTCTTTCTGAGCATGGAGATGATGCTGAACCTTGCACACGACATCGTCAAGGGGATGACGTTCCTCCATAGCCACAAGCCACCAATCATCCACAAGGACCTGAAGAGCTCCAACCTTCTCGTGCCGACTTGCTCTCCCGCACATCTTTGGCTGGTCCCTCTCACCTTCATTGGTCAGATTGACTCTAAGTTCAACCTGAAAGTCGCGGATTTCGGGATATCGTCGTTGGGAATCGAGATGGACAAGTCAGAGGAGATCGGGAGCCTTCAATGGATGGCCCCCGAGGTTCTCAAGGGCCGGGGGTACGTTCCCGCCAGCGACGTGTTCTCGTTTGGTATCATTATGTGGGAGATTTACACAAGAGAGTCGCCGTACCCCGGGATGAACCCCTTCTTCATCTCCCGCAAAGTCGTAGAGGAGGGAATGCGCCCCCCCATCCCAGACTATTGCCCCAAGCCTCTGGCCGAGCTCATTTCCCTGTGCTGGCATCAATCGGCGTCGAAGCGCCCGACGTTCGACCTCATGCTGGAGAACTGGCCGCTGCTAGTGTCGCACCTGTGCTCGGAGCAGTCCAAGTGTGTGGACATCAAGCCGCCCACGGGGTTCGTGGCCATTGTGGTCACCAGTGTGTACGGGTTCTCGAAAATATGGGAGTGGAACCCGAGTGTCATGCACAAGTCGCTAATGCTGCACAACGAGGCTCTCAGGCACGTATGCAGAGAGCTCGGAGGCTACGAGATATCTAACGAAGGTAAGACTGCGATACATCACACACCCACACTTATGACTTGCGTTGGAAAATAGGCGATTCGTTTAGCCTGGCTTTTGGGTCCATTTCCAAGGCACTTGAATTCGCCGTCACCATGCAGTTGAGCCTCATGCGAGCTCCTTGGGACGACGAGCTCCTCAAGCACCCGTGCTGTGTTGAAGAATACGACGCAGGCTCCTCGGGTATTGCACACCTCGTGCTTTATGCCTGCTAACATCGCGTCCGACCAGAATTGATGGAGCCAGTCGTCATATTTCGAGGATTACGAATCCGTGTAGGCGTTCATTTCGGTATTCCGGACGTGCAGAAAGATGCGATTACTGGGAGAATGCACTACCAGGGGCCTCAAATGAAGAGGGCAAAGGAGGTGTCAACCAGATGTCTCGGGGGCCAAATACTGCTTTCGCAGGAGGCCGCAAATCAGGTCAAGTCGGCAATCGGCAAAAATGTGACGCTCAAGGCACTGGGAACCGTTCAGGTTGTCGAACTGGACGTTCTCTTCATGGTACTCGATTGTACTTCGTTCTTATTGGTTTGACATTGCTCTACAGTTCGTTCCCGAAGCACTGAAGAGCAGGTCGTTCCAGACGGAGGAGGAGACACTTACGCTCGCAGAGGGGCCCCTGACAAAGACGCGAAAGCAGTTGATGATGTTGACGGAGGTGGGGCGCGAGTTCGGCAACAAGGACAGCTGGGCGTGGATGGTCAAGTACGACGAGATCCACACGGGGCCGCACTGCATCGGCGTGGGCTCCTACGGTGAGGTCTACAAGGGGTACCATTACAATGCACTGCCGCTGAGTGATCTGTTCTAACTTGGCAGCAGGTTGTGGAGAGGTCAGAAGGTGGCTGTAAAGAAGATGATCAACCAGGTCGTGGACGAGCTGACTCTCGAGGAGTTTAAAGGACAACTGCGCGAAATCGCCATCATGAGGTGAACACGATGCCTTGGCACACATCTAACATTACCACTAGCACGCTGAGGCACCCCAACATTTTGTTGTTCATGGCGGCGTGTTTGGAACCCCCAAACATATGCATCGTTACAGAGTGGATGGAGAAAGGCTCGCTCAAGGTAAGTCTGAACTTGCTTCCCCTCGACGGGTCTCTGACATGGGACCAAAGGATTTGCTCCTTGCTGGCCCTCTGCCGTGGGACCGAGTTCTCCACGTGCTGCACTCAGTCGCCCAGGGAGTCTTGTTTCTGCACACAGCTGTCCCGCCGATCATCCACCGCGACCTGAAGAGCAATAACGTCCTTGTCAGCCAGAGCTGGGACGTGAAGATATGCGACTTTGGCCTGTCCAGAATCAAGTCCTGCACGCAGGTCATGACCCTCTGCGGCACCAGTACGATCCTGTGCGCGTGGCATATTCGCTCCTGACAGGCTCGCTGCAGTCGCGTGGGCAGCGCCAGAGATCCTCGCGGGATCGAACTACTCGGAGAAGGCCGACACGTATTGTGCGTTGCTTTGCTGTTCGGATGAACCGCTGACCCACCCCTGGCCACACAGCATACGGGATCCTGATGTGGGAGATCATGACAGGGGGTACGCCATACAAGGACCTGCCTCCGAGACTGCTGCCTGAGCGGGTCGTCGGCGGAGTGCGCCCGGACATCCCCGAGAGGTGCAGCTTCCCGGGCTCGTACATCGAGCTCATGCGGACGTGCTGGGGCCCGAACCCCGACGACCGGCCCACGTTCTCCGAGATTGTGCACAAGCTCTCGTCCGAGCTTCCCGCTGCGACGGCCACGGCCACCAAGCCCACCGCCAAGCAGCGCCTCTTCCGAGTGACCGACTAGCTAGGAAATAACGGTATCGCCTTGTCCGTTTCCCAGCGGGTTCTCGGGGGTGTCTGGTGACTCGTTAGAGGTAGCCGAGGTCGATCGGGCCCTTCCAGTCCTCGGGCGGCCCGAGAGACTTCATTGCCTCATTGACATCCTCCTGCGTTGGCAGGAACTCGTTGAGGACCACCAGCGTCATGGCCATGAGGGTGTCGAGCGTGCCTGCCGGGAGTGGCGCAAGCACAGGGAAATCCACACGCGGGGTCTTCAGGTCTACCCAGCACCCGAGCTGCGAGAGCACCGGCAGCCCGAGGAGAGAGTGCGGCCCGTGGCTGAACGCGACGGCGGTCACCGGGCACACTCTCTGTCTCTCGTAGAACTAAGGTGGACCCTTGAGTTCCGAGGCACGACAGGCAATGAACGCCAACAACAGTACAAACAGAACCGTGATGGCAAGGTGGTGGAAGGGGCAATTCGCGCGCGAGCCATCGGCGATGTTCGAGTAGCCGTAGTCGTTTTCGCCGAACCTGAGCCCGAGAGCACCGATGAGGTGGGAGGCGTCGGCGCCGAGGACGCAGGTCGTCGCTCTCGTGTCAAGGAAGTACGGGACGGTGATCCTGAGCGCGGGGTCCGCGGGGTTCGAGAACGTGACGGGGATCTCGATTTGGCCTTGCGGCGCGCTGCGCCCCTCGATGATGCGGAGAGGCGGGCTCCTCTCTATACGGGCAGTATGCCGAGTCTCCATTGGGGCGGTGTGCTGAGTCTTTCCCGCAGGCGATGCACATGTGATCCAATTTGTGCTACACTCTGACTGCTATCTGTTGGTTGCTGTACTCATCTTCCTCCACCCCGAGGCCTTCATTGTTCGTCTGCTCACACTCATGGAATCATTCTGGTACCTGTGCTCAATGCACTTGATCGCAAATTGCCTCACCTCCCACTGCCAAAATCACACGGCTTTTACTGAAAATGTGAGGAGCAGTGTCAATAAGTATGAAACTTGAGAGCTGCTATTACTGTGAGAGGGGATAACTGAGAAATGGGGATTAATGGGCGAAATGGGCTTTCAGGCTTTCTGCTCAGCCAGGAGTTGCCTCTATTTTTCTTCATATTCACTGCCTTGCTGGGGTTGAAATGAATTCTGCTTGTTTGGCAGTTCAACTACAACTGAACTATGTGTGACTCAAAATCTATCAGTTCATCGCTGAGGTCATACCGCCCCCAGGCAGAGCCCATCAAAGTTCATCCGAAGTCGGGCTGCCAAGGCTGACTACTCTGTATTGCTCTGCTGTTCAGATGGACCGCTGACCCACCCCTGGCCACAGCATACGGGGTCCTGACGTGGGAGATCATTACAGGTACACCGCACAAAGACCTGCCTACGAGACAGCTTCGTCGGCGTAGTGTACCTGGACATCCCCGAGAGGTGCATCGAGCTCATGCGGACGTGCTGGGGCCCGAACCCTGACTACCAACCAACGTTCTCCGACATTGTGCGCAAGCTCTCATCCGAGCTGCCGCTGCGGCGGCCACGGCCACCAAGCCCACCGCCAAGCAGCGCCTCTTCTGAGCGACCGACTAACTTGGAAATAACGATATCGCAATGTTTGTCCGTTTCCCAGCGGGTTCTCGGGGTGGGGGGTGGTGGGGTGGCGGAAACGCCAAGGGAAGGCCTAGGAGGAAGGAGGAGGAGAGAGAAGGAAGGTGGAGGAAGGTTGTTTGGTGTGGGGTGTTAGACACCCATCTTTGTTTTGTTCAATCGCGCAAAGCACCTCTACGTTTAGACCGTGTGCATGACAATGTCGTGCGGGTACGACTCCTTGACGCCGGCGGGCGACACCCTGACGTAGCGCGCGTTGGCGCGGAGCTGGCTGAGGTCGTGGGCGCCCAGGTAGCCCATGCCGCTGCGCAGGCCGCCGACGAGGTTGTTGACGACGTCGCGGATGGGGGCGGCGGCCTCCTTGAGCGCCTCGACGCCCTCGGCCGTCATCTTCATGGCCGCGGCGCCGGTGCTCTCGTGGCCGTAGCGCGCGGCCGACCCCGCGCGCATGGCGGCGAGCGAGCCCATGCCGCGGTAGCTCTTGTAGCGCTTGCCGTTGTGCAGGATGATCTCCCCGGGCGCCTCGGGGCAGCCGGCGAGCACACCGCCGCAGACGACTGCGTCGGCGAGGGTCAGCGCCTTGACGATGTCGCCGCTCTTGGTGATGCCGCCGTCGGCGAGCACCGTGACGCCGCGCTGGCGGCAGACGCGCGTGACGACGTAGAGCGCGGTCAGCTGCGGCACGCCGACGCCGGCGACGACGCGCGTGGTGCAGATCGAGCCGGGGCCCTGGCCGACCTTGATGACCGAGGCGCCGGCCTCGATGAGGAAGAGCGCGCCCCTGGCCGTCGTGACGTTGCCGGCGATGAGGGGCAGCTTCTCGAACGCGGCCCTGAGGGCGGCGACGGCCTCGCGGACGCGGACGCTGTGGCCGTGGGCGGTGCTGACTGCCACGATGTCGACGCCGGCGTCGATCAGCCTCTGCACGTGCGCGCGCAGGCGGGCGACGTCGAGGCAGCCGCTGGCGTCGCTGGGCAGCGAGACGGCGACGCCGCAGAGCAGGCGGCCCTGCGCGTCGTAGGCGGGCGTCTGCGCGTGCGAGACGCTCTCGCGGGCGACGATGCCCATCACGCGCAGCGTCCTGGCGTCGACGACGGCGATGGTGCTGCTGGCGAGCCCCGCGGCCCACATGGCGGCGACGTCGGCGAGGTACTTCCTGGCGCCGCCCGCGCCGTCCCAGCGGTAGACCGAGTCGGCCGTCGAGACGACAATCTCGCGCGGCGTCTGCGCCCCGGAGCCCTCGAGCACCTGCCAGACCTGGATCTGCGCCGGGGCCAGCACGCCGGCGCTCTCGCTCAGCGCCGACGTGTCCGAGTAGTAGCCCGGGAAGCGGTCGTCGAGCGACAGCGGGCCCGTGACGGGCGTGACCGCGACGAGGCCCGGGAGCGTGTTCTTGACCTTCTCGACGGCCGCGACCTGCGCCGCCTCGGTCATGTTGTAGTGGATGAGCCCCAGGCCGCCCGCAGAGGCGATGGCCGCGGCCATCTCGGGGCCCGTCACAGTGTCCATGTCCGCGCTGACGATGGGGCACGGCAGCACGATGCCCGGCGCCAGCTCCGTGCGCGGGTCGACCTGCCGCGGCAGGACGTCCGAGTAGAGCGTCGACAGCGAGACGTCGTCAAACGTCAGCGCCCACGGCGCGTTGTTGGGGAAGAACTTCTCGGCGGGCTGCATGAACATCTCGTCGGCCTCGCTGGCCAGAGACGCAAGGTCGGCGTGCGACATTTCGACAAAGAGGGGCTTCGGTTGGTGTTCGCTTTGTTTTCCCTGCGTGCGGTGCGGGTGCGGTGTGTGTGCCGTTGGCTGCGGCTGGGCTGACTTCGACCGAGATCAACGAAGGGGTCTCTTCTCTCGGGGGGTCCTTAGACCAAAGGAACCAAATGATGTCATCTCCGCCGATTTTGTGGACCCGGACACGTCAACAGCGCGGAAAAAGTATCTCGGTCGTTCTCGGGCGTTTCTCAAGGCCGTCTGCTCCGGTCCGTTTCTACGAATCCCCTCGTTTTTTCGGGGATCACGCCGGCAAGGGGTGGATATCCAGGCAGCAGATAGGCAACCGACCCGTGTCTCGGATACGAAAAAGCGCTGGCAAACCCCCGCACGGGAGTTCAGTTGATCGTGCCAACACCCCGAGATATCTTGATGGATTGGATGGGTATCTTCTGAATATCGGGCCGTCAGTTGACCTGCGCCCTCATGCAGCGCGTTCCTCTGCTGGAGCTCGCGGAGGCCGGCGCCCCGCTCGGTCTCTCCGACCCGCTCCCGCGCGCCAGCGTCTCCACCGACCTCGTCCCGCGGTTCGGCGTCCCGCACCGCCGAGCCAGCCCGCGTCCTTTGCCTGAGCCCTCTGGATTTCCCCCCATTTTTGTATGCGCAGGATCAACACAGAGGTCCGCAAGTGCACCGAGTGCAGGCTGTGCAGGGTCAAGTACGCCAACCCCTCGGACCAGCGCGACCACCTGCGCAGCGCGGGCCACGTCGCGCGCCTGCGCCGGTGGCTGGCCGCCCTGTCGCCCGACCGCCTGGGCGGCAGCGGCAGCGGCGAGCACGAGCGCGGGCCGACGGGCGCCGCAGCGCTGCACACGCCCCTCGTCGCCCTCGCGGGCCCCACGCCGGCGGCGCCGCGCTACATGGCGTGGAGGTGCGTCGTCGAGGCGCTGGCGCAGGGCGGGGACGCGCAGCGGGCGCTGGGGAGGCTGCGGGCGGCGCAGGACGCGCCGTGGGCTGTACTGCTCTACTCGGCCGGCAGGTTCGCAGGGGCGCTGTTCGAGCGCGGGCAGATGACGTCGCACAAGACGCTCAAGAAGTACACGATGCGGAGGAAGCAGGGCGGCTCGCAGAGCTCGCGCGACAACAGGGGCGGCAGCGCGCCGCAGTCGGCGGGCGCGTCGCTGCGGAGGGCCAACGAGAAGCGGCTCGCCGAGATGGTGCGGGAGCAGATCGCCAGGTGGTCCGCGGAGCTCTCGCGGGCCATCGTCGTGCTGTTCGCCGCGCCCAAGGTCGAGAGGTCGGGCCCCGTGCTGTTCTTCGAGGGCGGGCCCGTGTCCAAGGGCGAGGCCAGGGTCGTGAGGGTGCCGTTCACGACGTACAGGCCGTCGCTCGAGGAGGCCCGCAGGGTCTACGCCATCGCCTCGTCCGCGGCCAGGGCGCCCGAGTCCACCGAGCAGCTCGTCCAGGCACTGGAGGACGAGGCTGCCTCGCTCGGCGACGCGCAGTCCGACGTCGAGGACGACGACGACGACGACCACAGCGAGCCAGAGCTGTCTGACGACTCTGCCGAGGAAGCGGAGCCGGCGTCGGACGTGGAGGAGCAGCAGCAACAGGCGCCAGAGGAGCCGGCCCAGGGACCTCTGCCGGAGGAATGTGAGCAGGATGACACCGACTCGAAGACGGACGACGCTGCAGAGGCGGAGGCTGGTGCCGGGCCTGACGACGGAGCAGCACAGCAGGACAAGAAGAAGCGCAAGAGGAAGAAGAAGAAGGCGAAGACGCCCACGGCGTCCGCTCCCCAGGGAGCGCCAACGCAGACCGCCCAGGGGCAACAGCAGCCCATGCCGCCTGTGACCCCGAAGCCGCAGCAGCCCGCGCCAGCCGGCGGGGCCAAGCCGGCGCCCGCTCCCACTCCTCGGGCTCCAGCCAAGGCCAAGGCACCCTCCCGCGCAGCGCAGCTCAAGGCCGCTGCGAAGGAGGTGCCCAAGCTGAAGCCCACCGGACCGCCAGCGTACGTCCCCGCCGGCTGCGTGTGCTGCAAAGTGTGCTACACCGTCCTCTCGCGCTCGGACGCGTTCTCCAGATGCGGGGTGGACTACTGCAGCATGGAGTGCGTCAAGGCCCACCTGGCAGCGACGGACAAGGCTTGACACAGTCCGCGGCAGCAGCAGACGCACACCGCACCCCCCCCCAGGGCCGAGAAAGCAACGATTGCACCCGCGTTTACTTCTTCTTGACGGCGGACTGCAGGAGGTTCTTGTAGGCCGTCGCTGCGTCGACGCCACGCACGCGGAGCGTCTTCCACTGCGACGCCGCGCCGGCGCTCACGACGACAGCGGACTGCGGCACCTCGAGGGCCTCGGCGACGATGCCTGCGAGCTCGTCGTTGGAGTCGCTCTCGCCCGCCGCGTGCGCGAGCTCCGTGACCACAAAGTCGTCGTCGACGGCGAGGACCCTGCCGCGCGACCCCGACGCCGGCGTCACGCACACGCTGATGCGCACGCCCCCGTTGTCCTTGTCCTCGGTGATGCTGCTGGCGGGGCGCTGGCTGCGCTCCGTCGTGATGAGCGCGCCCTCGACGACGTAGAGCGGGGCGACGCCGCTCGCCGTGCTGCCCGCGCGGTACGCGACCCACACGCCGCACGACGCGCAGTTGAAGCGGTGCTGGCGCTCGAGGCCGTTGGCCCTCTTGAGCAGCTTCGTGCCGCCGTCCTTGACGTTCTGCCTCAGCACCGCCTCGTCTCTGACGATGGTGCTCCCGTCTGCGGCGCGGCGCCGGTCAGCGGCGCGGGGGAGCCGCGGGAGAGGCGTCGACGCACCGGTTTTGCGCCGCGGAAGCGAGTCGAGGGGCACGCGGGTGATGAGGACGTACTGCGAGCAGGCGCTGCAGTGGCTGACGTGGAGCTCGCGGTCGGTGGAGACGCCGTTCGAGGGCGCGTCCTCGTTGGTGTAGGTGCGGGTGTGGCGCTTGCGCGCGGAGAACTCGTCCGCCTCGTCGTCCTCCTCGCGAGGCGCCGCGGCGGGCGCCTTGGTCGCTGGCGCCGGGGCACTGCTCATCGCCGAGGGAAAATTCAAAGGCCACAAATCTCCAGATACGCGTATCTTCTTGCTGCGGAAAATCTTGGCTTGTGGTTCCGGGTTGTTGTGGCCAATCTCGTTGGCGCTGCGAGATTACAGGACCCCGGAGAGCTCGGAGAGAGTGGGATAGGAGGTCTGCGTTCCGGGCCTCTGGACGGAGACGGAGGCCACGGCACAGGCACGCCTGAGCGCGTCCTGCATGGCGTCGCCCCTCGCGAGGCAGAAGGCCAGCGCGCCCAGGAAGCAGTCGCCCGCGCCCACCGTGTCCACGGCGGCCACCTTGGGCGCGGCGACGTGCACCGCCTTGCCCTCGCGCGGCACCCACAGGCAGCCGTTCTCCCCGAGCGTCACGACGACGGAGCGGCAGCCGCGGGCGAGCAGCGACCGCGCAGCGGCCTCGGCCTCGGCGGTCGACCCCACGGGCATCCCCGACAGGCACGCGAGCTCCGTCTCGTTCGGGGCCATCACGTCGCTGAGCTCGTACACCTCGGCGGGCAGCGGGGCCGTCGGGGCGGGCGCCGGGTTCATGATGGTCGTGGCGCCGACGGACCTCCCGAGGCGCAGCGCAGCCAGAGTCGTCGCCACGGGGACCTCGAGCTGGCAGAGCAGCGCCTTGCAGCCGGCGATCGCCGGGCGGGCCCTCTCGACGTCCGCGGGCTCGAGGCGGTCGTTGGCGCCCGAGACGACGGTAATGACGTTGCGCCCGCGGCCGTCGACGGTGATCTGGGCGACGCCGCTGGGGACGCCCGCCGGGGCGACGGAGACGTGCTGCGTGTCGACGCCGTTGCGCTTGTAGTTCTCGATGGTGGTCCGCCCAAAGTCGTCCTGGCCGACCTTGGTCACCATCACCTGGGCAGCGGCACGTCACGCGCGAGTACCGCGCAGGGCGCAGCACAAGCAGCACAGGCGCGGAGCAGAGCGTTGCGTGTGACTCAGTGGAAAGAAAAAAGCACAGGAGAAGACCGATGGGCGATGGGGGGCGCACAACGTGGGCACCCAGGCGGCCGCAGGCGATGCACTGGTTGGCGCCCTTGCCTCCGAAGCCCATCTTGAAGTCCCTGGGCGCTGCTGCGTGAGAGGGGGTGGCGGGGCTGGGAGAGGGCGAGGCGGCTGACCTCCCGAGGACGGTCTGGCCGACGAGGGGCATCTCGTTGGTGTAGGCGATGAGGTCCATGTTGGAGGACCCCACGACGGCAATCGACACGCCTGCCATTCGCTCTCGCTTGCTGATGAGGGGTTTTTTTTGACTGAACAGAAGAACAAAACGTTGAGAAATGCTGTCTGCGACGGAAAAAATCTCCACGTCAGCATCGCAGGCGAAATTGACCTTAACTGTAATCATGATCACATGTTTGGTTGGGGACGTGAACGTGCTGCCAGTCCTGGTTAGCTTCTGCAAAGCCGTGTGGTGGTGATCGATCACTTCAGTTCGCTCAGACATCGGGCGTCTCACTGCTGGTTGTTCGGCGGCATGCTTCCCAGGATGTTGTTCAGCATCCCGGGGTTCTGCATCAACTGCTGGGCCCTGAGCCATCGCACAGTGTCAGCACGAGGGTGGGAGGCGGGAGGTGGGAGCTGCTTGGTGAGGCGTAGACTCACATCTGTTGCACAGCGGGGTTGTTGAGGAGCTCGCTGATGCCCGGCTGCTGCATCAGGTTCTGGGACATCTGCAGCAGCGCGTTGGGGTCGACGCCGCCGGGCAGCCCACCAGTGCCAGGCGCAGCGTCCGTCTGCGAGGCCGACGCCGACGCAGAGCTGTCCGTCGCCTGCGACTGCGCCTGCGCGCTGGGCTGCTGCTCCTTGCCGAAGCCCTTGGCGAGGTTCTGCAGCGTCGCCTGCATGCTGGGGTCGCCCAGCATCGACGAGAGCTGCGAGAAGAGGTTCCCGGCGCCCTGCGGCTGCTGCGGCTGCTGCGGCTGCTGCGGCTGCTTCTGCTGCGCCGCCTGGGCCTCGGCCTCGCGCTTGTACCTCTGCACGTCCTCGTTGGTGGGCTCCAGGCGGAGCGCGGGGTTGTAGCCGCGGCTGATGGCCTCCTCGTAGCGCCCCAGCCTGTGCAGTGCGACGCCGAGCCTGTTGTATGCCTTGCCGTAGTCAGGCTTGAGATCGATCGCCCGCTGGCAGTCGGAGATGGCCTCCTCGTATCGGGTGAGGTAAGTCAGCGCTGCCGCCCTGTTGGCGTAGTATATCGCGTTGCTCTGCACAATATCGATCGCGCGTGTGTACTCGGCCACCGCGTCCTCGTACCTCCCCTCGCCCAGAGCAGCGTTGCCTGGGAGGGAGAGAGGGTCAGAAGGGGCCCGGTGCATGCACGCGAAGTGGAGAGCCCGAGGTGCTGCACCTCTCGCCTTGAGCTCCTCCGCGGTCTTCTGCTGCTGCTGCTGCTGCTGGGCATAGTGCTGGCGCGCCATGTCCATCCTCCTCTCGTGCTCTGCACGCAGCCCCCCACGCCCAAGCGAGTCAGGGCCGAAGAGGGGCCCGCCGCGTACCGGCAGTACCGACCTCCACACCGTTGAAGAACCCCCTGGCCGCCAGCAGCTCCAGGAACTTGCTGAACTTGGCGTCGGCCTCCTGCTGCTGCTGCTGCTGCTGCACGGGGGCCGCAGGGGCCGCTGTGCTCTTGGCGGCCGCGAGGACCTCGGTCAGCGTGCGGGGAGCCAGAGAGAACGCCGCCGCCTGGGAGGCGTCCTCCAGGACGACGCCGAAGTGCTGCGCGCGGGCGGAAGGGGGTGGAATGTGAGAGGCGGCTGGGGGGAGAGAACAGAGGGAGAGAGAAGCGAAGAGTTGCGGCAAACTGACGTCAGCGATGCACTGGCAGGCGATGTCGAGGCTCTCGGCCTCGGGGTGCGCCGACACGAAGCCGCGCAGGTACTCGACGATGGCGTAGGCGGTGGCGCGGTCTTCCATTTGAGCGATTTTGGGTTGCTGGGGTGCTGTGGTGGTGCGGCTTCTCCAGAATCTCTATTTTCCTCTATCCCGCAGATCTATCACGAAAAAATCTTGATTGACACGCAATACACGCTCGCTTTTCCGCAGTCAACTTGTTTTGGCTGCAAGGTCAACAACTCGAGGAAAAAAGTCGAGTACCACCGGCTCTATGGAGGTTTCTCTCAAGAGGATCGAAAGCAGCCAGCTTGCGACTGGCGGATTCCTGGCGTCCGAGGACTTCGCGGACTACAAGTACTGCTGGTTCAGGTCCGTCAGCTGCTGCTTCCGCTGTTGCATTTGCGGATTTTGTGTTTCCTATGCCAAAAGTCCAACTCTGTAACCACTGTAGGGACGGGTCGTTCGTTGCCCACGCGTGCACGGTCGCGGGGAAGAAGGACTCGGCCCTCAGGTTCCTCCGCTGGGCGCGCGGCACGATACTGGACCACGAGTACAAGGTCACGACGCTGCTTCAGGCCCTGGCCAAGGACCACTGGGCTGCCCCCTCGTGCTACCTCGACGCCAGGTACACGGACCGCGGGAGGGAGGTGCCCGGGGAGTGGGGCTCGTTCCAGCTCGACGGCCACGGGACGTTCCTCTGGGCGCTCGCGGAGTTCTTCCAGGCGTTCGGGACCTCGTCGCTCGACGAGTTCAGGTCGTCGGCCGAGCTGTGCATTACGTACCTGACCAACGTCTGGAGGGTCCCCTGCAACGACTGCTGGGAGGAGAACGGGCAGCTCCTGCACACGGCTACGCTGGCGGCCATCTACGGGGGCCTCCACTCGATCGCGGCCTACTTCCCGGACTCCCGCATCGCTCCGACCTGCGACGTGCGCGGACGAATATCCACAGCATTTCCGGCGGCCTGACGGATCCGGCAATTGTTCACAGGACATCAAGTCGTTCGTCGAGTGCCACTGCGTCAAGGACGGCCGGTTCGTCAAGTCCGTGACCACCGACGGGAACGTCGCCATCGACTCGGTCGACGCGAGCCTCATGTGGCTGCTGTACCCCTTCGGCATGTTCACGGCGCAGGACAAGCGCATGCTCAACACCGTCTCGGCAATCGAGAGCAGCCTCGCACCGCGCACGTGGTCCCATCCCCCAAACCCCCATCATTTTTCAGCAATTCTAATGTTTGTTCTGCAGATTTTCCTGGAGTGCACCGCTACCCTTATGACAACTACTACGGAGGGGGTATGCGCATTTTCGCGATAGACTTTTTGCTCATACTCGAGTCACAGGCGAGTGGATCCTGTTGAGCGCGTGGCTCGGCATCACGTACGCCCAGGTCGGGCAGCAGCCCAAGGCGTGCCAGGTGCTGCAGTGGATCAGGACGCAGCTGCAGAACTTCTCAGGGGACCTTCCCGAGCAGGTGAACATGAACAATCCGCCCAATTTGTCCAGTTTGATTGGAGACTAATTTGTGACTTCACGACGGAAATGGCAGCTCATCACGGACGATGCGGTGTTCAACACGGGCAGCAGGGACGACTGGGTCTCGCGCAAGGGCAACCCCGCCAGGAACCTGATGTGGTCCCACGCGATGCACGTGATTCTCTCCACCGTCCTGGGACAGTAGGCTGTGGGAGACCCCCAGCGACGCCATCGCGCATGAGAACCCCCCCTCCCACACCCTCCCCCGGGCTCCGAGTGCCACGCAGTCCCGGGGGGTCCAGAATACCGCCACTGGCGAAGATACACAATCGCTGCACTTTTCTTCTCCCAAAGCAGAGCAGACTCGTTTTTTCCTAAGGCACACTCATAATCCTATCCCCCCTACATAAAAACAAACCCCACATGAGCGCAGCCGCCCCCGCCCCCGCCCCCGCCGCCGAGAAGCAAGAGGTGCAGGGCCACGAGGGGCTGCCCATCGCCGAGGCCGAGGCGCGCCTCGTCGCCGCGGCCGAGGTCGCCGTCGCCGACGCGGCGGCCGCTGTGGCGGCCCAGACGGCGTCGCCGGTCCAGCCGCGCGAGGGCCCGCTCGCCGACTTCCTCGAGATGCTCGTCAAGGGCTCGCGCAAGTACAAGGCCTACTGGTTCACCCTCGTCGGCAGCTCGCTGTTCTTCTACAAGTCGCAGAACGTGCGCGCCCTGCGCCCGCGTCCGCGTCTTGCACTCCGTTTCTCTCTGCCCCGAAAATTGAGAAAAAGCGGCTCTGTGCGGCAAACGCAAAAGCGCACAGCACTAACGGGGGGGGCCCAATTATTTGNACGGGGGGGGCCCAATTATTTGCGCCCGCGCGGGCTCGCAGGACACGGAGCCCAAGGGGGTAATAGAGCTCAGGGGGGCGACCGTGGCCACTGAGTCGGAGAAGCTGGCCGAGGACGGGCGCGACAGGTACTCGTTCGAGGTGCGCACGGCCGAGGAGAACGGCGGCAGGCAGTTCACGCTGCGCTCGGCGACCGAGGCCAAGGCGCACGCCTGGTCGCAGGCGCTGCAGAACGTCCGCGAGGAGTCGGCCCACGACGCCCCCACCAAGGAGTCGGTCGCCAAGCCCAAGCGCCCGCTTTCCTACCGCGTGAGTATCCCAAGGACAGAGGGGCCCAAAATTAGTGGGGGTGGAGCCCGTGTGTGTGTGTGGGGGGAACGGGTAGTCGTCCCCCACCGCTGCCTTTTCTCTGCGCGGGCGATCTCACCTTGCGCGCTGCGGCGCCCGTGGGGGGCGGGGGCAGGCCAAGAAGGGGATGGGATCCAAGCTCGTGGGATCGTCGCTGGGCAAGCAGAGCATCAACCAGATTCTCGACGACGAAGTCAAGTGCGCAACACTCGCTGGGGGGACCACCCCCCAAGCAACTCAGCGCCAACACGTGCCCCCCCTCCCCCGCGCGCAGAGGGATGGTGAAAGCGCTGCGCAACCTCGTGGAGGCAGACGCAGGCAAGGCGTACGCGGACTTTGTGGAGGAGGCCCTGTTCAAGATCATCTTCAAGTGCTACTGCGAGGTGCGTCCCGAGGTATCGAACGCCAAGCTGCGCCAACAACTGGGCAATTGAAAAATATGTGGGACGGGCGACGCTGCAGTGGGACAGGAAGAAGGTGACGCTCGAGCAGTTCCTCGAGATGGACAAGCCGCTGCGCCGGGCCTTCCACAGCATCGACAAGCTGTTCGGCATCTGGGGGTGGACTCCTGTGAGCGCACCGCACCCTCCCTCTTTGCTGCTGCTCTGCCCACACGCTGCTGCCGCCGCCCGCTTGTCCGCTTGTGTGCTGACGGCTGACAACCCGCAGTCGGACGAGCAGCTGCAAAAGGATTTCTTGGCGACCGAGGCCGCGTTCAGGGAGGCGGGGCAGATCCTCCAGAACCTGATGACCCCGTACCTGCAGTCAGTCTACACCCCGCCTCCCCTCTCTTCTGGATTCGCTGCTCGTCCACTAATCGGCTGTCACGCATCGCGCAGCACCAAAAACATCTTGATGATCCAGGAGCTCTTCGAGTACGTCGGGAGCGCCAAGTTCCTCATGCACATGTGGCACATCCGCGACGAGGAAACCACCAAGGACGCCATTTTCGACCTGATGGTCGCGATGCGCCTGTACTACACCCACGAGTACCAACCTGTTGAAAATTGAGCGCCAAAGCCATGGACATGAACTAACTCAACAAGTCTCTAATCTTTTTGCCGCTCTGTGTCAATCTGTCACGTACGCACCGAAGCTTCTCAACACTTTATTTTCCTTTTACTTTGGATTATTCCCTCTTTCGGAAGGCTTTTAACTCTTACCCTTCTTATAACTATCGCCGAATAATCCGAATAATCGAAGCGAGAACGGCTTGCACACAACATCGGCAACCCTGGGAGCAGTCTTTCTATTTCTTCTCTCCGAACACCTTAGAAAGGGCCGACACCCTTCCCGAGAGCGAGGACGACGCCGAGTGAGTGCCGCGAGGGGACCTGGGCACAGAGTTCATGGACTGAGCCCTCGACAGAGACACGGCGGCCGCGGCAGCAGCGATCCTCTGCTGGTCCGCCGGGCCCGTCAGGGGAGGCGTGCTCGACTTCGGGGGCCTCGGCGACGGCGATCTGGACCTCGTTGTGGTCGCTGGCAGCGAGTTCTTGCGGGCCGGGAGCGGTGGCTTCTCAATATCCTTGTCGGTCTGTTGCTGCTGCTGCTGCTGCTGCTGAGGCTGTTTGCGTACTGGAGGTGGAGGAGCGGGGCGGAAATAAGGGTCGTCCTGGATAGACGGCGCTGGTGGCGAGGGCACAGCAGGGGCGAGGGCGGGTGGCGAATTCGTGGCATCAGAGGAAGTCCTCGCTGGCGCTGGCGGCGCCACAGTCACCTTGCAGACAGGCGACTTGACTGGCCTCAGAGGAGGCGGCGAGGACAGCGACTCGTCGCCGTCCAAGTCGGGCGGCACATCGATGAACATCGTGTTGCGCACATTCACAGGATGGTCGGCCGACGACAGCAGCGGCGACCTGCGACCGTCGCTGTCGGGCAGCGGCGACTTGTGCCCGTCGCTGTCCGGCATCGGGGACTTCGACCGCGGCGAGGGCGAGGGCGAGGAGACGACCTGGGGGGTCTCCTCGGGCAGCACCCACCCCGTGTACGAAACAGTGTACACGAGCGGAGGCGTCTGCTGCTTTCCTCCGGGCAGAGTCACCGTGAACCGCACAGTGGTCGGCGACGCCCTCTCGTGCGGGTGCAGACTCGTGATGTTCCACGTCGCTGGCACTCGGCCGTTAGGCGGAGCAGAGAGCACATGCATGCGTACGCCACCGCGAGAGCTCCTCCTCGACGACGACCTCGCCGGCGGGGCTGTCGTCGTACTCGCTGGTGATGACGATAGAAAAGGCCTCGCAGAGGATGTGGTCCTTCTTCTCGAGCTTAAACTCCATCCTCTTGCGCTCGGCCACGACACCGGGCAGTAGCCCGTAGCACACGCGCACGTGGCCGTTGGTCTCCGTACGCGGTATCCTCGTCTCCACAAACCTCTCGAGGCCGAGCGGCGCGCCAGCAGCGCTCTGCCGGGCGTAGAAGCGGGCTTCGCCTGCTGGAAGGGAGGCACAGCATTCGCTCGAGGGCATGTACTCGAACTGCAGTATCTGCTCGACCGACACGCGCTGCACCTTGTCGACGTCGGGGCCCTTGTCGAGGTTGATCTCCCTGCCGTACTCCTGCGGCCTCTGCGCCCTCACCAGCGTGAGCAGTCTGGCAGGCGCCCTGAGCGAGCAGAACTGTATGCGGGTCTCGATCCCTGCGGGCACGGGCTGTGAGACAGCGGCGTGGCGCTGGCAGGGGGAGGGGGCCCTCCTACCATCTGGCAAGTCGAAGGACCCCGGGATGACATAGCTGTGCACTCCGGGGTCCCCGATCTGCTTCGTGAAGGACTTCTTCGAGAAGGAGGAGACGGCGGCAGACTTGCGTGTGCTGAAGCGGTCCTTGCGCCTCGGCGGGACCGACGCGCCCGTCCACAGGCCCTCGGCCTCGCCGGCCTGCTGCAGCGTCACCGAGCACTTGTCCAGCGACCTCCCGGTCTTGTTCGACACCAGCACGGCGCCGTCGAGCTCGACGAACGCGGCGTCGCAGTCCACGACGCCCACGTACTCGACCACGTGCTGGATCTCGGGCTGCGGCACTGTGTAGGCGAGCTCGAGCACGTGGCTCTCGTGCACCGCCGTCGCCAGGCACAGCTCGAGCGCCGCCACGCCCTCCGCGGCGCCCGCGGGCACGCGCACGCCACGCACGTCGCAGGCCCTCCTGACGACGACGGCGCCGTCCGGCGAGCGCGTGGCCACGAGATCGCCCTCAACGGCCGCGACCGTTGCGTTTCTCCACACGCCTGCGCTTCCGTCTTCGAACTCGGCGTCTCTGCAGACCCGGGACGAGCCCCGCTGAGCCTAGGACGAAGCGCCCAGGGACGTACCGGCCCACGAGGTCCGCGAGGAGGCGGTCCGGGTGCGGGCGCGGCACGAGCGAGGCCCAGACGAGCGACGCCGAGGCGTCGGTCAGCGACCGCAGCTGCACGTTCGACGCAGACGCGGGCAGCGGGCATACGCGCGCGGCGCCGTCCTGGCCGACGGCGCACGAGGCCACCTCGTGGAAGATGGCGGGCATGCCGCGCGCCTGCAGCGTCACGGCGATCGCCGTCGCGCGCTGCGACGGGTGCGCGGGCGCGGGATCGCTGGGCCTGCGGCCGTCCATGTGTGTTCCGAGGTGGAGGGGGGAAAACGCGGGATCCCGGCCTTCAAACGGGGCGCCGATGGCGCGCGAGGCTAGGGTGCGGGGCGGACGAGGGCTGCTGGAGCGCGCGGTGGCTGCTCGGGTCGGCACGGCCCGAACAGAATTGAAAACTAAAGTTTAGTTTGGGACCAGATTTTCTATTGGCGGAAAATTGGGGCAGGGAGATTTTTTTGCCTGTGCTTTTCCAAACCCTTTTGGCTCTCCCCACTGCGCCCTTCGCTCAGACATCAGCGCGAGAACGCCGCGCGAGGCAGACGCCTTGTCCCAGACACAGGAACCCCCGGCGCCCGCAACTCCGGCAGCAGCAGCAGCCCGCAGACCTCTTTGCCTGCGCGTAGATCGCTGGCCTCCACCGCCGGGCCCATGTCGCTCACTGGGTACCGCATCGTGTCGCGAAACGGCACGCAGTACACACTCAATCGCCTCGCCGGCAAGTACGGCCACACCCCCCCACCCCCGGTGCCTCCTGAACGATTGGTTGATGAGCCCTGTTTGTTTTGTGACACTTTTTTTGCTTTGACTTTTTTTGCGTGTTTGACGGCGCTGTCTGCGACGACTGTTTTTCGCTGTCGGGCTGACTCGGCTTGTCCCCGTGCAGGGGAGCGTTCTCCCTCGTGTACGAGTCGTGCAGGGACGACGACGGGAAGATCGTCGCGATCAAGGTCATCGAGAAGCGCAAGGTCCAGGGGAAGAGCCTCCAGAACCTCCTGCGCGAAATAGAGATCATGCGCACCGTCTCCCACCCCAACGTGAGCGACCACCACCCCCCCGCGCGCACTCCGCAGCACGCGCTCAGCAGCACGCCCTCTTGCAGGTGATGAGCCTCGAGGACCTCCTGGAGACGGACTCCTATCTGTTCATCATCACCCAGTTGTTCGCAATTAGCACACTGCTACTTTGCCTCCCCTACATTTGCCAAAGTCTGATCCGCATGCTCGCGCCGCCCGCCCTCCCCAGCATGCACGGCGGGGAGCTGTTCGAGCGGATCGTGGCGAGGGGGCACCTGACCGAGGAGGACGCGCGCGGAATCGTGTCGCAGATCCTCTGCGGCATCAACTACCTGCACTCGATCGGCGTCTGCCACAGGGACCTCAAGCCCGAGAACCTGCTCTGCACCAGCCAGGAGGAGGGCTTCACCGTCGTGATCTCCGACTTTGGCTTCTCGAAGCTGTTTGGCCGCGGGGAGCTCATGAAGACGGGGTTCGTTGGCTGCCGCCCCTGTCGGGCTGAGTTCTCTCGTGTCCTCCGCTCTTTTCTCAAAGGCCGCGTCGCAGGTGTGGGACGCTGCACTACGCCGCCCCGGAGGTCTTCCAGGGCCGCGCCTACACAGAGGCCTGCGACATGTGGGCCGTCGGGGTCATCACCTACGTCATGTGCGTCGGGCGCTGCCCCCCCTCTCCCAACAACCGGGACAAGTCGCTCCCTGGGCTGTGCTAACGAACAAATCGGAATAGTCTGACGGGGTGCTTCCCGTTTGACGGCCCTGCGCGCCAGCTCGGCGAGAAGATTCTGCACGCGGACTATTGCCGCGGGAACCTCGACGCCATCCACGTCTCGGAGCCCGGTATTGCTTTTCTGCTTTGCGTTTCTCCCCCTCTGCAATCCCGCCCGCCGCCACTGAAGGGGCACGCTGGCCGTCTGCAGCGAGGGACTTCATTGCGAGGCTGCTCGTGGTGCAGGCCGACAAGAGGCTGACGGCGGCGCAGTGCCTGCAGCACCCGTGGGTTACGGGCGAGTGCCCGAGCACCGCCAACGCCGAGGGCAGCAACCGCCAGCGCAACCTGCGGCAGTCGGTCGACAACCTGTCCACAGTCATCAAGCGGACGGCCGTGTAAAATCATCCCGGGAACAATGAGTGCGAACATCGCCTGTGCACCCAGCACACCTCACGCTCTGCTGCGACTCCGTTAAGGCCATAACTTTTTTCTTACGACCCATAACTACTTTTCCCACGAGCGTTTCGACAAGATTCTTGTAGGGTCAGATTCATAGTAAGATAATTGGTGGGGCGGGGTAGCGACCGCCTGTAGCCCGAGTGGGCACCTCAAAACACGGAACGTCTCTGGAGCTCTCAAACGAGGCCAACCAACCTCACGTCGAGGTCGTGCCCCAGCCAAGAGTGGAGTTGGCAGAGGCCTTGGGAGGTAACTCGCCGAGGTCGCGGTCATTGAAGACCGGGGGAATGCGTCAGGCCGGCAACGGAACAGCGAAAACCCGGCGCTCTACTCAGTGGAGGGATTACACTGGCTGAGTGAGGAGTTGGTACTCAGGGAGATCCGTGGGTCGAACCGTGTTTTTATAAAAATTGGTTGTTGTGTTGTTCTTTTTTTGTGTTCGTTCGGTGAGCAAACAAACAGGCACGCACAGTCGGTGCTCGTGGTACCCCCACTGTCGTTACATAGCCGTCAATTGAGAGATTGGCCCCTCAACGAGAGACGTCCACTGATGTCCAGTGCTCACTGGAATTACCGCATGTTCAACCCCACCCACCTTCATTCACCCCACCCCCACTCACCCCAGCGAAATGAACCCCCAAGGGGGTTGCACTGGGGTTCATGACACTGAAACACGGGTGGTGGGCCAACAGGCAACGCAAGACTGACTCTGTGTTCGCGTGTCGCAGTCGCCGCCCGTGTGTGCATTCACTGGCGCGGAGAGGACCAGACGGGCCTCACATGTTGGCCTTGATCGCCTTGCGCAGGCCGGCCTCGTCCACGCCGACGACCTCGGAGACCAGCTTGCCGCCCTTGTACAGGTGGAACGTGGGGAACGCCGTGACATTGGCCTTCTCCACGCACTCGGCAGCGTCGTCCCCGTTGACCTTGAGGAACGTGCACCCCTTGAACTCCCCCGCCATCGCCTCGAACTTGGGCGCCATCATCTTGCACGGCGCGCACCCTGGCAGAGCCCCCCAGCGTCAGTCGGCAGTGCCCCAGCGCGGGGCGGAGGCGTTGCGAGGCGCACAGGTGGCGAAGAAGTCGACGACGGTGAGCTTGTCGCAGGCGGCCTGCTGCTGCAGCTCCTCGAACTTGGTCACGTGCCTGATGGCCGTGGCGGGCGTCTCGGCGACGTGCGAGGCAGCCGAGACCACGCCCTTGCCGCACGTGCAGCGCTGGTCGACGGGGACCTGCGGGAGAGGCGGCAGTGGGCGGGTGTGAGGCCCCAGTGACAGCGACAGCAATGGGGAGAGAGAGGGGACTGGCGACAGCGAGGACGAGCGGGGCAACGCACGCGGCTCATCACCATGTCCACGTGCGCGCCGCAGCCGGCCCACGTGGTCTTGCTGCACTTGGGGCACTTGACGGGGTAGCACATTTCGTGTCTTGCTTGGTGACTGCGCTTGCCGAGAGCGAAACAGTACTCTGAGTGTGTCCACGTCAGGAGGGCACACCGCGAATCTAGGACCTGGAGATTCGCGTATCTCCACGACGTTATCTTAGTTCGTTTTAGTACCAACCGTGCGCGCTCAAATGTCTGACGCCGAAATGGACTTGTCCGATGGGGGCTCGGCCGCGGAGCGGTCCGACAGGTCGTCCAGCGAGTCGGGGGAGGACCGCGACGACCGGAGCTCCGACGAAGACGACGAGGGCGGCGACGAATCCGACGGCAGCAGCGGCAGCAGCTCGTCGTCGGCCAGCGGCCCCGACGACGACGAGGACGAGGACGACGAGAACAAGGACCGCACCGACGCGGGCGCCGACGCCGTGGAGAACCACACGCTCTACATCCGCAACACGCCGCTCGACGACGTCAACGTGTCGGACACGAACATCCTGCTGCCTCAGGTCCCCTTCCCCCCCCCACCACACACATATCGTTTCCTAGATATCTTTGTCCCGTTTGTATCTCCCCTGTCCTGAGGGGACCGCCTCGCTCGCCATACGCATACTCCCTACACCGCTCAGCCTGTGTGGACCAGCGCGATCCCGAGAGGTGCAGGCTGCATCGGGAGGCCCTGCGCTGCATGTTTGCTTCGGTGGCTCACTCTGCCCCCGATGTGTGCGCACTCGCAGATCGCGGAGCACCTGAGGTCCAACGACGACGAGGAGGTGCTGCTCGCCCTGAGGGCCGTCCGCCGCATGCTGTCCGCAGGTGCCGCTTGCAGCGATGCGAGCCCACCCTCCTCCCCCTGGGCCAGCGGATCGCTTGGGCAGCTGCCCACCGGCTGCTGGATTGCGTTGGGTGCCCACTCAACGCGTTCGCTCGCCCCTCCCCCTCCCCCCCGTCGCCTGGCGCAGACAAGGCACCGCCGATCGGCGAGATCATCGCGCTCGGGGTGGTCCCCATCTTCGTGAAGCTCTCGGGGCGGTCGGGGAACAAGCGCCTGCAGTGCGAGGCCGCCTGGTGTGTGACCAACATCGCCTCGGGCACCGAGCACCAGACACGCGTGAGTGCTGCCCCTACTCCCCCTTGTCTCAGCTCCCAGACTCCCTGCAACGGACCGAGCGTCTCACTGGACCGCCAGTCTGTCGTGGAGGCCGGGGCCATCCCTGTGCTGGTGACGATGGTCTGCTCGCCCGACGACGAGCTCTGCGAGCAGGTGCGCAGCAGTTGTGCACGCCACGCTGGCCAGCAGCCGCCCACGCACTCAACGAGCGATACGCTGTGCTGTGCAGGCGATATGGGCGCTGGGGAACATCACGGGCGACTTCAGGGACCGCGTGCTGGCGGCGGGCACGATGGAGCCCACGCTCAACGCGCTGCGAACACGCACGTCCAAGACGCTCGTGCGCAACGCGGCGTGGCTCATCTCGCAGATGTGCCGCTCGCACGGCGACGAGCCGCACCCCGAGCTGAGCGTCGTCGCGGTGGCGCTGCCCGCGATCGCCGAGGTGCTGGCCAAGCACAAGGACCCCGAGGTGCTCAGCGAGCTCGCGTGGGCCGTCGCGTGGACGACCGAGGGCGGCGACCCCGCGCGCGTGCAGGCCGTCATCGACACGGGCGTCGTCAAGAGCCTCGTGGCGCACGTCGACGACCGTGCGTGCAAGGTCCGCCACGCGGTCATCCGCGCGCTGGGCAACATCTCGGCGGGGGGCGAGGCGCACGCCAGCGCCGTCATCAAGGCCGGGGCCGTCAAGCCGCTGAAGAAGATGGTCACGGACCCCAAGAAGGCGCGCGGCGCGTGCTGGATCTTCGCCAACATGGCCGCGGGGTCGACGAGGAACACGCTGGAGCTGCGCGAGGCCGGAGTGCTCGACGCCGCGGAGCAGATACTCTCGCGGAGCGTCGACTACGAGGTGCGCAAGGAGGCCCTGTGGTACGTGGCCAACTCGTTCGCCGAGGCGCCGTCGTACGTTGCCGAGGAGATACTCGCCAAGCACAGCGGCTCGATCGCCGGCATGCTCAACGGCAGCGACGTGCGCCTGTGCCGCAAGGCGCTGCTGGGCATCGAGCGCCTGTGCCAGGCGGGGGCGTACCTCAACGTCAACCGCTGCGCCACGGCGCTGTCGAAGATCGGCGTGGACCGGCAGCTCTCTGTGCTCTGCGACCACTACGACCCCGAGTTTGCACGCAGCGCCAAGAGAGTGTACACACGCTACTTTGCACAGCCGCAGCCCTCGCCGGCAGGCGTCACAGTTGCCGCCGCAGCAGCGGCTGCAGCTGCTCCGGCACAGTCCAGCGAAGCGCCAACAGCAGCACCGCAGTAGAAGGTCAAAAGAAGTGAAAACAGCCCCGATTTGTGACTCCTCTGAAAGCACGTGGTTTCGGATAAGCCGGCCAATGGCCCGACCACCGACACGCCGCCACGATCAACACCTCTGGCGCACTGATTCATGGCGCACCCCCTGCTGTGGCACTGTGTGCGGTTCCAGTGGGCGTTTTCGGCAATCTGGCTGGGCCACATTGTTTGTGTGACGCGAGTGTTGCAACGGGCACCCGCCTCGTCGTCCCTCAGAGGAAGAACACAAGGAACAGGACGACAAAGACGAGCAGGACGCCAAAGATCTTGATGATGAGCCAGCGGTTCTTGCGCATGCTTCTGAGCTGGTTCGACAGGCGCCCGTGCGCCTCCTCGACGTCGATGAGCGCTGTGTCCACGTTGTGGTCGATGCGCTGGAGCATCTCGCCCTGGTCGGCCACGAGGTGTGCGAGCTGCTGGAAGATGGTCTGCACCTCGCCCAGGTAGCGCTCGATCTGCGTGACGGCCTCGACGCGCGACGCCGTGTACCTCTGCTCCTGCGCGACGGCCATCTGGGGCATCGCCAGGGCCACCTCGCCGTCCTCCCTGCGTTGGTTGCCCCCCGCGAGCACGCAGAGAACAGAGAGAGTCAAGAGGGGAGTGGACGGGGGGAGGGTGGAGAGAATACCCGTTAGAATGGCGGTTCCTGAGCCCGTCCACTGCACTGGTGCGTTCGCTCTCGCTTTGTTTCGCATCGCGCAACGCATCGCAGCAGCCAAAGCAAACACCCTCAGTGGGGGGCGCTGGTTGGTGGGGCGGGGGCGGGTGCAGTGTGCTGCGTACCCTCGGTCCCTCAGCTGCTGGTACAGCGGCGAATCCACTGCCGCAGGCGCATCGCGTGGACGATCTCTTCAGTTTGTGTTCAATTCCAACAGCAAACAGCAGCAAAGCAAACGCACAGGCAAAGGAGAGCCCGAAGGAAATCAGGAGGGAAGGGGACAGGAAGAGACAAGGGGAAGAAGCTGGCACGACAGTGAAGGAAATAGGCAGGCAGATAGATATTGACATGTCCAAGCCGTCTTGGGACGACTGAAAGGGGAGAGGACAGCCGGCAAGGTGGAGAGAGAGATGGAGAGAACAGAAAGAAAGTGAAGGCAAAGAAAGAAGGAGAGGAGGGGAAGAAGAGAGGGCGGGCACACACGTGATCGCGCCGAGAGGACAGAGGACGACGGGGCGCCGGCGAACTTCTGCTTGCGCTCCTGCTGCGCCTTGAGGTTCTCCGTGCGCAGCTGCAGCACGTCGCGGAACTGCGCCGTGGCCGCTGCGACCTGCCCCTTGAGGTACGCGACGACCGTCTCCGCGTGCCCCGCGTTCTGGCGCTCCGCCGGCCCCGCCTCGGCCTCCCCGCGCAGCTGCTCGAGCTGGGCCGTCAGCCCGCGCACGTCCTCGCTCACCTCCGCCGTCAGCCGCTGCACCTGCGGCGCCACCGTCTGCTCGCTGAACAGCGACCGCGTCTTGGCCAGCTCCGCCAGCCGCGCGAGCTTCGACGACGTGCGCCCGAGGTCGCGGCCCAGCGACGCGGCCATCGAGGCGAAGCGCGTCTGCGGGCGCGAGATCGGGCCCGCGGAGGCCGACAGAAGCGGCGCGCGCACAGCGGGGGCCGGCGAGCGCGGGCGGGCGGCCGTCGCGGCGCCGGCGGCGCGGTACGTGTCGGCGAGGGCCTGGAATTCAGAGGTACGGTTGCGCCAGTCGACCATTTTGACTACCGAAAAATAATGCGTTATCTCCCCGCAGATATTTCTGGAATGAATCTCTGTTGAGATATCGGGGGGTGGTGTCTCATGTCTCAAGGGGACACACATCCGTCCTCGGCACGGCTTCACATGAGCTTCAGGTGACCCGTGACCTCGTCGACGAGGCTCTTGGGCCCGGGGCCCACAGCGAGCACCGTCAGGCTGCCCGCAGCGATCTGCGTGCGCCCCGCGTCGGCCACGAGGTACGAGACCAGCCTCTTCTTCCTCGCCGCCTCCTGCAGCTCCAGCCTGCACAGCCACACACACTCAGCCGTCTGCCCCACCCACTCCCCTCCCTCCCTCCCTCCCTCCCTCCCGGGTGCCGAGCAAGCGAGCACGCACAGCTCGTCCTCCGACTGCGCCTTGACGACGATCTTGGCCTGGCCCTGCATAGACCACGCCCTCAGCAGCTCGGGCGCGTTCTGTGGAGGACCACCGCCCGGGGCAGGCAGCCCAGCCGGTCAGGTGCCACCATGCGTACTGCGGGCAGGAGGGGAGAGGCGGTGCCTTCATGGCGCGCTGGGCAGCGCCCAGGGTGGCGTGGCAGCACTGGGCGGCGGTCTTGCCGGTGCCCATCTTGAGGTCCACGCGGGCGACGAGGACCATCTTGAGCTCCTCGCCGCGGCGGGGCACAGGGGCCTCGCCCACAGTGTCGTCGGCCTCGGACGCGGGACCCGCCCTGCGAGAGCGCCCGAAGAGGTACCCGAGCGCAAAGGCGCCNGGACCACCCCCGGGGCAGGCAGCCCAGCCGGTCAGGTGCCACCATGCGTACTGCGGGCAGGAGGGGAGAGGCGGTGCCTTCATGGCGCGCTGGGCAGCGCCCAGGGTGGCGTGGCAGCACTGGGCGGCGGTCTTGCCGGTGCCCATCTTGAGGTCCACGCGGGCGACGAGGACCATCTTGAGCTCCTCGCCGCGGCGGGGCACAGGGGCCTCGCCCACAGTGTCGTCGGCCTCGGACGCGGGACCCGCCCTGCGAGAGCGCCCGAAGAGGTACCCGAGCGCAAAGGCGCCCGCGACGCCAAGAGAGACGGCGGCGGCTGTGGCGGGAGTGCAGTGCATCGCTGGGGAGAGCAACAAAGACCAAAGCCCACAGGCAGGAAAAATATCGGTATGAATCTTGGAGGTATCTGCGGCCTCCGCTCCACGGGCTTATGAGGACGACTCGGAGCTGGATGCCTCGGCTTGCTCCCTCTCGACCTCTTTGAGGAGCCGGTAGTAGTGCTGGTCGACCTGAGTCCATACAGTTTAGCTGCAGGCTGAGGGGAAAACCAGTTGACTAACCTCCGCGGGCTCGAGGAAGAGCGACAGGCCCACCATCGCAAACACGGGAAACTCGGCCTCGAGCAGCTCCGAGTTTTCGATCTTGAACACTTTGCAGATGCACTTTTCGACATAACGCGGCGTGAGAGACATCGTGTTCCAAAAGCCCCCGCGGACTCTGCTGCGAGCGCACCTCGCGGGCCACCTGGAGGGACCTCGTCGTCATGGCCTGGTTGTACTTTACCGCGAGGTACAGGCACACGGCGGCGTGCAGCTTGATCAGGTTCTTCTTCGTGTGCCCCGAGCGTATGACCCGCTCTATCAGCGCGTGCGCGATGGCCACAGACGACAGCTCCGCGTCCTGCGCATGAAAGCAAGGCCGCGTCAGATGGCTCATGCAGGCCGGCTGCTTGCGCACGAATCCCCTGGCAGCCTGGAGGACAAGCCGCTTGGCCTTGCGCAGGCGCGAGAGCGTGACGCCGAACTCATCGATATCGGGGTGCTTCTGGCGGAACTGCTCGTTGAGCTCGTCCTTGAGCTCCGACGGCTTGACAAACGGCAGCACGGAGCCCTTCCACCCGGCCAGGCGCATGACGACGTGGTGCCTCCCCGTCCTCAGGTCCGGGTCGTCCAGCGTCTCCACGGGCACCGCGTCGGCCTCGCCCGCATCCGCCTTCCTGCGCACACGCAGCTCTCAGCTCAGCTGCGGGCGAGTGAACCCGCAGGGCAACGCAACTGGATCCACGAGGACTTGAGCAGGCCCTTGAACGACGTCGCACGCGAGGACGAGGCGGTCGGGAACGGCACCCTGGCGTCCTCGAACTCGCTGACAGCGCTGCCCTGGTCCTCGGACGACGAGATCCACGTGTAGGCTTTGCCGTAGACGATCGCGGCCGACAGCTCCGACGCGTCCTCGATCTCGAGCGGCACCCCCTTGCGCGCCGCCGCGGGCCCGCACGCCGACGCGGCCACCGGAAGCGCCTCGTTGGACGTCGCCAGCGCGCGCTCGTCCGTGGGGGCCTCGCGCACGGGCCGGAACCTGAACGAGCTGACGCCCATCAGCGAGCCGCCCGCCATCATGAACACCCTGCGGCGCCTCTTCCTCCGCTCCGACTTGCTCACAAACTCGTCCCTGCGGGGAGTTGGCCCGCCCGGCGTCAGTCGCNTCCGCTCCGACTTGCTCACAAACTCGTCCCTGCGGGGAGTTGGCCCGCCCGGCGTCAGTCGCCCAGAGCACAGCGGCAGGCGCAAGCGGGGTGGCGCACAGGCAGGCCTCGCCCTTCCTCGGGGTCAGCGACGTGTGGCCCGCGTGCCCCGCCAGGGCGCTCGGCGACCTGGGCCCGAGCCTCAGCGGCGACGCTGCCGACGACGCGGCCGACGACACCACGGGGTCCACCGCGATGGCCAGCGGCGCCGTCAGCGACGCGCTGTTGCTCTGCTGCGCGCCCCCGGCGCCCGGCACGGCCATCGCCGCCGTCGCCGACTGCGACAGCATGCGCGCGCGGGTGGGCGTCCCCGCGAGGCCCGGCGCGCGGCGCGTCTCGTCGGGGGTGCCCAGTTGGATGTTGCGCAGGAACCCGATCGCCTCGCTGTGCGCCGCGTGGTGTGCCCTGCTGTCGCCCTCGGCGCTCGCCCGGGTGCGCCTCTCGCCGTGGGCCGCGGGGAGGGACAGCGATGGGACCGTGGGGTGGGGGCGGTGCAGCCCGGGCGGCGTCGCGTTGTCGACGCTGCGCCGGACGGTGAAGCGGTGCGGTGGGCTCGCCACGGCCGGCACGTCGTCCGCGGGGCCGGGCGAGCGCCCCAGAGAGATGTTCGACAGGAAGGAGAACGCGGCTTGCTTTGTCTCCTCGGCCATCGCCACCGACCGGCAAGAGACCCCCGCTTGACGCGAGCGAGAGATTGAGGGCCGTGATATCAAGCAAAAATATCATCCAAGAGTATATCTTCAGTTCCAGAGACCACCCGAGCCACAAGTTCTGTGATCCTAATCGCTACTCGACTACATAGAAGGTGCTCTGAACAGCCGATCCAGGCGAGAACATGAAGGCCGAGAGTCGCCCAGCCGCAGCGGGCTTGGCCTGCGGCGTCGCTGGGGCCGGCGACGAGGACCTGCCAGAGGACACGGCCGAAGCCGCCGCCCCCGCGGAAGAAGTCGTCCCCGACGACGCCGGTGACACCTGGCAGTCGTCCTGCTCGTTGCTGTCGCAGCGGAAGAGGAACTGGTCGAGCGATGGCCTGCGGCCGGCCTGCATCGTCAGCCTCTTGGCCGCGGTGAACGGCGAGTGGTAGGCGGGCTTCTCGGGCTCGCCGTCCTGCATCTCCTCCTCGTCATCGTCGAGGTTGATGACGCCTGTCGACACCGCGCCCTCCGACACCGGAGGATCGCCGCAGTCGAGCTCCACCGTGTCTCCTGCATCGGGCTCGTCCTTCGGGCTGGAGCTGCGCTCCTCGGGTTTGCCATCGTCAGCGGTCGCCTCTTCACAGGGGCGCTCGTCCTGCTCCCGCTGGCCCAGGACAACGTACTCGACGGGTTGGCAAGCGGTATCCGGCTTCAAGTACTGTGCATCGCGCGACATCCTGTCGAAAAACCGGCTGCGCACGACCACGGGCAGGTCCTTGCCTGTCTCTTGGGCCAAGTCTTCCCCGGGTTCCATTTCCTCGTCGGCTCTCCTCCGCTTCTGAGGCGGCTCGCTCATCGGGGTTCCCGAAGCCGAGGCCGTGGATCTCGGAGGCCGGAAGGGCTTGCGTGCGCTCGACTTCCCCTTTGGCGTGGTGACTGCAAGTCAAATGAGTAGAGGTGTTGCGCGCTGCAGCATACGCAGATACGGGGAGGTTGTTGAGCGTGCAACAGGCAGAGCGTGCGGGTCCGCTGGCGGCTTCCCTGGCGTCCCGGGGCCTGCCTCTGAAAGTTTCTTTAGCAGAGACGAGGCTGAGGAGCGCACTGAAGTAGTTGACCAGGGTGTTGCGCTGCGACGGGGTGTGTGTTGGCGTGAATCTCTTGGTCGGAGATGGCGCCGTCAGACAGTGCTGTATTGGCTTCGGCAGTGCAAACAGCTTGTTGGTGACTGGGTCCATGTCCCCGTGCGCAATTGCCTGTGCAATCTCCGGTGGCAGTGGTGCACCAGCGACCGCTGCGGCTATCTCTGCGTCCTCAGCGGTCTCTGGCGGCGTCAGCGGGACCGCCAGCTGCGACCTCGGGTCGAAAACGATTTGATGCTGGAAAGTGAGCATTGCCTCCCTGAAGGTGGCCTCGTAGCCCAGCGGGAAGCTGATGTTTTGCTCCAGGGCAGAGGCCCTAATCGCGCGGATGGGGTCTCCGTGCTTCTTGATCATCTTCACAGCCGTTCGCAGCCCGACGCCCTTGGGCGCCTTTGCGTAGTCGCAGCCAGACAGAATGCACACCGATCGCAGCAACTCCACAGAGTTGACCGCGTCTCCCAGCTGGTCCTCGCAGTTGCGGAGCAAGTCCGCATCAAAGAGGCGCCCATCGCCGTTCTTCTCGAGCTTGAACATAACCTGAGCACGAGTGAGGGACGAGGGTGCAACAAACACTCCGAGACCTTGCGGACACCGTAGGGGACGAGGTCGCTGTCCTCGGTGATCACAAAGTCCACGATGCCGTTCAGTGCCAGGTACGCCAGCTGCGCGTCTGCCTCGTAGGGCGCCACGACGTACTCGATCTGCATCTCCCGCAGGATCTGGGGTGCCATCGTTGCGATGAGTTGCTGCTGCATGTCCCATACACGCTGCACACCATAACGAACTCGCGGGCAAGCTGCGGGGTGATATCCACGGCCTTCTGGAAGTGTCCTGTTGCCTTCGCGCGGTCACCTTCCCTAAGGCATTGCATCCCCTTGGCCATCTCCTCGTCCCTCCTCCTGCAAGCGACGCCGATCGAATCCAGATATAATTAGTGTCTGCACTGTAAAGATAGGGCAGGACTTCAGGAATTGGTGGGGACAGCTGTTGGAAATCAAGTAAGGGGCGCAGTTTTTGGCGCCAAAGAGGTACACCGGGGCACTAAAACCACCACACAGCGCCCATTGAGACGGTTCGCGCACGTCCTGCGGTCGACCTCGGTGAGGCGCTTGGCGGGCAGCGGGGCGCCGTCCAGGACCACGAAGGGGACCACGCCGTAGTGCCTGAGCAGCCCGAGCATGAACTTGACAAACGACTGCCACCGCGTCGTGGGCGTGCCAGTGCACAGCTCCAGCGAGCACGAGAAAACCGCGCGGTGCAGCCAGCAGTAGCCGTCTACGGCGGCGCGCTGCCCCTTGAGCTCCGAGAGGTGGGCGTCGCGCGTCGCATTCTCGAGGAGGGGGAGGAGGCCTTGGATGCCCATGCGTCCCCGCGCGGTGCCGGTTTTTCTCCGTCTAATTGGGATTCACATATCTCTCCCCCACCGCTGGATATTTACCCCTAGGTATCAGGAACTGGACAGTCACGGCATTTCCATGAGAGTGGCGAAGAAATCACGGCGAGATTACACACTGAGGGGCTCTTGTTACACTCCGATAGTCGATTGCCAACCTTCCACTCGCTGCCTCAAGGGATCACTGGGAGCAGATGCGTGCCGTTGTGGCTGTGTGATACATGCGTTTGAACGCATTGAGGTTCATCCGCTCTGCACGGCTTGTCAAGTGCTTGTGTCTTCGTGCGCCTTCTCCTCCTGCTGTACCGTGGGGTCCGGAGTTGCCGCCTTCTTGACAGCGAGGGCGATATCCTGAGGCTTTGGCGGCGCCGAAGTGCCGCGAGGAGTGGAGGCAACGGGGCTGATGAGCCCGGAGATGGTTGCAGGCGTTCGCGGGCTGGGAGCTCCGGAAGCCGGCAACGGCAGGCCCGGGTGCTTGTCGGGCGGGACTGCGACCTTCTGGGCGTTCTCGGGAACATCCGGAGCGAGAAGGCACTTGCCAAGCGGGGGCAGGTCGCCGAGCAGAGAAGCAGCCTGTGGCTTCGACTTGGCCTTCTGGACCTGCTCCTTGGCCTTGTTGTGCTTGGCACCCTTCTTCAAGCGGACAACGTCGATTGTTGACTCGCGGTTGTTCTCGGCGATCTTGGTCTTGTTCTGTATCATCTTGCGCAGCTCGGCGGCCTTGCGCTCCTCGATAGCTGCCACGGTCTCGCGAGCATCGTCCACGCGAGCAACGTCCTCTGCGGCGGCCTTGCGTCGCTTCTCTCGTTCCTCTTCGCGCTTCTTCTTGGCGTGCTCCATTCGCTGCGCCAGAGTCTGCTGGTCGAGTGGGGTCTGTGCACGAGGCTGCTCTAGCCTGTTCTGCAGAGGCAATGGCACGCGACCTCCCTTCTTGTTCCCGGATCCTGTGTCCTTGAACAGGTCCGCGTCCACCTCGACGATCTGGAACATTTTGTTGTGGCCCGCTGTTTCCAGAGTTAGAATGACCAGCAGGGGAGAAACTGGGGAGTGCATACTGTGGTCCTGTGCCGCATTCGCGCCAGACCCAGGAAGGATGCCGGGGAGCATGTCGCCAGATGTCTTGAGCTTGGCTTGCGGGGCATTCTGGGGTGCTGCCTGTGGCACTTTGGCTTTTGGAGCCGCCGCGGTAGTGGCCGAGTTTCTCTTATTTTCCTGGGTTGACACTGCCGACACGGCCTTGTCGACAGGCTGCTGCGCCTGTGCCTGCGACGGGGGAACTATGATCTCCTCTGTTGCGGGCTCTGCGGCTGTTGCTTTGATCTGTGTTGTCGCTGTCTGAGGTGCGGGCTGCGATGCTGCGGGAGCCGACGACTCCGTGGGCGACTGGATCGATGGCCCGAGCTTCTCTGACGAGCTCTTCTTGATCCCGGACCCCGACTTCCTCAAGGCGCTCTCAGGCCTCTCAGCTTTAATGGGCTCGGCCGAGAACGCCTGTACAGGTGCCTGTGGCGGCTTCGCTGGTTCATCGGCTAGGGTCGATGCTATTTTTAGAGCGTGAGCATTTTCCGCTCGACCGCCGACTTGAACGGCGATGGAAATGCATGGGGGTGGCATAGCACGCACACTTGGCCCGGGGCGACACGCGGTTCTGCGTATGCACCTTCTCCTCGACGGCGTTGTCTGCGGTGATCACCGAATGCGCGCGCGTGGCACGCGCCGGGGTTTATAAAATTACCGCAACAGGTTCTTTCGCAGCGATAATAAAGTGAGGTTCGCATTCCGCCACGGGGGAGCCTCTGCCTCGCAGGGAGCCGGGGGGACACTGCGCGGCACTTGCGGATGAGGAGGACGGGTTCGCACCTTGGTCCGCGGGCCCTGTCTCCACGACCTTGGTCTTGCTCCCCATGCACCCCATTTCCCGGTCTTGGGCGTCGCCGAAGGACTGCGGACGGAAGGAGAGGGTGGCCTGGCGCGAAGGAAGGCGAGGTAGGTGCAGCCCCGCCTGCGGAAGCAGAGCGTTCGAAGCAAAACACGAAGCTGACCCTTTATTTGTCAGCGAAAAAAACCGGATACGGGTGAGGTCTTGAATCTCGTCACGAAATGAATCCTCTCTCTCACTCTGCGCGAGTGTCGGTGCCAGAATATCGTGGTGATGGCATATGAGTGGTGGACGAGGCACCTGCCTTGTCCTTGAGCAGGTGATGCCGAGAACTTGTTATCCTCAAGATTCTCTAGCAATATCTTTCGTCAAATCACTTCACGTGTACACCTCCTGCGTCACCTTTTCGTTTTTTGTTGGCTTACCCCCCAAGGGCTCGAGCACACACCCATGAGGACCGCAGTCGTTGTCGCCGCGCTTGTGGCGCTCACCGTCGCCGGAGACGTTCTCCAGCTGACCAAGTCGAGCTTCGACAGCACCGTCAACAACGAGGACCTCATCCTCGTCAAGTTCTTCGCCCCCTGTGCGATCAATTTCAACTCGCGCTCTCTCTCCCTCTTCCTCACCCGCCCGCCTTCTAACCGCAATCACGCCCACAGGGTGCGGCCACTGCAAGAAGCTGGCGCCCGAGTACGAGAAGGCCGCGACGATCCTGCTGAAGGAGGACCCGCCGGTGAAGCTGGCCGAGGTCGACGCCACTGTCGAGAGCGACCTCGCGTCGCGCTTTGGCGTGACGGGCTACCCGACGCTCAAGCTGTTCCGCCGCGGCACCGAGGCCCCCTACAGCGGCCCCCGCGACGCCGACGGCATCGTCAGGTACATGCGCTCGCAGAACGGGCCCGCCGCCAAGGCCCTGGCGACGGCCGACGCTGTCGACAAGTTCCTCGGCGCCGTCAAGGACGACGTCTCGGTGATCGGCTTCTTCTCCAAGGCCGGCACCCCCGCCGAGAAGGCGTTCCAGTCGCTGGCCTCGGCGCTGCGCGAGGACTACAGGTTCGCCGTCGTCTCGGACGAGGCGGTCATCAAGGCCAAGAACGGCGGCAAGGAGGGCGTGTTCGTGTTCCTCCCCTACCCCGGCGAGGAGAGCCCCGTCGAGGTCGCCAACGCCGCGATCCCCGCCATGACCAGCGCCCTGCACCGCGCCGCCGTCCCGCTGGCTGGCGTCTACAAGGCCGCCTTCGCCAAGCGCTACGACGCCGTCGGCCTGCCGCGCGTCACCGCGTGGGCCAAGATCAGCGAGGACGACCCCTCGGGCACCAAGTACATCGTGAACCGCCTGCGCAAGGCCGGCAAGGAGTTCAAGGGCAGGCTCGTCTTCGTCGCCGCCGACAGGAGCGACAAGGACTACTCGGAGCTCGGCTTCGCGGCCGACGCCAAGATCTCCCTGGGCGTCATCGCCAACGGCCAGCGCTTCAAGGGCGAGGCTGCGGCGTTCAGCGTCGAGGCCGCCAGGAAGCTGGCGAGGGAGTACCTCGAGGGCAAGCTCGAGCGCCACATCAAGAGCGAGCCCGTCCCCGCCAAGAACGACGAGGACGTCCTCACTGTCGTCGGCAAGACGTTCGAGGACGAGGTCGTCAAGAGCGGCCGCGACACGATGCTGCTCTTCTACGCGCCGTGGTGCGGCCACTGCAAGGCGCTGCACCCCAAGTACGACGAGCTCGCCAAGAAGCTCGCGCCGCACAAGGACCTCGTCAGGATCGCCAAGATCGACGCGACGGCCAACGAGTACCCGCCCCACTTCAAGGTCAACGGCTTCCCGACGATGTACTTCGTCAAGGCCAGCGACCCCGCCCACCCCGTCGAGTACAACGGCGACCGCGAGGTTGCCGACCTCGAGAAGTTCGTCCGCGCGCAGACGACCAAGACCCTGCCCAAGCAGGAGCTCTGAGCGGCCGACCACCTTCGTCCAACAGCTGTCTGAGAAAACAGGCCACAATAGAAAAGCAAGATTCCCCAACCCCAGAGATTTTTTGTCTTCTACGCCTGATTGCTCTGGCGGTGGCACAGAAGCAGCCCGCGAAATCCTGGTAACTCGCCGAAGTCCGTGACGTGTGACATCGTGTTTTGCCTGGTGGTCCCCTTGGTTGACTGAACACCCCGGTTCAAATTCAGCGCACCAATGCTGCGGAGCTCTGCCAAGTTCGCGCTGCCCTCGCGGCGCCAGAGTGGCGCGTTCCCCAAGATCGCCTCCCCGCGCACGTCCTTCCCGAGCATCGAGCGCGTCCTCGGCCTGCCGCGCGGACACGTCCAGCCCGGCCAGACGCTCGACCTGAACCGCATCCAGCTGACTGACCTGGTGCGACCCTTTGACCTTTTTTCCTCGTCCCCGTGTGGGTTGGCGCCTGCGCCTAACAGCGCACCGTCGGGCCGGCCGGCAACAGCTCTCGGCGAATGACGGCAGCGAGACCGAGGCAGAGCTGTTCGACCTCGCCGAGACCATCGTGAACCGCGTGTACGGCAACAAGGTCTACCTGCGCGGCATTGTCGAGGTAGGCGGAGTGCTGGCGGCTAGTGCCCTTCGCTGAACCTCTAACTCCGCCCGCGCACAGTTCTCCAACGTCTGCGAGAAGAACTGCAACTACTGTGGCATTCGCAGGGAGGTGAGCCGGCTTGCCACCGCCTTGTCTGGCCCGTGGTTTGACTGTTTGTTGCCCGCCCGTGCAGATGCCCAAGCAGGCCCTTCCGAGGTACACCATGCCCGACAACGAGATTGTCGAGTGTGCCCTGTGGGCCCAGAAGCAGCGCCTGGGCACCGTGATGCTCCAGTCTGGCGAGGTCTCGCACCCCTCGCGCATCAACTGGCTCATCGACGTCATCACCCAGATCCGCTCGCGCTCCATCGAGGCGTAAGAGCCCACTTTTGCTGAAAGCGTGCGGTTTGTTTTCTCAATTCCGTGCCACGTCACAACACAGGGACACTGTGCACAAGAAGGGCGTGGCTGTGGCGCTCTCTGTCGGTGAGCAGTCGTACGACGTCTACAGGAGGCTGTTCGAGGCTGGCGGCCGCAGGTTCCTGCTGCGCATCGAGTCGTCGAACCCCCTGCTGTACCGCTCGCTGCACCCCGCCGACGGCATGCACACGTGGGAGAAGCGCATGAGCTGCCTGCGCGACCTGGGCCGCGTCGGCTTCCAACTGGGCACCGGCGTCATGATCGGCCTGCCGCAGCAGTCCAACTGGGACCTCGCTGGTGACATCCTGTTCTTCAAGGAGATCGACGCCGACATGATCGGCATGGGGCCCTACGTCGTACAGGCCGACACGCCGACGGGCAAGGTCTGGACCGAGCTCCACGGCAGGGAGGACCGCGAGGAGTACAACAGGCGCCTGCTGGCCCTCAGCTCCAGGATGATCGCCCTGACGAGGATCACCCTCGGCGACGCCAACATCGCCGCCACCACGGCCCTGCAGGCCATCCACCCCACCGGCCGCGAGCTCTGCCTGCGCCGTGGAGCGAACCTCATGATGCCCATCCTCACGCCCACCAAGTACAGGGAGGAGTATCAGCTCTACGAGGTGCATCCACCATACACGGCGGGGGGTGCTCCTTCGGTGCTGACCGCTTTTCCTGCAGGGTAAGCCCTCGATTCACGAGGCGGCTGAGGAGACGCACGCCTCCCTCGTCAGGCGCGTGCACGTCGCTGGTAAGGAGGTCGCCGATGACGTCTGGGGCGACCCTCCGCACTTCACGCGCAAGCAGGCCGCCCGCGCGGACAACCTGCAGTGATTGCCGAGCCCCTTGGATTGTTCGTTGTTCCGAACTGAAGGAGAAACAAAACCACCTTAGTACAGTGATCATAGACAGTGTTTCCCCTCCAACAGCTGGGTCAGTATCACTGAACACCGACAACTGATGCAAATGAATCGATTCGATTGACACGGTTAGCACTGGGCACTGGAGACACGGAGAGTTCTACCACAGAAGCTCCCTGAGCAGCTGCACGGTGTGGTCGGGGCCCTTGACGGTGTACGACTTGACCCTGGGCGAGACGCTGATCTCGTGGTCGTTGCCGCCCTGTTATCCATACTTTAGATGAAAATGAAAGAAAGGGTGCCGTCGCGTACGGGCTCCGTGCGGTCGCCGAAGAAGTAGATGTTCGGGAAAGCGTCCAGGAAGCGCAGGCAGTAGGTCTTGTCCCAGCCCAGCGGGAACACGTCGAAGCTGATCTGGCCGCCGACGGAGAACTTGAGGCCGAAGTTGCCGAAGCGCGCCTCGAGATCAGAGACAAACTTCTTCCTCACCTGGTGGACCTGTGTGGTGCCTTGTGAGGTCAGAACAGCGCAAGGGAGGAGGCGCGGGCGAGGCTTCCGGACCTTGTCGTACTCAAAGAACTCCTCACGCTCCTTCTGCGAGCAGTTGCGGCCGATGGGGCTGACGTTGAGCATGCCGTTCCTCAGCTCGATGAACGTCCCGCTGCGCGAGCCGTCGACAGCACCGAAATTAGCGCCCGACAACGAGGGCGCGGGCGCACCGCTTGATCGGGATGTCGAGGTCGGCGATGTAGTGCAGGCAGAAGTTCAGGAACTCCTTCAGGCGCTGCTCGCCCAGGAACTCCTTGATGCTCTGTTAAGAGATCGACCCGCAGACGCAGAGGAAAAATCAGCAACCGTCGAACGCGCCACGCCGCCAGGCGCGCACGCACCGCAGTGGCGAGGAGGTTGCCGTTGTGATACGCGTTGAGCCCGTTCTCGGCGAACACGTACTCGGCGATGCCGAACACTGCAGTAGAGCGGCGGGGGGTCAACGCGCTGCCCGCAGTGGGCGTGGGGGGGGCGGCTGTGCGGGGTGGAACTACGGACCGTCCTCGCCCATCTGCTCCTTGATCTTGGGGAGGTCAGACCCGCCCACGATCGCCACCGTCGCCTTCTGCGACAGCTCGTGCAGGAACGCCTTCATTTCTGGCGTTGCCGCCTGTGCGCGCATACGAAGGGAAGGCGGCGGATTCGCGTTGAGAGACGGGATTCAGCGGCAGCAGCCAGCGCTCAGGCTAGTGTTAGGCCGCGCACGTTGCGGGGCTTGGTGAGGGTGCCGTCGACGTCGAAGAGGACCAGAGGCTTGGCGGCCATTGCGGAGCGAGGTGTGTTGACAGACAGGTGCTGTTGTTTTTCTGAACCCCAACGACGCCCCCAAACAGGGATTTAGCGGAGCGGGCGGTCCATGGATGGGATTCTTCTTCGCTGAGTCATGTGGGGGGTGAAAATCGCCGGGTTTCCTTGCTGCTGACGTGGTTTCGGCCACGTTGCGTGTCGGCAGGTCCGGGAAGCGTGTCTCCCCCGCACATGAGTCACGCGGTTCAGCAACGATCTCCCTGGGCGAACGCAGACGGGTCCAGCCTGATGCCCGTGGCAGCAGCTGCCCAACTGAGCCAGGCCTGCAGGTACGCGTCCCTGCCACCGGGCGCCTCCTGGACGACGCCTGCCATGAGCTCTGCGGTGCCACACGGGTGCAGGCAGAGGAACGGCATCCCCGTGACGGGATGCTCGCACTGCGTGATGGTCGACCCGTGCGCTCGCGCCCTGGCGTCGGCGATGCCCGGGCAGAGCTCCCTGATGGCCTCGGCGGGAACCAGAGGCTTCACGCACGACTCGGACGACTCCTCGCGCCAGACAGCCAGGTACATGACGGGGACTGCGTACGAGGGGCTCCACAGGACGTGGTGCTCGACGACCAGCGAGGAGGTCGGGGAGACAGGGCAGGGGCCACGGCAGAGATACCCGCGCGCTGCCCCGACGGCGCCGGCGATGGTGGAGCGGTCTATCCACCGCCAGGAGCAGTCTCCATGGCGCGCGAGCGCGAGGGCGAGCTCCGAGGCCTGCCTCTTGAACTCGTCCCAGCTCAGCGTTCCTGGAGCCTGTGCCATGAGATTCGCGAGTAGATTCTGGGTCCAGCAAGATATTTGGTGAATCCGAACAGTAATCCCTTTGTTGTTTCAAGAAGGACGCAGGCGCCGCCTTCAAAGCGAGCCCGAATGTCAGTCACCATCAAAGTCAAGACGCTGGACGGCAAGCTCCACTCGGTAGCTGTCGACTCTGTCGAGGTGCGGCCCCCACGCGCGTGCCTCCATCTTGTCTGAAGCTCCACTCCACGTCCGCCCAGATGCCTGTAGGGGAGTTCAAAAGGAGGCTCCAGGAGCTCACGTCCGTCGACGCGGGCCAGCAGCGCCTCATCTTCCAGGGCAAGGTCCTGTCGGACGACAAGCCCCTGTCCTTCTACGGTGCGGCCTCCACCCCCACACCCGTTATGCATCTCATCAGAACTCTGCGTCACCCGTGAGCAGGTCTCAAGGACGAGTCCACGATCCACATGGTCCAAAGACCTCCGGGAGTCGCTACGCCCAGCTCCTCGGTCCCGCAGTCCCCTCAGCAGCCCCAGACCCCGCAGCAGCAGCAGCAGCAGCCCCAGCAGCAGGGTCCCCGCGTGTTCGCCACGCCCCACATGCTGTTCGGGACTATCACGGTGCCCCCGGGCGAGGAGGCAAACCCCGCTGGCCTCGGGCAGCTCATCAACTCCGTCCTCGGCACGCTGGGTGCCGGCGCAGCCCCGGCGTCGCCCGGGCAGCAGCAGCAGCAGGCGGCGGGCGCGGCGGGACAGCGCTCGAGGCACTCGTCGGTCGTCGAGGTCATGGGCCACCTCGTGGGCGCTGTGTCGTCGGCGGCTCCTGAGGTCAGGAGGCGCTGCGGTGTGGCGGACACGGGCGCGGAGCCCATGGCTGTCGACTCGGGCGCGGTGTCGGCCCCGCTGGACTCGACGACCCCTGCGTCGATGGCCGCCTCCGCGACCGAGCGTGCCGCAGCAGCGCTTGAGCAGCTCGCGCCGGCGCTGAGGGCGCTGTCGTCCGGCCTTGCGGGCGAGGCGAGTGCGGCACAGGCGGACAGGGTGCGGATGCAGGAGGCCCTCAGGGCGCTGGCAGTGCCCGCAAGGCAGCTGGGCACGTACCTGTGCCTGATGTCCACACTGGCGGACGTCGTGAGCCTCGGTCCGACGCCGGGGTCGTCGTCAGTCAGTGGGCCGTTCGTTACGCCTGCGAGCTACCACATGGCGACGCCCTCTGGAGCTGTTCGGACGGTCGTCTCCCTCGATCCTGCACAGGTTGCAGGCCAGCAGCAGAACGCGCAGCAGGGACAAGGGCAGGGACAGCAGGCTCAGAACGCAGCGGCGACCCTGTCTCAGGCGATCGGGGGGATCGCTCAGGCCATCATGAACGCGACCCCGCAGGCGCAAAATCAGGCTCAGCAGGGGGTGCAGCAGCAGCCCGACGCAGGGCAGGCGCAGAGGCAGCCGACGGACGCGCAGCAGCCCGACCTCAACAGCATCATGAACGCCGCGTTCGACACCCTGACGAGGACTTTTGCTCCGCCACAGTCCCCGTCGCAGCCGCAAGCGACCGCCGGTTCTCCCGCTGGGGCGGCAAACCCTGCGCAGGCGTTGGGTCAGGTTGGCTCTTTTGTGAGGGCGTTGTGACGTTCAATTGACCAGCACCGAACAGATGCTCTCGGCATTCAGGCAGGAGATGAGTGCGCCCCCCGGCCAGCCTGCGGCCCCGCTGGGGTCCATCATCGAGTCTATCTCCAGGATGATGGGAGAGGACCCGGCGACGAGCCTTCTGGACCAGGCGGTCCTCGAGGTGTGCAACTGCATGACCGTTCCGGAGCTCATGGCGCTGCTCAACGGTGACTGGTCGAACGCATCGAAGATCCACGGGTACGACCACAGAGTCAATCAACATCTGGCCTCACTGGAAACGCAGAGCTATCCGCGGATGGATGTGCAGAGAGATCGGGCAGGGGTCTGCGCCCACCCGCGATCAGATCAACGCGTTCAGCTCGCAGATCATATCGGAGCTGCGGACTACCATCAGGGACGACACCCTGCCTGCTGTGAGTCATCTGGCGAACCGCAAGCACACGCTCATACCATACACAGGAGGCTCGCGCAAGGGTGAAGCCCGGATGCTCTGTGTCCGAGACGGCGCTCCGCGTGTTCGAGAAGCACCTCCCCGAGCTGCTCCTGATTGCCAGCGTCGAGGAGTCGCAGTCGAGCGTCCCGTTCCCCGAGGCTCTCCGCCGCTGGGTCCAGACCTTTGTTGTCGAGCTCGTCGACTCTCTGGCGGCTGTCCTTGTCGGCGGCGTGTCGGACGCCGAGGTCATCATCCGGTACTTCATCTTCAACGTGCGCACAGGCCTCTGCCCCGCCAGCAAAACTCTAACAGCGACCTCGCAGAGGCTCGAGACTGTCGGCCCCGAGATCGCGCACGTCAGCGCCAACATGTTCATGAATCAGATCATGCGCACGTACCAGGCAGGCGTACAGATGCACGCGCAGGCCGAGCAGAGCCCGGAGCGTGACACCATGGCGAGGAGGCAGGATGCCGAGCGCGAGCTGAGGCGCCAGCAGGAGGAGTCGGCCAGGCTGCAGCAGGAGGAGGAGAGGAGAAGGCAGGAGGCCAACCGCCAGGCCGAGCTGCAGCGCCAGCAAGCGGACCCCACGCTCCCGGTATGCAGCTTTTTGTCTCCTCGAGGCCCTGACGGGACTTGTCAACAGCCTACGGGAGTGGCCATTTCGGAGTTCCTCAGGCTGTGGGAGAGCGAGACCCGCACGGACGAGCAGCGCATCCTGTCGGAGGTTCCGCGGTCGATCCTGAGTGAGGAGTACAGGAGTGGTTCCAAGTCGAGCCTCAAGTAGCCACGTCATCCTCCAATATCCCCTCTGTCCTTCTCTACTCTCTCGCGGAACTAGACACTACTGGCTGCTCCCATTTTGATTGTCTGCACCCACTCCTGTCAGGCGGAGTTGCAATGCACCTGGGGGGTGCGAGCACACAGAGAGGCCGCACAGCACTAGCGCGTTGACAAAAAAGTGGGGATGGGAGGACAGGGGAGGGCACTCAGGGAGGCCAACGCAGCTCCGGCAGTAGTGGTTGTGAATATGCGCCTGAAACACGGCATTTACGAGGACTGGTGGGACGGAAAGTGCACTCCGGGTCGACAGGCCAGTGTGACTTAGGCACCGAGCGCCTGCAAATCACCAAAAAAAACCTCCCAGAGCAGTGTTTATGGGTCTCTCGTATCCGTATCTCACTATTTCCCATGGGCAGCTGCCCTTAACCAGAAGCGGCTGTGCCAAGATAAATGCGTTTGTTTTTATCCTCTGGCGACCGCACTGACTTGTGACACCCGCTGACTGTATAACGACAGCAGCAGAGGGTGTCACCGCACTGGTGGAACAATCAACTGAGTTGCTACTGCTGCAGCTCACACGAGACCCAGTGCTTTCTGGAGATGACGATCGAGCCGACGAAGACGTCCTCGAGCTTGGGCTGCTGGCACGGCGCGCCGGGCAGCGGGTCGATAGCGCGGGTCTCGGTGGTGCCGCCGAGGACGACGTTGAGCTCCGCGTCCACGCACATGAAGGTGCCCGTGAACTTGCGCCCGTCGTGGACCGTGATCCGCAGCGTCTTGCCGAGCATGGCCTGCACGCTATCAACCGCCTCTCTCTTGGCCTCCATCCGCGCGCGCCCACCAAAAAGTAACGAGAGACCCTCAGATCCCCGTATCTTTCCGAGATAGAGCCAAGTATATCCAATTACCAGAATCTGTCGCCCACACACAACAACCCTACACTGTACCTTCGCGAGTCGCTTCTCTGCGGCAATGTCGTGGTTCTTCCGCTCGTCGTCAGCGCCCGCCCCGTCCCCGCCGCAGTCCCAGCACGCGTGAGCCCCCCGGTGTCCACCCCCGCGCCTTTTCAAACCGGAAACTGCTCTTTCGCAGTTCGCCGCAGCCCCCCGTCTATTCGCTGCCACCTCCGGCCCCCGCCTCCTACACGCCCCCGGCCACCGCCTACCCCTACCCCGCGTCGTTCCTGCCGCCGGCGCCCCCGCCAGCGCAGTACCCCGCGTACCCTCCGTGGCCCTACGGCGCACAGTACCCGCCGCCGCCTCCGCCCCCGAGATACTACCCGCCCCTGCCGGCGCCAGGGGCCCAGAGCGCGGCTCCGCCCCCGGCGTACAACCCGGCCGTCATGTACGGGTACCCGGGCAGCCCGTACGCCGCGTACCCGAGCGCCGCCCCGCAGCAGCAGCAGCAGCAGCAGCAGCAGAGGCAGCAGTCGCCCAGCTACGCGCCGAGCGGGGCACACGCAGCAGCAGCAGCAGCAGCAGCAGAGGCAGCAGTCGCCCAGCTACGCGCCGAGCGGGGCACACAGAACAGCGCCAGCGCCGCCGCCGCCGATGCCGCTCGGCCAGGCGCCTGTGCCGCCCCCGCCGCACAGGACCGCGCCCCTGCCACCGCCAGCGGACGAGGAGGCAGCTGCCGGGGCCCAGCAGAGCGCCCCGACGGCGGCTCCAGTTCCCGAACGCGCAAAGCGGCCGGAGGAGGCCCCGGTGGCTGCGGCTGCGGCGGCCGCTGCCGTCGAGGAGGGGGCGGCGGTGGAGGGCGCGCGCACAGAGTCCCCCACAGTGGCAGCGGTGGCAGGGGTGGCAGGGGCAGCGGCACCTGTTGCTGCTGCGGGGACGCCGAGGTCGGACCCCCGCGTCGAGGAGATCGAGAAGGAGATCGAGATCACAAAGGGCGACACCTCAGCGGACCCCGAGACGCAGGAGCTCATCCTCAGGATGCTCAAGGAGGAGGCAGAGGCTGCCAGGACAAAGTGAGCGATCCCCCCACCCCCTCCGGCGAGCAAACGAACGAGCGCAACTTATGTGCACGGCAGGGCCGAGGAGGAGGAGAAGAAGTTCATGGAGTTCATGGAGAAGGAGCAGCAGGAGCGCCAGAAGGAGCTGGACAGCAAGACCTACCCCTGCCTCATCTGCGGAGACGACCTCCCGATTGACAAGGTCTACATCCTCGACGAGTGCTGCCACAGGTTCTGCCGCGATGTACGTGCCCCCCCTTACCGCCCGCATTGCCCCACGTCCGGAATGTCGCTCATCAGTAATTGCACTGCAGTGCCTCGAGGGCTACTTCTCTAGCAAGATCTGCGAGGGGGTCACGAGGGACATACGGTGCCCGAGCCCGGGCTGCAAACACTTGGTGTCGTACGACGAGGTCAAGCACGTAGTCTCCGGCCCCATGTTCGAGAGGTTCGAGAGGTTCCTGCTCAAGGCTGCGCTCGAGGACGACCCCAATTGCCGGTGGTGCCCGCGCCCCGGGTGCGGCAACGCAATGATCGGAAACCCACAGAACCCAATGATGGGTACGCCGTCTCTTTCTCTCTCGCCTGTGCGCGTTGTCTCAGGCGTCGTTCCATACGTCCAGTGTGCTCGAACGAGAAGTGTAAGTTCTGCTTCTGCTTCAACTGCAGGGAGCAGGTACGGCGTTCAGTCGAGCATCCATCTCCTAATCGCGGGTACAGTGGCACGCGGACGTAACATGCGAGCAGTACCAACGATGGAAGGTTGAGAACAACGAGTCGGAGCAGCGCTTCATGTCATGGGCTTCGCAGAACACGAAGATGTGCCCCAGATGCCACACACGCATAGAGAAAAGCGGAGGTGAGCTGCACACACCCGCATGCGCCTCGCTAATGAACGCCGACAGGTTGCAACCACATGAAATGCTCACACTGCCGATTCGAGTGGTGCTGGCTGTGCAACGGCGAGTACAAGGCCGGCCACTTCCTGTTCGGTCCTTGCGGAGGGAAGCAGTACTCGTGATTCCATGTCACGCCATCTCCTTGCGTTCTATTCCAGTAGCTCCAACTAAAGCGCAACAACCCGCAATCTACCTTTGGATACCACTCAGTAATGTCTCTTGTTGCCCTGCAGGCCATCAAAGAGAGCTCTGTGCTAATTGTAGCTCAGCCAGGCGTTGCGGCAGCGCACGGCACGGTGACGCACTGCACGCTTAGGGTCGTCCAGAGCGGGGACGATCGCGTCGGCGACTTCCTTATGGAAGACGAGCGACTGCGACTCCGGGAGCTCCTTGCGAAGGCGCAGCAGAGCGTCGAGGCCCGCAGCACGGACGCGGGCCGTGGGGTGGCGCGCCGTGAGCGCTGCGATGCGCATACAGACGACGCTAATGTTCATTCCAGACGGGGCCTTGGCGAAGTTCCCGGCAGCACTGAGCGCTGCCTCGACGTCGACGTCCTTCGAACCAGAGGCAGCCTCGTCGATCATCAGGGTGATGATCGCCACGCACGGCGCCTTCAGCGCCATCGGCGGGGCGAACGAGACGACCCGTGCGAGAGCATTGCGGAGCGGATGCGGCACGTTCCGAACGCTCCCCTGCAGCCCGGCGGCCAGGGGCTCGTACAGCGCGCTGAACACGCGCTCTGCAAAGCCCTCGGATACGACGAGCTCAGCGGGCTGCGGCGGACGCGCGAGAACGTCCACGCAGTTGGCCGCAAGCGCGTCGCCCGCAGTGCAGCGCGCGCACAGGGCCGAGGCAACCTGCGTGCCAGCCGCGTGCGAGCGCAGAAGGAGCGCGCGTGCGACGTGCGCCAGAGCCACAGACGACCCGCTCGCAAGCGTCTGCGAGACGACACCGTCGACGGCGGCACCCTCAGGGAGCTTGTTCAGCACGATGGCCATAGCCTCGGCGGCGGGGTCGTCGCGCGCAGAGGCCGCAAGAGCCGCCGGGACGATCGTCTTGAACGAGAGCTCGGCGACGAGCGCGGCGTTCTCCTTCGAGCACGCGCACAGGATGGCCTCGGCGACCGCGCCAGCGCCGGCGCCGCTGCCGAGCGAAGACACCGCGAGGCGCAGGACGGGCACCTGCTCGGCGTCGGACAGCGCTCCCGTGACGGCAGTGCTGATCTTGCGAGCAGCGGCGACTGCGGCTGCGTCGGCGAGCGGCCTGCTCAGCAGACGAGGGAGCACTCCCTGCACGCACGTCGCCCTCGCGGCGGCGTCGCCCGCGAGCACGACCTCGCAGAGCAGCGAGACGTTCCCCGATGCCTCTGCAGCCTCGACAGCGCGCTCGAAGACAACGCCGCCGGCCTTGGCCACGACAGGGAGCGCGGTGAGCGGCAGGCGGGGCACGCCGCTCTTCGCGACGAGCTGCGGCCGCTTGTGCGCGAGCTTCTCGATGGCCTCCGCGGCGCCGGCGGCCGTGAGGTTGTCGAGCACCTCGGACGCCTCAGCGTCGGTGAGGCAGCTGGCCACAGCGACTGCCGCCGCGTCATACACCTTGGCGTGCAGCAGCGCCTTGGAGCTCGCCAGCAGCGCGGCGCGGATGGCGTCGCCGGTGCTCTCCGAGTTGGCGAGTGCTGCGGCGATGAGCGACAGCGACTTCTTCGTCTCGCCGACCTCGGGCTTCTCGAGCGACTCGGCCGTCTCGATGACGCGGCAGAGGTGCGGGACGACCTTGCTCGCCACCTCGAGGCCGAGCGCGGGCGACATCGCGAGCTCGGCGGTCATCGCGCGGGCGGCGTCGATGACCTCGTCGCCCACCTCCTCGTCGTCGGGGTCCGGCGGCGGCGCGGAGCACGCGCGCGCGAGGAAGTCGACCGCCTCCGCGACCCACTCGGTGGCCCCGCGCTCGGCGAGGGCGACGAGCGCGACGGAGGCGCCGAGGGCGCCGCTGGGGGTGTCGAGGGCGTGGTCGCGGGCGGCGTGCCACCAGGCGAGCGCGGTGCCCTCGGCGCGCACGACGTCGTCCGAGGCCACGCGGAAGCACGCGGCGGCGGTGATGAAGGCGTCGATGCGAGCGGCACTGATCGCCGACTCTGTGCGGTCCAGCAGGAACACGAGCGACATCTCCGCAGTCTGCGGGCACGCCGACATGCACGCCCTCAGCGCCACCTGCACCTCCTCCTTCGTCGCCGGCCTGCGGGCTCGCAAGGTGAGCGGCCATCGGAAGAAGAGAACGAAGGAGAGGAATCGAGGGAAGACACTGAGAGTGCGAGACCACTGAGCCACGCACTTGCCAGAGCCAGTGCCCGGGGGGATGTGGGGCACGTAGAGGACGGGGAAGAACGTCGACACCACGTCAAACGCTGCGCGCGCGTCGTCGGCGCCGAGGCTGCGCTCCTGTGCCGCCTTCCTCAGCGCGCGCTCGACGAGCCCCAGCACCGCCACGAGGTTCCTCGAGTCCCTCTCGCCGGGCAGCAGCGCCCTGGCCGCCCCGACGGCCACCGCCCCCGCCGGCGCCCCGGCGTCGAGGCACGCGGCGAACACGTCGCAGGCCTGCAGCCTCGTGGCCTGCGTGTGCGTCTGGGCGCGGAAGTTGGCGGCCAGGAGGCTCGCAGCCTGCTCCGCGAGCCCCGGGGCCGCGAGGCCGCGCGGGCCGAAGCCGCTGGTGGCGGCCCTGACGCCGCGCAGGACCTCGGTCATGCAGGGCTGGTCCTCGAGGCGGTCGACGAAGAAGCGAGTGACCGCGACGGCCGCGCTGTCCGAGAAGACCGTCGCGAGGTCCGCGCTGAGCGCCGTCAGGACCTCGGCCAGCAGTAGCGTGGCCCTGCCGCGGCGCGCGTCGTCCTCGGAGGCGAGCTCCGGGGCCGTGGCGCCGACGAGGGCGTTGAACTCCGAGGCGCCGGCCTCGCGCGTGCGCTGGCAGACGGCGGCGATGTTCTCGATGTGCGTCTGCGTGCGAGCGGGGCGCGCGCAGAACTCCTCGACGACCGACGCGTAGTCCATGGGTGGGGCCTGGCGGAGAGGGAGGGCTGCGGTGAGCCTCGGAGAAGCGTCGTGCAGCGCACCCACCGTGGAGTCTGATGCTATTTTTTGTTGGAGCACAGGCGCAACACACGGGGGCACAAAGATTCTCCGCAAATATCGGGAGTCCAGAACAGAGCGAGCCTGCAGCGCGGAGGGACGGCACGATCCCGGGTCACTGCTCAACGGAGGGGAAGGCGGGCTGGCCCCAGATCTGTGGGTGGTCAAGATTTTTCTTAGGAGAAAATCACACGTGACGAGGTGTGAATCCGTGGATCGATCCAAACTCTTGTCGTAAAGACAAAAGCGACGATGGACCGCAACCGCGACAGGGGCGACAAGCAGAAGGAGGAGGAGGAGGGCACGCACACCCCCCGGCGCCGTCCCGCGCGTGGCGCCCCGCTTTGCGGCGCCGCTGAGCGCGCGCGCACCGGAATTGAATTCAAATTGAAAACATTTACAAAACCCCAACGTCAAACCAACTCAATTTGCCACGTCGCACGCGTCTCCCAGTGTCCAGCGTCTTCCAGAACCTCGACAAGGGTCTGGTCCTGCAGGAGAAGCGTCTCTTCAACGAGACGCCGCTGAACCCGCGCAAGTGCCGTTTCCTGATTGCGAAGCTGCTGTGCCTGCTGTCGCAGGGCGACCAGACGCTCACCCGCTCCGAGGCCACCGACCTCTTCTTCGCCGCCACCAAGCTCTTCCAGTCCAAGGATGTGCGCCCCTCGGCTTTGACCACCCCCCCCTCCCCCACCCAACTTTCAAATTTCCAACACACGAACCCCCGATATCTCCCCGATTGGGCGGCTCTACAACAACGCCGCCGCCGCCGCCGCGCGCGCGGGCCCCCATACGGCCTGCTGATATCTCGGGCCGTAGATTCTGCTGCGTAGGGCGATGTTCCTGATCCTGAAGGAGCTGGTGCCGCTCGCCGACAACGTGATCATGATGGTCAGCTCGCTGTCCAAGGACATCACCGGCAAGGTCGACGGCTTCCGCAGCAACGCCATCCGCGTCCTCACGCGCATCACCGACGTGCGGCCCCCGCGACCCTCAATCTCGAAAGAGATCTCGAAATTCACGCGCTGGGGGGCCACGCGTCGTCCGCGCAGTCGCAACTGCTGGGCCAGGTCGAGCGCTACATGAAGCAGGCGATCGTGGACAAGGAGCCCGGCGTGGCCAGCGCCGCGCTGGTGTCGGCGACGCACCTGATGGCGACGTCGCCGGACATTGTGCGTCGGTGGGTCTCGGAGGTACAGGAGGCCGCGCAGAGCCGCAACGCCATGGTGCAGTACCACGCGCTGGGGCTCATGCAGGCCATCAAGCGCCACGACAGGCTCGCCGTCGCCAAGCTCGTCACGACCGCGGGGTCGACGCGCTCGCCCTACGCGACGTGCATGCTCGTCCGCTTCGCCAAGCAGGTCATCATCGACGACGCCAGCGTCGAGAAGTGCCTGCGCCTCCTCACCCTCTCGTTTTGCTTTGTGTTCGATGTTGTATTTTGTGTTTGTTGTTGAAAGGGGGAGGGTGCCCGAGCTCGCGTTACAGCTGGGGGAGTCACACTGCGCGGCGCTCCTGGGCTCCCAAGGGTCTCAGGCCGTTGGGGGGAGGCCTCTCGAGAGCGTTGCTGTCTTCTTTTTTTTGTGGGGCTTCAATCTGAACTGCGAATGGAAGAAATAATCCTCGAGTTGACCACTGACCCCCCCTGCTCCGCACGGGAACGCAGCAACCGGCCGCTGATGCAGTTCCTGGAGCAGTGCCTGAGGCACCAGAGCGACATGGTGGTGCTGGAGGCCGCGCGCGCGATGTGCGACATCCCGATGCTGTCGGCCAAGGAGCTGACGACGGCCGTCGCGGACCTGCAGCTGTTCCTCAACTCGTCCAAGACGACGCTGCGCTTCGCCGCCGTCCGCACGCTCAACAAGCTGGCGCCGCGCCAGCCGCTGCTCGTCGGCGTCGTCAACCTCGACCTCGAGAACCTGCTCAGCGACTCGTGCCGCGGCATCTCGACGCTGGCCGTCTCGTGCCTGCTCAAGACGGGCACCGAGTTCAGCGTCGAGCGCATCATCAAGCAGATCTCCAACTTCGTCAGCGACGTGCCCGACGAGTTCCGCGTGCAGATTGTCGACGCGCTGCGCGCGCTGTGCTTCAAGTACCCCAAGAAGGCCAAGCCGCTCGTGGGGTTCCTGTCGAACATGCTGCGCGACGAGGGCGGCTACGAGTTCAAGGCGGCCATTGTCCGCGCCATCTCGGCGGTCATCGCGGCCAACACGGAGCTCAAGGACTCGGGCCTGATGCAGCTGGCCGAGTTCATCGAGGACTGCGAGTTCACGCAGCTCGCGACCGAGGTGCTCGACCTGCTGGCGGCCGAGGGCCCCGGGACGCCCAGCGCGGCCAAGTACGTGCGCTACATCTACAACCGCACGATCCTCGAGAACGCCAAGGTCCGCGCGTCGTCGATCACGGCGCTGGCCAAGTTCGCGCTGCGCATGCCCGAGATGCGCCCGCAGGTCACGACGCTGCTGCGCCGCTGCGCGTTCGACAACGAGGACGAGATCAGGGACCGCGCGGTGTTCTACCTGCGCGCTCTGGAGGAGCAGGACCGCCCGCAGGAGGTCATGCAGGCGCTCGTGGCGCCCGAGCTCTCGGTGCCGCTCGAGAACCTCGAGGCCGCGCTCGAGGCGTACCTCGCGGGCCCGTCGACCGAGGCCGCGTTCGACATGAGCGCCGTGTCGAAGGAGGTCAAGAAGGTCATCGCCAAGGAGGCCGAGGAGAACCTCGCGCCCAAGAAGCCCTCGGACAGGTACTCGGAGTTCGAGCTCATGGCCGGCCTGGGCCTGCGCGACATCCAGAAGAGGCTCGCCGAGATGCCCGACGTCGCGGCCCTCGGCGACCTGCTCCGCGTCTCCCCCGCCGAGCTCCCGCTCACCGAGAAGGAGACCGAGTACGTCGTCAGCTACCGCAAGTACACGTACTCGACCCACATGCTCTTCGAGGCACGTCTCTCTCTCCCTCCCCGGCGCTCTATAGCCCGCTCCTCCGCCGTAGTCCCTCAGGAGGCCCTCGAAGGGGACGGAGCACAGACAACTCAGCCAGAATGCCGTTTATCTTCTCTGATTCCCATTCCTAACGCGTGCCACGCCCTTCGCTGCGCGCAGTTCACGATCACGAACACGCTGAGGGAGCAGATGCTCGAGGCGGCGCACGTGCTGATGAAGCCGTCGGCGCAGTCGCAGCAGTTCGTCGTGGAGAAGGTGATCCCCACGCGCGACCTGCCGTACAACGTGCCGGGCGTGGCCTACGCGATTGTGGCGGTGCCCGAGGGGACGTTTGTCGGCGCCTTCTCGTCGGTCCTCAAGTTCCGCGTGCACGAGGTCGACACGGCGACGGGCGAGGTCGACTCGTACGCCTCGGACGACACGTACCCGCTCGACGACGCCGAGGTCAGCGTCGGCGACTTTGTGCAGCCCGCCGTCGTGCCCAACTTCGAGCTCGAGTGGAACGCCATGGGCGAAGAGGGCCAGACGGTCGAGACGTACAACCTCTCGACCATCAAGACTCTGCAGGGTGCGCAGGCCACACTCCCCCTTTTTCCTCTGTGCTCACTTGGGCGCGCAGAGGCCGTGAACGAGACGATGAGGTTCCTGGGCATGACGCCCTGCGACGGCACGAGCACGGTGCGCCTTTTGTGTGCTGGGTTTCCCTCTCGGTTGCCCATAACTGCGCGGGGACTTTTCTGGGCTTAAAGGTTAAATCATAGGTGCACTGAATGTGCACAGATGTCAAAGGAGGGTGAAGACTGACTAGAGTCACTGATCAAAAACCGTGATACAGATAACATACCTTTTAACTGACTCCTTTACAACTACATTCCCTTTATACCCGATTTCCGTTTCTAATGTCGAGCTTGGTTTTTTTGCCCTCCGCAGGTCCCCACAGGCTCCAAGAAGCACATCCTCTTCCTCGGAGGAAGGTTCTCGCAGGGCGACGTCCCTGTCCTTGCCCGTATACGCATGCGTGTCGACCCGTCTGGATCCGGTTTGTCATTTGTTCTGGTTGTGGTCGTTTTCCCCCTAACACTGTTCCCTTCATCACAGGCGTCAACATGGAGCTCACTGTGCGCAGCAAGGATCCCGCGATCTCCGCCGTTATCGCCACTGCCATCTGAACCCTCCCACAACACAGCAGCAGAGTTTGAAATTGACAAGCAAAAATTGGTCTTTGTCCCATCGCGCGGTGCATCTGCTCGGCTACCTAGGTTGCTCGGGCACCAGCCCGGCAATAGTGAAGTCGTCCCCGAAGGCGAAGAACCTTGCCCTGCCGCCCAGGCAGAGCTGTGTCGGGTGGCAGTACTGCTGCATTCCCGCTCCCAGCGCCCCCGTGGCGTTTCGCCCCCACACGTACAGGTCCCCGTTCTCTGCTCAGTGCAGTCAGTGGAGTGCCGCCAGAGAGCAGCTCTGAATACCAAGCTCCGCAGCAACAGCTAGCATTGTCGGCGAGCCGACAACGCGTTTGATCGGGCGGCCCTTGAGGTCCTCAACCTCGCACGGAAACCGGGAATCTCCCGTCCGTCCGTTGCCGATCTCGCCCCACCCGCCGAAGCCCCAGCAATACGCCACCCCGGTCTCTGCTCGTCCCGTGAGAAGGCGAGCGAGGGAGGCAGCGACACCAGAGCACCTGCCAAGGCCACATTCGAGCACCTGCAGCAGTACAGCTGCTTCAGCGTTACGTCCAGCTCCAGGAACATGGTGTTCAGGGTCGGCTCCTTCCGTTCTCCCGCCTGGCCCGTGCCAGCGAGTCCCAGCTGGAGCTGGTCGTTCATGCCCCACACGTAGAGCAAGCGCCTGTCTGCACGCCGTCAGGCGAGTGCCAGCGAGCCACGCAGCGCGTACCAAAGGAGACAACGTTGTGCTTGTATCCCGCCGACACGATCGCAGCCCTCTCGGGGATCTCACTCAGGGACTGAATCCTGACGGGGCTGCTGCTGCTCGACTGAGCCCCCGGGACCCCGAGCTGACCGCGAGAGTTGTCGCCCCACGCGTAGAACTCCCCCTTGCCTGTGAAGCCGCTGCTGAGACTCCCGGGAACGGAGAGCACGCGAGGCGCGGACCAGTGTATGCGAGCGTGTGGTGCGAGCCACAGCACACACGGACAACCTCGCAGTCTTGGAGCTGGAGGACCCGTGTCGGCGAGCCCCGGTGCGTCTGGTCTCCGACGCCCAGCTGGCCGCAGTCGTTGCAGCCCCACGCCACCAGCCCTCCGCCCACTGCGCAGACGCCCGCGTCAGCAAACTCGGGGCCGCCGACAGCACTCTGTCCACTGACGCAGGGAAACAACTGCGTGGCCAGACCCGCACGCGATCTCGCGGACGCTGGCGTTGGCGGGCATCTGCACGGGGATGAACCTGGGCTGGCTGGCTACCCGGGTGCTGGGCTCGTCCGGGTGCCCTATGCGGCCCAGCGAGACCACCTCGCCCGTGCCGAGCTCGAGGACCGTCCCGTGGTCGCCGCACGCGATCTTGGAGACGATGACCGAGGACAGCAGGCTGCTCTTGGCGAAGCCCGAGCGCCGGGGGCTGGCGGCGTCGATGGGCCCGAGCTGCCCAACAGAGTTGGATCCGGCGACCCAAACCTCGCAGGCCAGCGAGCGCGAGCACGACGCTGCGAGGAGGGGGCACGACGACGCGAGGCGCGAGACGTCGATGGCGTCGTTGATCGAGGGCAGCACGTGCTCGCGCAGAATCCAGCACGACTCGAGGGTGCCGTCCATTTCGAGCAGTAATTTAGGCGGTTGGGATACTCAGTAAAATCAATCACAAACTGATTCTGTATTCAATTGGCCCGTTCCATACCACCAACAGACTGAGAAACGAGAGGACTGCCAGCGCGGGGGCTCTCGCCGCTGCACTCTGGTGGAACGAGGAGGGGTCGCGGGACACCGACGACGATTCGCCGCCACGGGGTGTGCTCGGGGTGACGCCCCACACGAGAATCCCTCTGAGCCCCATGTCGAACGCGACGTCGTCCCACGTGTCGGCATAGACGTTGTCCAGAGACACGGCCAGTGTGTTGTTTCCGTGCTCGACCAAGTCGGACATCATCACAACGTCGTAGAATCCGGGCTGAACACTGATTGAGTAGCCTTTCTCAGTCAAGGAGACTTACCGAGTTTCCGACGTCCGTGCAAACTGAGAGCTCGGCAGCTGGAAGCTGCTTGCCGTTCAACCACACGTGAACGGGGCCATCAACGCACCACACAGACATCAGAAGCTCGCCAAACGAGGCAGATTCGTTCTGGAGCCACGAGAACTCGGTGCGAAAGTAATACTGGCTGGCCTTGGGAGTCAGTTTGGTGGTGACGTTCTTGGGACCTGACCCAACACCGAACTTGGCGCGCCCAATCTTCCATCCTGAGTCATCAAATGACCTAATGTACCACTCATCCGACCTAACAGAGCCATCCCAGTACCTCCAGAGGTGCCCCAGAGGGAGCACATGGGTCCACAATGCCGGCGCCGGATCGGGGATCTCTCTGACCCAGAAGTCGTCCAGGTAGACTGATCCAGACACTGTGCCCTGGGTGCTCCATCTGTGGCTAATCTCGATGTTCGGGGTGTCCCCGGGCATCTGTGTCACCCGTCCAGAGTGCCTCCACTCTGATGGAGATCCTCCCGCAGACTTTAGGTGAGGAGACCAGTACGTGGGCCAGTGTAGTTTCCGTCCTGACGTATTGTAAGCAGTTGGAGAGGAACCCCATTCCACCCAGTGCTCTGTTGCCGTGCTCATGGCACCTAGCTTGATCCATCCACCATAACTGTACCATTTCCCGGCATTCACGTATCTGGAACAGCAGAAGTGTGAGCTTTTGCGTGAATGTTATCATGGCTCGCTGTGATGCACATACATTGTTGAATCCGGGATCCCATACTGATTGAACTGGGCGATTGACCTGGAGCTCTTGTCTGACTCGAGTGTAATCTTCATGGACGACATCCCGCGGTGCCTCTCCTCTGTTGTTCCTGTCATACGAGTCCACGGAATGTTGCCGGTGTACCACTTGTCCCAGCACGTATCGTCATCAAGTTCAAAGGCACCGTTGCACACGAGGTTCGGGCTGAGGCCATCCCAGCTGACCACTGCAACTGGGGCAGAGTGCACAGTTCTCTGAGTGTCATACGTTACCACAACCTCGTATATCCACAGGGTTCCCGGATCTACATCTGTGTCATTGTACTGTTTCGCATCACTGGAAAGTGCTGCCCTTGGCTCCCAAGGGCCATCCACTCCACTCTTTCGGTTGATCGTTATGGCGCCAGCGGGATTACCGTCGGTGCTCCACTGGAGCCGAATGCAGTGGTGGCCACACTGCGTGGTCGAAACAGGAGGAGTGCCTCTGGAATACAAGTGGGATGCCCTTCCAGATCGTCCAGCATCCCCGTAGTGCGTACTCCACGATACCGGCCCAGTTCTCTTCCCAGCGGCCAAGTTGGTAACCGTTACCATGCCTGAGACGTCCCGAAACACGACCTCTGCTGACCCATCTCCATCAAGGTCCGCAATAGCCGGTGAGTGCTTCACCCCGTGGTTGACAGAAATTGTTCTCTTCACCTCCCCTGACAGGGATATAACCCGTACGGAGCCGGCATCCGATGGCGTTATTGGGTTGTACAGGCCAACCACAATCTCCTCCTGCCCATCGGCGTCGACGTCCCCAACAACTGGAGTGGATGGCATAAAAGGGCTGAAATCCTTTGGCCACCCAGCATGATCCACCAGAGCAATACCGTTCCACCTGAGATACCAGAGGCTCGTCGTATGAGAGATAACGAGAACGTCCACCGAGCTGTCCCCATCAGGGTTCAGGGGTATCATTGCTGCACTGTTCCTCCAGCCCTCGTTGTTGTTTGGGGCTGCCAGTGACGATTGCTCCATCCACCTCCTCCACAGTATTCGGCCGTCGTGATGCAGAATGGTGAAGCTGGGCTGCCACAGAGGATTGACCAGAGTTGTGGGAACAAGCACGTCGTCGTTGCCATCCCCATCGATGTCTGCAACATGGAGATCGACGCCGACCTTGTAGGACCCAGACATGAGACGCATGTTCTTGCCGAACTGGCCTCTGAGCTGGCCCTTGCCTTGGAATCCACACGTGTTGGCTGGAACAAATCCGATGACTGAGTCACAATCGGCCAAGGCGTAGACCACAGTCTGCTGGTCCGCTGTCCCAATGCCGAGACCGCTTTCGATGAGTTGGTGGCTGTGGTACATCTGCTGGATGGCTCCTGTGGCACCGTCCATAATGACAACGCCCCCTGACCACGACTCGCCTACGGTGCCCCACTCGGCGAACCCCCAGATGGGGTAGATAGCGGGGTTGTAGTCCTGCTGTCCCGAGGAGTCTGGCCAAGGCCTGATCTTCCACTGTGAGATGGCCTCCAGATCTCCGTCTTGGTCAACGTCCGCAACGAGGACCGGGGACGCCTGGCTCGAGAACACGGCCTCCTGTGGGTGACGCGGTCAGGCAAGCGTCGAGTTTAGCCCAGAAGCACCTGGGGCAGCTTCGCCAGTCGGGTCCGGTTGGGCCACCACCAGAACTCGCCGACAGTGCTCTGGTAGCCGCACGTGGGCACGTAGTTGGAAGGTCCGACCTGTGTGCTCCACAGGTCCTGCCCTGTGCCCCTAATCGCTCGAATAGAGGCGCCGACCGAGACCAGTATCTCGTCGAGGCCATCGCCGTCGACGTCGCGCAACGTCACGGAGGGGTTCTGCTGGTCGGATCCGGACGGCAGAGGGAACCCTGAGAGCCTCGAGCCAGTGCGAGGGTCGAACGCATCGGTGGCCCACTGGCCTCCAGCAGAACGGTAGCTGAGAACGATCTCGGGGAGATCGTCGCCTCTGATGTTGCCAACGGCGAAGGTACCGAGGTGCCACGCCCCACTGCCAGCCTGGAACGTTGTCTCCAGGCAATGGCAGAGGGCAACAACGCCCAATAGTCCAATCCCAGCTCGCATTATGTCCACGTGAGATTGAATCTCTATGGGTGCATATCAGCCACGGGGCACTGCATCTCGGCTCTGGGAACCTCGGCGTGGCTCAAAGACGAAATGAACGCTCCAATAGTTTTGTTGGCATACTGAGTTACTACTACCTTCGGCCTCTCCCGATGGCGTCCACAAGATTGTTCTCGAGCGTCTCCAGGATGTCCGACTCGATGTCTCGGCTGGCTGGCCCGCCAGCGCCGGTTCCCTGCGCCCTGGAGCGCTGGCCTGAGGGCAGGATCTGTGCGTTGTGTGCCGGCGCAGACGTTGCTGTGTCACGGCCCCTGGGCCTCTCTTGGTATGACTGCGGCTGCTGCTCCAGAGGCCCCTCCTCAGTGGCCACCCTCTTGAGGAACTGCTGGAGCCTCTGGTCGCGCTCGACCCATCGCTGCGCCCTCTTTCTCTCCTCCTCCTGCTTCTCTCGCTTCTGCATGTCCTCGAGCTCGTGCTTGCGCTGCACGGCTCTCTGCTGTGCTCTCCTCCGAGCTTCGTCCACCAGCTCGTGCATGCGGGCCTCGATTCCCCGCTCGCTCATCCCCTGGAACGAGAACTTGCGGTCGTCGGGCTGCACAGTCCATGCCTTCACGGGCACCGGCACCTCCTCGAGGCACGCCCCCTCGCTCTTGGCCGACTTGCGGCTCTGGCGCGACTTATTGCTCGTAGACGACACGCGGGACTTGCCGGAGACGCTCGAGCAGGCCGACGGCGGCCTCGACAACGACCGCGAGCGCCCCGCCGAGCTGGAGAACGCTTCGGGGCAGGCCAGTCGCGGGGGCATTCGGATGGGCGGCACCTCTCCGCCCATCAGCACAAAGTCGCGCGCCTGCGGCGACTCCCGATAGGCCAGGGAGCTCGTGCGCATGTAGTCGTCGGTGCTGCTGCTGCCTCTCTTGCTCTCCTCCTCCTCCAGCCTGCGCTCCAGGCTCCGCTTTTCCTCGAGCAGCTGCTTGATCTGCTGATCGAGCGCAAGAAGACGGCTACGCAGGTCCTCTTTCCCATCCCGCGTACCTTGCAGCGCCCCTCCGGGCGATCTGGTGCGTGCCCAGTCTTCGCTGGCAACGCTGGCGCCGCTCCTGCCGGGCGTGGGTGGTGCGCGGCTGCTCTGCTTCGCTGTCATGACGGGGAACTCGGACGGCCCATCGTCAAACTCGTCGTCTGGCCGTCTCGCCGCTGCCGCGGGCGCGGAGTCGGCCACAGGGCCCTGGGCACCGGGCTCATCATCGCAGCTGGACAGAGACTGCGCGCCAGAGCCGGCCGACCCCGGCCCGCGCTGCCTCCTCCTCTGCTCTATCAGCCGGCGCACGAGATCCAGCTTCTGCTGCGTTGAGTTCTGCTGGATGCCAGCGGTCACTGGAGCTGCCTGCTGAGACCTTGTGGCTTGCTGCTGCTGCTGCTGACTGCTGCTTCTGCTGCTGGGGCTGGGGCTGGGGCTGCGATGGCTGCTGCTGCCTCTCGCGCTGCTGGGACAGACGCTGGTCCCTCTCGGCTGCAGCGTCGACTAGAGGCGGCGGGTTGTCGCCCTGAGCGGCCTGTGCGAGCTGCGGGCAGCCCAGGGCCTCTGCGAGCCTGAGCATCTCGCTGGCCCGCGCCCCCGAGAGCACCGCGCTGCGGGCGCGGCTGCACGCCGCCACCCTGGCCTCGAGCTCCGCCATGCTCCCCGCCGCCGTGCGCTCTATCGACTCGCGCTTCCTCGCGTGGGCGGCGGCCAAGTGCTCCTCGCAGCGCCTGCGGACCTCCGCCACCATCGCGAGCCCCGCGGCGATGTCCGTCGCCCCCGCCCGCGGCGGCAGCACGTGCGCACGCTGCAGCGCCAGCCCGAGCTCCCCCGCGACCCCCAGCGCCGCCGCGACCGCCGCCTCGTGCCTGCGCGCCGCCGCGGATGCGCTGGCGGCGCCGCTCCTGCACGCGAGCTGCAGCGCCACGAGCTCCGAGCGGACGGCCCCCAGCCTGCGATCGATCCGCTCGCGGTGCCTGCGCAGCGCGTCGTCGAGCCTCGCGGCAACGGAGGAGCGCTCGGCGCGCAGGCGGGCGTGGCGCTCGCGTGCCTGGCGGTCCTCCCAGTCGGCCTGCACGAACCGCGCGAACAGCTCGCAGTTGTCCCGAGAGAACACTCTGGGGGTGGCCCAGTCAGCAGTCAGCGCGATCGAAGGGCTGGGGAGCGCACCCGGGGAGGCTGGCAGCGTCCTGGGGGGTCAGGCGCAGCGTCCCGCGGCTGACAGAGGCCTTGGCGCGCAGCAGAGACGAGTACTCGAGCAGCGCCGCAGCCGGCAGCAGTTTGGGGGCGCTGGCCGAGGGGCCGCCGGGGATGCCGACGACGTACATGTCGGCGGCCCCGTCCTTGCCCCTGGCCAGCGTGAACACGCACAGAGCTGACATCTCGCGCCCGCTGGTGCCCGCCCGGTGATTGCGTTTGGCGCGGGGGGGGGTGCGTTTATTCAAACTCACGCGCAGATATTTTGCCCCTGTTGGAGAATCTTCGGTGTAGGGGGGGGACGGGAACCAAGCAAGCACTTGCGCTGGACGATTAACGGTGTATTGGATAGGTTCCAAAACAAGGCAGCGGAGGTGATGCCGGCCTCACTGGAGCACTCCTGCGTTGGGGTGCTTCAATTGTCGGCCATCTCCTCGTCGTCCTCGTCCTCGTCCTCCTCCTCCTCCTCCTCCTCCTCGTCCTCCTCCTCTGCCTGCTTCTTCTTGCCCTTCTTGGGCGCGGCGGGCTTCTCGGGCTTCTCGGGCTTCTCCTCCGAGGGCTCGCTGAACTGCTCGAACTTGCCGCCGTCGCGGGTCCAGATGCACTTGACCTCGAAGTGGAAGTCGGCCATCTTCCTCTCGAACAGTTTCTACCGTGGCAGCAGACACAGTTGTTCAGCGACTGCCCTGCCGCTCTGCGGGGGGAGGGGGCGAGGGGGTGACGGTGCATACGAGGATCCTGGCCTGCTCGGGGGTGAGAACGTCACCCTCGGTGCACACTGTGAAGTCCCGCGTCAGCTTGATCACACCTGCATGGAGCACAACGGCGTCAGTTTGCGATACACCGGACCGCGCGCAGCGTACCGAGCGCCAGCTCAGTGGGGACCTGCAGCTTGGTCCTCAGGTACGCCTCCATCGAGTGGTCGAACTGCGGCAGAGGGCCCTTGGGGCTGCACCGAGACGTTCACAGTGTCAGTGTATGTGTGGGGGAGGACACTGTGGCTGTTCCGGGGGCGCACATGACGACCGTCTCGGTGGCCTTGAACCCCGAGCGCGCGTAGTCGGCGGCGTGGAACGAGCGGAAGAACTCGAGGACCTCGTCCTTGGAGTTGTTGGTGAAGCAGAGGCCGCACGTGCCAGTCAGGTGCCGCGAGACCTGCGCCATGCCCGGCGCACACTCCTCCTGCTCGGACCTCCCCAGCGCCACCTGCATCACCCTGTTCCTGCCGAAGAAGAACCTGGGTGTGGCGGGCGTGTCCGTCGCGGTCAGAACCGTGGAGATCCGTGGGGGATCCGGTGCCAGAGACGGCGGAAGGAGGGTGGTCTGGGCCCGTGCCTGCTGGTCTCCCACTGCTTGCGGACGTCCTTGAGGAAGGTGTTGCGCATGTTGCACGTCTCGAAGACGACGACGTGGCTGTAGTCGTTGACGCACTGGCGGATGCCCTCGACGAGCTTGTTCTTGCGGCCATAGCCCGCCTTCTTCGTGTTGGTCAGCGACACTGCGGGAGAGCGAAGCGGAGGGCGGCAGCTGCGGGTCAGCACGGGAGGGCGCGCGGAGGGAGGGCAGGGGTGCGAGCACGTACCGATCTTCGGCCTCCTCGACTTCGGCATTGCGGTGAGCGCGGCGCTGGTGTTGCAGGCTGAGGGACCAAACAAGAGGAAGATGCCGTCAGCAGTTACATCACGAGAAGAATCTCCAGTATCTCCCCGGATACGGGGAAGATACCCGCATCTTCCCGGGTACTGTTTAAAAAAGGGAAGAAGCCACTACTATCGTACCGCACTGTACGTTTGCCCCCCGAAACCCACCGGCCCACTGAGCCCACACGTCCCCACCCTGCCAACGTCACCACCCTGCCCTCAGGCGAGGGAGCGAGGAGCAAGCCGCCTGTAACCGGGGGGAGCCGCCAGCGCCATGGGCAACGCCGAGGGCAAGAGGCGCGACGTCACCGTCGAGCTCTGCGTCCGCGACAGCGTGATTGGAATCCTCTACAGAGAAACGCTCGCGAACAAGCACGACACGCCCGCCCACGCGCTGTGCGGACCCCAGCGCCCCCCGCGGCCCTCACGCAGCGCCCGCAAAGCGTCGAGATCCCGATGGACGACGCGCTGGTGACCGACTGGAAGGTCAAGCAGGGCGACAGGCGCGTCGTCAGCACAGTGCACGAGCGCTCGAGGCGGACGTTCGTGCTCAGCGGCGACGCGCAGGAGGAGATGCTGCTCGTCGACCTCGGCGAGCTCGCCGGGCACGCCAAGGCCTCGGTGCGCCTGCGCGCCGTGGCGCCCATCCCGCGCTCGGACGCGCGTCGCGTCGCGATACGCATCCCGTGGAAGACCGTCGGCGACGACGTCGACTCGCTCGACGTGTGCGTCGAGGCCACGTTCACGCGGCCCGTCGCCGCCGTGTCCTGCGCGAGCCACGCCGGGATGCGCGTCGCAGAGGGCGCCACGCCGGGCGACAAGCGCGTGACGTGGCGCAGCACGCGCGGCTTCGGGGCGACCGACTGGGAGTGCGTCTTCGAGTTTGAGTCCGAGTTCACGTGTGATGCGATCGTCGAGACGTCACCAGACGGCACGCGGTGCGTCTGGACCGGTGGGGGTGGGTGTTCCACGGGTGTTCACGCCCACACTCACCGATTTTCCTCGCGCTTTACGCCACCCGTCAGTGTCTGCATGCTCTCGCTGTTCATGCAGAAGGCGGACCTGCGACTCGGCAACGTCGTGTGGCCCAAGAGCTTCGGCTGCGTGATGCAGATACCGGACTCGCCGAGGTTCGTGGGGGCAGAGCCCCGCCTGCTGAGCTGCGCCCGTGCCCCTCTCCTGACGGCAAGGCCCCCGCGTCCGCCCTGTGCAGGGAGCTCGCGGCGTGCGAGCAGGCGTGCGTCTTCGCGTTCTTCGACGGCGACCCGTCGCCAGAGGACATCGTCGTCTGGAGGGGCACCACGACCATGGGAGCTCCATACACGTTCCAGACACCGCTCCGTCAGTACCCCCCGCGCCCCTGCCTCCTTCCCTGCTGGCCTGCGTTTGCTGAGCGGAGGCGAGCGGCGCAGGGTTCACGAAGGGCGTCGTCATACACAAGCTGGCAGCGAGGGAGGAGATCGCGTTCCTGATGTCTGGCGCGAGCGTCGGGACGCAGCTCGTGTGGAAGGAGGAGCAGAACAGCTGGCTGCCGTACGCCCAGCCCTCGCCGTGCAACCCGACGGAGCTGCGCCGGCGCGTCATCACGCTGGGGCTCAAGTACCAGGTCACCAGCCCCTACACGGCCTTCATGGGAGAGGACTTCAGGCACAGCTCCCACAGCCACGCGCCCATGCGCTGCGATGCCTGACCGGGCCCCTGCAGGAAGGGAGAGGAGACCAGGAAGCTGATGCAGTGCAGACACCTTGGCTCGCCGTCTGTCCGCACGCAGAAGGAGGAGAACGACACGCACTACAACTCGCCGATACCCAAGAGCCACACGCTGCCTTCGGGGTTCCTTGGCGTCGCCCGCTCCGTCAGGAAGGAGCTGAAGAAGCAGGGCAGGGAGGAGGTTGCCGAGCACCTTGTGGAGCAGGAGGGCCGCGTGCTCAAGGACGTCCCGCTGCCAGAGACCCGCAGGCTTGATGCGTCGATGCTCTTTGCCGGGGAGAACGGGACCCCCTCGATCGCGCTGCTGAAGAAGTACTTCTCCCGCGAAGGACGGCTCTCGCCGAACGCTGCCCTCAGGCTCATCAGGGACGCCAGTGTCATCATGACGAGGGAGCCCAACCTCGTGGAGGTCGCTGCCCCTGCCACAGGTAGCGTACTGCCTCTATCGGCGGCTGGGGCTTCCCTTCTGACACGGGGCCACCGCAGTGTGCGGGGACATCCACGGGCAGTTCTACGACCTGCTGACCATCTTCAAGGCCGGAGGCATGCCGTCGACGGTGAACAAGTACATCTTCCTCGGGGACTACGTCGACAGAGGTAAGACACACTCTTGCCCTTCTGGAAGCGGGCCCTGACATGCTCACCCGAAAGGCGACTTCTCCACGGAGGTCTTGTTCTTCCTCCTCGCGCTGAAGATCGTCTCGCCTGACGGCATCATCCTTCTGAGGGGGAACCACGAGGCGCGCTTCATCAGCCGCACGATGACGTTCCAAGCAGAGTGTATGTCATCCCTCTCGCTGTCCTGCAACTGACCGCAGCGCAGGCGAGTACAAGTACAACGAGGAGGTCTACATGGCCTGCGAGTCGCTCTACGACACGTTCCCTCTGGCAGCACTCGTCAAGGGCACTACGTGCGGGGACTGCCTCTGCGTGCACGCTGGAATCGGCCCAAGCATTCACTTCGTGCGCTTCCCCGCGAGACCCCTCGCGCAACTGACAGAGAACCGCAGATCTCGGAGATCAACAAGATCAACCGCTTCCAAGAGGTGCCGAGCGAGGGCCCCATGTGCGACCTGCTCTGGAGCGACCCCATTGGCGAGCTGCGCGAGTTCGGGAGGATGCCCAGGTCGCAGTGGGAGGCGATTGATTACACCGAGAACAAGGCGAGGCGCATCAGCTGCTGCTACGGCCCCAAAGCCGTAGAGCGCTTCCTCCGCGACAACAACCTCGGCTGCATCATTAGGGGCCACCAGGTCCACAAGGAGGGCTACATGGTAACCGCAGCACAGCCCCCTGAAGAGCCCTCTGACTTCCCTTTGGCAGGAGCACTTCCTCAAGGACGAGAACGAGATCGCCCCTGTCCTGACGATATTCAGCGCGCCCAACTACGCTGACAGGTACGGGAACAAGGGAGCGTTCCTGCGCCTCTCGAAGGAGAACTTCCGCATCAGGCGGATCCAGGAGGCTGTCCACCCCTACTACCTCCCGAACTTCACCGACGCGTTCTCCTACACGCTGCCTATCATCACCGAGAACTGTGCGTCGCCCTATCGGCTGGGTTACCCTTCCTGTCCGCTCACAAATGCCACGCCATGCAGTCGCGGACATCCTGCGGGCGCTGATGAAGAGCGTGTTCGAGTGCTCGAGGGGTGTCACGCAAGAGGAGCTCAAGGCAGACGAGGCGCTTGCAGAGAAGGTCAAGCTGCTCCACGCGCAGTCGCGCCGCGTGCAGGAGCAGAGGGAGTCGTACCTGAAGGTCCTCGAGCCAGGCTACCACAGTGCGCCCAGCCCACTGCTTCCAGGCGCACAACACACTCACGTTGTCCCTCCTCCCGCAGAGAACATGTCTCTGTTCGAGCGCGTCCGCAAGATGGACGAACTCAACGAGGCACGCCCGACGGACATTGAGACGCAGCACTTGCTCAGTGGTATCGACAGCCCCCCAGTGTCCACGCTGAGGAGGACGCTATCTAGCACACTATAACTTGGTTTATGTGTCTATTCGCCAATTGAGTTTTCTGTGCGTGTCGCATCCTTCAGTGAGAGCGAGGCCACTTCCCCTTCTCCAGTGTGCCTGCCGTATCGAGGCGATCTTGGCAACATCGCTTGCAATACGAACAATAGCAAATACACAGTGTGTTCCATACAAGCACAGTTGTTTCCCTCTCCTGCTGTTTGATCTTCGCGGGGGTACGGCGTGCCTGCACTGCTATCTTCGAGCGTCTTCTGCAGGGGCCCTGTTCTGGATGTACCAGCTGAACGAGTGGTCGTCGATGAGGGGCTCGTCGTCCTTGGGGAACACGACACGGCGGCCCCTGCTGTGCGTGAAGACGATGCCGCACTCCTCGCGCGCGACGGTGAGGTTCCCCCTGGGCATAACAAACTCCCTCTTCGTGGGGAAGAAGTCCAGCGGCATCGCCTTGGCCCTCGAGCCCGTGTGCAGCTCGTCAAAGCGCTCGCTCTCGTGCCCCTGCAACACCCCCATAGACCACCCCAACAGCCCAGTCAGCGCCGCAACGGAGACGGCGGCGCCCACGGCACGCGAGGGGAAGCCCACCAGAGTGCCGTTGCTCCACAGGCACCAGATCCTGCCCTGCCTGTCGCGCAGGTTGACCCACCCGTTGGAGCCGAACACGAGGTCCACGAGCAGCGGGCTCTCCGCGTCCGACACGACCATCGTCCTGTCCGAGCACACGAACCCCCACCTCCCGTACGAGTACCACTTGCGGGGGTTGGCGCGCAAGCGTGACGTCAGAACCACCCCCACGTCTGACCGCACGCACGCACGACACGTCACTTCCCCCCCACCCCAACCCCCCAAACCCCCCAGAACCTGTTCGGGCTTGGGGAAGTGGTCGAGGTCGATCTTCATGAGTTTGACCGTCTCGCGCACGTGCTCGCGCCACGTCACTCCGTCGGGTCTCGGCAGCACCCACGAGCAGGACTGCGTCAGGTGCTCGTAGACGCTCGCCCAGACTATGCGACCGCGGCGGTGAGACACGGGAGAGGGGGACGGGCGGGGACGGTTTTGGCGACACGCTACCGGCTTCCTCATGGACGATCTCGTTGCACAGGCGCGAGACGCGGGCGAGGCGCGCGAGCGTCGGGAGGTCGCAGTAGGCGGCCACCTGGCGCAGGCTGGCCAGCTCGCGCTCGCCGAAGTGGCCGAGCTTCGGTGAACTGGGCCCGTTCCCCATCGCGCCGCCGCGCACTCGCGAAATCAGCTGAAGTGATCTTGCGGACAAAGGAAGAATCTGATTCCGGTAAATATCAGGGCTATTTCTGCCGGAGGAATGAATCTTGGCTTTTAAACAAGCGGAACCGCCGTTGTCACTGGCGGGAGGCGGCCTCTGGCTTCTGCATCAGCAGCCTCTCAGCCACGGACAGGCCGGCGGGCATGAGGAGCACGCCAGCGGCGGCCACCCCGACGACGGCCGTGACGATGGAGCCCACCGCGCTGGCCAGCGCAGCCCTCAGGCCGGACCACCGGCTGCCGTTCTCCTGCCTCTGGGCAACAGCGGTGGCGTCCGATGCCGCCGACTCGGCGGTCTCGTCGTCGTCGATGTCCGCCTGGACCTCGGGGCACGGCTTGGGGACAGGCACCGCGCGCAGGCACACAGGCAGAGCGCAGAAGTACCTCGGGCACCCCTCCTCCGACGGCCGCGTGTACACGAACCCGATGTGCATACCGCACTGCAGGCAAATCAATTGATACGAGGCCGCAAGCCCCCAACAGGCCGCCTGTGCCCCGTCTGGGACCGCAACGAATACTGACAGAGACGAAAAAAAACTCGGTGAAAGCGACACGACACGACACGACCAAGGAAGCCACGCTTGCGTGGCACAACCACCGGCAGCACGCCGATTCCACCGAGTAACGCCGATTCACACCGGTTTTTGAAGGCGCGACTTGGGGGGGGAGAGAGTTGTCGAAGACCCCGCTTGTGGGGGGCCACGCACCTTGCACGAGAAGGCGATGCGCTCGAGGCCGTAGGTGTGGTCGTCGCGGAGGATGAGGAGGCCGTCGGCGACGGGGCCGAGGAAGCAGGGCTGCGGGAACGTCCCCTCGGGCGCGCGGTCCGCGGGCGAGAACAGCACGGCGCCGCACGAGGCGCACGCGAGCGGGCGGTCCTCGGCGAGCTTCTCGCCGGCGTTGGACAGCGAGGCCAGCCCGAGCTCCACAACAGTGCTGCGCGCGTTCAGCATCGGTGGGCTGCTCCTCCGGGGACAAGGGAGAGAATCTCTCCGGCTGTGTGTGACACAAAATATCCCCGGGGGCGAATATTTCCGATACTTAAATCTCGTAAATGCAACCGGCAGAGGGGACAAAAAAGAAGAAGCGGCGGCAAGAGGAGGAGAGGAGGGCTGCGCTGGGGGGCACCGTTCCTCTAAAAGAAAGTAGTGTATTGAAGCGGCACACACAGTTTGCACGGGGGGAGGCGTGGGGGGAGGGGGAGGAAACTATTGGGACAGAAGCTTCTCGCGGTCCGCCACGAGGCGGGCGCGCTCCTTGCGCAGGGCCGCCTGCAGCACCTGCAGGTCCTCGATGAACATGTTGCAGGCGCGCTGGCGGTCCGAGAGCTCCGCGTCGCCCGTGGGCATGGCCGTCTTGCGGTACTCGAACGGCACCCAGTGCCTGCGCGGCTTGGCGGCGGCGTCGTCGGGCGAGCTCGGCTGCGACGACGGCGACGACGACGGGGACGACGACGCGTGCGCCGACGACACGTGCGCGGGGTGCGCCGCGGAGGAGGAGGCCGTGTCCGAGGCCTCGCCGTGGTCGTCGAGCCAGCGGCGCACGCGCAGGGCGAGGGCGCTGCGCGAGCCCTTGGAGGTGATGCCGTGCGATCGCAGGAAGTTGCGCAGCGTGTCGGCCGTGTGCTGCTCGAGCTCCTCGAGCGTCGTCGACTTGGAGAACCCGGCTCCCTTGCTGCTCCGCCTCAGCATTGGGGGTGGGGTGTGTCTCTCGTGGGCGGGGTCCGGGTCCGCACCCCACTCGCAGAGCCGATGGATGCTCCCTTTCAAAAATTGTCGAAAAAAAGCAGAAAGATTCCCCCTCTGCTGAGATTCCTGACATCCCGGCAATCTTCTGGAGCCGTGGAATCTCGGAGAGGGAGGTCCGGGCAAAACAACTGGTGGGCTCCGGAGCCATGTGGACGGCCGCCCAGGAGCCTCTGGCGCTCGATAGGCGCACGCGGGGTGGCCCCGCCCCGTTCCCTCCCGACCTGCTGCGCGCGCTCGAGGGCGAGCAGCTCCCTCTCCCGGCCCGGCCTCCCTGGACCTACGACACCACCTCCGCGGACCTCCAGGTGGCCGGCCCTCTCTCTCCCAGCCCCCAGCCCCACCTTCCAAGGAGTCTCACCCCCTCGGGGCGACCCCCCAAGCAATCGGAGAGCGCCGTGTTTGAGCGCTGGAGAGCCGCGCTGGAGCGGGTCCCGCCCGGCGTGCTGGGCCACTACGAGAGCGACCCCGAGGTGTGGAGGCAGCTGTGGAGGGTGTGCGAGCGGAGCGACCTCGTGGCGTTCGTCCTCGACGCCCGCAACCCGCTGCTGCACTACAGCGCCGCTCTGCGGGACCTGGCCGCCTGCGCGGGCCCCGGGGGCGCGTCCGAGCGCAAGCGCCCCGTCGTCGTCGTCCTGGGCAAGGCGGACCTGACGCTCCCCGAGGTGCTGGCCAGGTGGGAGGCGCTGTTAAGGGCGATGCCCGGCGTCGACTGCGTCGCCAGCGTCAGCGCAGCGGACATGTGGGACGACAGGCACAAGGGGCTGATGGCCAGCGGCCTGTGCGAGGTGTTCCTCCGGGTGTCGCGCGGCTTCTACGGCGAGGCCCTGGAGGCGCTGCCGCAGAGGTACTCGAGCGCGGAGGAGTATCTCGCCGCCCAGGGGGCGCCGGAGAGCTCTGCCCCGAGGAGGCGCCCTGTCGTGGTGGGCCTCGTCGGGAACCCCAACGTGGGCAAGTCCTCCCTGATCAACGCCCTCGCGAGGAAGAAAGTGGCACGTGGCGCCGAGGGCCGGCTGGGCGGGGGAGCTGACGTGTGCAACCGCGCAGGTGTCCGTCAACAGGAACCCCGGGCGGACGAAGCACTTCCAGACCATAGCAGTGTGCGACGGCATCCTGCTGTGCGACAGCCCGGGCATTGTTCTGCCCGTGCCCAACATCCCGCAGCAGATCCAGGTCCTGTTCGGGCTGTGCCCTCTCTCCCAGATCAAAGACCCCTTCCCGGCCCTTCGGTACCTCGGCGAGCTTGTCGGGATCGACCAGGTGTACCACCTGGACAAGTACAGGAAGAAGGGGTCCAAGCCGTGGTCTCCTTACTCGCTTGCGGAGGCGCTGGCCAAGGACCGTTGCTACAACTGCAGAGGTGGCCGCCTGGACGTGCTGAGGGCTGCAAGGGACATCCTCTACGACTACTGCGACGGGAGAATCAGGCTGTTCTGGGACCCTCCCTGCGAGACAGGGAAGCAGTGACCACACTTTTATACGTTTGTTATTACGGAAACACGGGAAATGTCACACTATTTGTCTGAAGAGGCCCCAGCAGAAGCAGCAAAGTCGGTGAGGAAGACAGCGCACTCCTTCAGCCCCAGTAAGAACCTGCTCCAGTTGGCAACCACCTCAGCCCTGCGCTTCGCCGAGAACCAGTCGCCGTTGAACCTGGTAGGCCGCAACCGTCAGCCGAGAGCGCTAATAGAGGGTGGGGGGTGTTGCAGAGCGCACTCGGAGACGAGGGCGTCAAAAAACGCTCCGATGTCCTTTTTGACGAGGCCCGCCTCGAGGCAGGGGTCGACCACCTTCTCGACGAGGTCCTCGAACAGGTCCCTGAACTCCTTCCAGTCGGAGAGCTCGGCTCCCATCAGGAGCAAAGACTGCCCAGAGAGGGCACGGCTCGTGTGAGAACGGGGGGAACGTGGTGACAATTGGGCGGGTCCCTGCCGCTGTGTGCCCTGCGCCGCGCGTTGCTCAGGGGCGTTACCTTGAGTATAACTCGTATTCGACTACCCAGGCCCTCGAGGGCGCTACTACTCAGGGACCCCGCGAGGCGGCCCAGGACGGCCTTACAGTAGCTGGTTTGGCTGTCTTTACCCAGCTTCGCTTTGACGTCCCCGACGAACTGCGCGTATACAACGGGGGTGAGGGGGGACGCGTGTGAGTGTCGAAAGGAAGAAATGCAATTTGCGGGGGTGCCCCCCCGAACCTTGTTGCCGATTTCGAGAGCGACGCCGTTGGGCGACGCCCAGTAGCCGAGCAGGAACTGCGCAATGTGCTCCATGGCGCTGTAGCGCAGCAGCTGCATGCGCTTCCCCCCTAGATTTGGCTTGTTCTCCAGCAAAAACGCCAGCCTCACGTACCTCCTGAAACACGCAGCTGCCGTGAGCCCCCGTGACCGCACACGGGCACCCCTACCCCTCCCGCAGCCCGGAGGGGATCGTCGCACGAGGTGAGGGTCGGGGAGAGGCAGAACTGCGCGGCGACGAGGTCCTGCGCGCTCTTGAGGGGCTCCGCGAGGATGGCCTTGTACACGCGGCGGATGTTGTCGAACTGGCGCAGGCACGAGGCTATCGGTATGCCCGTGTGCGCGCTCACGTCGTCAATGTCCCGGCGCTCCTTCAGCGTCAGGCGCTTGCCCACGAGCTCCCGCGCCAGCGCGTCGTCGAACGAGTAGTAGATCTCGATGACGTGGGGCAGCACGTCCTGCGGCACCTGCAGCGTCTGCTGCAGGCGCAGCATCGCAGGCCTCTCGAGCTTCTCCGCCAGCAGTCGGAAAAGGTGGTACTGATGCGACACGTGGCGCGGGAAGCAGTTGGGGCCCTCCGCCCTGCTGTGCTGCGGTCGGTTCGCCGCCTCCCCCGCTGCGCGTGCGGGGCCGTGTCAGTGCGGGGGCGCCGGGGGGTCCGGGGCAAGGGAGAGCGCGGGCGGTGTTCTTGGCCGCTTATTTACCTGTGAGTCCGCCGACAAACGCCTGAAACACCGAGAGGTTGACGCGCACGGGATCGCAGACAAACACGTCGAAGATGACACGGTCGCCCATTGGTGGTGGCTGAGGTGGTGGTAGATCGTCCGGCCGCGCCCAAAAATAAGTGCGAGACTAAAGCTAAGAGATTCTGGGGCTGCTCGATCATCAAGTGCAGATATTCCGGATTTTTCACAATGATATCAGTCGAGAATTCCTGTTTCTCCCCTCCGCGCTTCGTCAGCGCAGCAGGGCGGCCATCACCACTGCCAGACAAGCTGCGACGGCCACTCTGATGCCGGTTCCTTTCGGCGGGTCGACGATGTGGTTGTCGTCGCTCGGCGTCCCGTTGAAGTCGGGCGTCGAGTTGTCTCCGAGTCTCCTGCACGGGTTCTGGTCGTGTTTCCCGGCCACCGTGCACTGAGTCCCCACAGCGCACTTGCGCCAGCCCGACTGCATACCCGGGCGACACTCGAGGTAGTAGTTGTCGTGCCCCACGCCCGGGTAGCAGAACAGCCCGTCGTCCGCGGGGGCACACTTTGCTTCCTTGGCAGCCTTCTGGAGCTCCCAGCGGACATTGGTGTACTGCCCCGTGCGAATGCACGACGCGTCGTCGCACCGTGCGGACCCCGTCGGGCGGCACGACCACTGGCAGAACAGAGCGTCCCCCGACGAGAGCCCAGTAACGTGCGGGAGGCTGTTCAGTACCAGGTCTACAGATGTGTGAGCAAGTTAGAGCGCGGGAATGTGGAAATACCCCTGTAGTGGAATTCAATTGATCCATCTGAGGACAGAACGGCCTCGAAGGACCCGATTCTCCCTCCCGTCCAGTGGGTGTAGTTTGTCCAGCGAACGATCCAGCAGGGCAGCGCGGTAGCGACAGACACGTCCGTCAGAGAGCAACGGGCAAACGAGTGGAACGAGATGGAGCCCGCGGAGCGGTCACCTTCCGAGTACAGAGGTGCGATCACTCGGGCCTGACCTGCAGAGGGCCCGCTGCCGCACTGCGAGGATGTGGGCTGTTCACCGCAGGGACCACCGAGGCAGACATAGCCGCCAGTGTACACAACGACCACCGAGTAGTTCTGCCCGAAGAACGGGAAGCTGAAGTCAAGGGTAGCCTCGACAGTGTGGTCCACCGGAGGATCGTTCTGAATGCCTGCCCACCGGTACGCGACTGTGGATGCCGCACCGTACGGAGAGGACCCTGAGCACGGCACCTCGAGAGCGCGCGCCGAGAGAGTCAGCACAGTCAGAGCGAGAAACCAATTGAGTGCCCTCATTTTCTTCCCGCCACGCTCTGTCTTGCTTTACCAAAATGCCCTCCAGATAGATTGCTGAGGGCGGCGAAAATCGCCGACTGTGCTGCGCACGTCAGCAGTTCCGCCCGCCGCCGGAGCTGAGCGCGTGTATCCTCAGCGCCGCGGAGTGGGGCCGATCCCCCGCCAGCGGCCTCCGCGACGGGCACACTCGCCAACAGTGACTCTTTTCCCGGCGATTGCGATTTGAAATCTTCAGTTCACAACTTTGTAGCTTCTCCTGTGCGGGCGAGACGTCCTCCAGGCGCGCTTGTGTGGCGGTTATGGCGCTGACCGGCGGTTGCAGCAGCGGCGGGTGCAGCCCACTGAAGCCGCTCGTCGGCACGCCGCCGGGCGCCGGCGTCCCCGCGGGCCCTGGGGCTCCGCAGGGCGACCCCCCGGGCGGCCCGCCGCCCACAGTCGTCGGCAACATCGCCGCCAGCGACCTCAGGGCGGCCCTGTCCGCGCCGGGCGCCAAGGCATCGCGCTACCACGACCTCAACGACGGGCAGTACTCCGTGCTGCAGCGCATAGGCAAGGGGTGCGCCCGCGAGCGGTGACGGGAGGCGCGGGGGACTGAGACCGGCTGGGCAGATCGTTTGGGACGGTCTACAAGGCGGTGGACACGGCGACGGGGGACACTGTGGCGCTCAAGAGGGTCGAGACGGAAGACGTCGAGGGCATCGCAGGCGAGATCGCGATCATGGAGCAGCTGCACAGCCCATTTCTCGTCGCGTTCTTCGGCACCTTTCTCGACGACGACTATCTCTGGGTTCGCCCCGGACCATCCGGCTCTTGCCCGTTGCTGACCGGCTGTCAAAGATCACGATGGAGTTCTGCCCCTACGGCTCGGTCTCTGACGTGATGACGCTGCTGGGAAGGCCCCTGACGGAAGCGGAAATAGCGGGGATAGCAGCCGACATGCTGCAGGGTCTCATCTACCTGCACTCGCAGCGAAAGGTACGTCACACTTCCACTCACTTCCCACCCACTCAACGGGTGTGGGGGGCTGCCAGGTGCACAGGGACATCAAGCCCCAGAACGTGCTCATATCGCAGGACGGCAGCGCCAAGATAGGTGAGCGGAGAGGCCCCACGCAGCGGCGCGATGACTGAGAGACTTCGCTTCGTTGCGCAGGCGATTTCGGGATCTCTGGGCAGCTGGGCTCGTTCATGGAGCGGCGCAACACCGTGGTGGGTACGCCCTACTACATCGCCCCGGAGGTCCTGCACACGGGGTCCGGGTACTGCGAGAGCGCGGACCTGTGGTCGCTGGGCATCTCCGTGATCGAGATGGCGCAGATGTACCCGCCGTACCACAAGCTGCAGCCCCTCAAAGTGCTCCTCGCCATCCCCGCGAACCCGCCGCCCACCCTCGCCGAGCCCGCGAGGTACTCCAAGGAGTTCTCGGCGTTCATCGCCTACATCCTGGTCAAGGACCCGAGCAAGAGGCCATCGCACTTCCGAATACTCAACGTGCGTGCTGCTTAGTGCAGCGCCCTGGACGGGCTGACACGCCGCAACAGCACCCGTGGATGCTGTCGCACGAGAAGGATAGGGCCGGCGCTGTAAAGAGGCTGATGGGCGAGGCCAAGGCAGTCATCGACAACTACGGGACCTTGGAGGACGCCCTGCACGCAAGGCGGGTGGAGAGGGGCAGGGCAGCTAACGACAAGCAGCAGCGCCTCAAAAGCTCTGCCTCTCCCGACATACGACAGCACGGGACAGAGGACAGCCCGTCTGGAGACAGCGAGGAGGACGTGTTCCGCAAGCAGGCAGACAAGGAGCGGCGGAGGAAGAAGATCAGCGGCAAGCTGAAGCGTTTCTTCCAGAGAAGGCCCTCGAAGGAGCACATAGAGCACATTCTCGAGAGCAACGCTGCTCCTGCTGCTCCTGCCGCCCCTGCTGTCCCTGCTGCCCCTGCCCCTGTCGACCTCTCGGACCACTGCCTCTCTGCACCTCAGTCGCGATCTATCGAGGTGCCCTCCGCACAGCTCGCGGGGAACAGCCCGCCGTCGCCACAGTGCCAGTGGAAGCGAGCCGTCTGCGGCCAGGCCCTCTCGCGATCGCCGTCAGCGTCGGACGCGAGCAGAGCGGGCAGGCAGAGGTTCTCGGTCAGCGTGGGCAACGCCGAGTCCGACATGCTGGTCTTCGCGAGGCAGCAGGCCTTTGCACAGCACGACGGGTCGCCTTCGCAGGCGCCCGATTTCCTCAGGCTGATAGCCACGCCCCCGAGGACGCAGCTGTCGCCGCCCAAGGACCCTACCGCTATCGCGCTGCCATCGACAGTCATCGGCAGCGCACACACAGGATGGGCCCCCACGAGGTCCTCCTGCCGCAGCACGCCGCCGCCCGGCAACGCCGAGCAGGAACTGCCGCACTGGCATCCGCTCCGCAGCAGACCCATCACCGTCTCGATGCCGCCTCGTCCGCACGTGGCCCTGCACCAGGGCGCGTCTGCAGCTGAACTCGCACAGCATGCGGATGCCCAGCCCGCTTGGAGTGGAGCCGGTGCCGTGGCAGGCGCGCCGGTTATGGAGGACATCGTTCTGCGGCGCGCGCCACGGTTTTGAACGGCACAGACTGCCTCGCCGTTGCCTACAGCCACAGTGGCGGGAGGCCGCCTGACTGTCCCAGGCAAACGATCACTTATGCAACACAAACTCTGGTTTTATGCAACCAAGCGCAAAGGAAAGACTGGCGACCCTCGAGCACTAAGCACTGTATTCTCGGTATGCGGCAGCAGCGGCAGGGGCTCAAGGCCGAGGGGTGTTGTTGCGGACCCACTCCCTGATAGCGGCGGTGGTGGCGACCTCGTGGCCGGAGAAGCTGTGGCCCGCGCCCTCGATCCACTCGACGGTCGTCGAGGGCTGGGCATCGCACAGGAACTGCGCCTGCGCGGGCGTGACCATGTCGTCGGCGGTCCCGTGCACGTGCAGCACCTTGGCCCTGATGCGCCGCAGCGCCGCCTGCATCTGCCCCGCGAGGACCCTGCGCTCGTCGAGCGACTCCTGCGTGATGCGCCACACCCTGCCGTACTTCTGCCACCCCACCGACCCCTTCTCGCGGCACTCGGCGAGCTCGGCCTCGGTGAACCTCGTCTCGGGGCCGAACGCGAGCCTCGACGCGAGGCCGACGAGGAGCGGGACGTCGTGGTCGGCCGCGTAGAGGCTGACGGCGGTGCCGCCCTTGCTGTGCCCGCAGAGCACGCGCAGCGCCAGGCCGCGGGACTCGAGCTCTGCGCGGACGGCGGCGATGTCGGCGACCTCGCGCTGGTACCCGGCGTACCTCCACTCGCCGCCGCTGCAGCCGTTGCCGCTGAAGTCCAGGCGGCAGGCGCACATGTCGGCGCTGAGCGAGCAGGCGACGGCGACGACCAGCGCGTTGCTCGAGTTGGAGAACATGCCGTGGCACACGAGCGCCACGTCGGTGCTCGTCGGGTGGCGCCACAGGAGCGCCACCACGCTGTTGCCCTCGGCGTTCCTGACGACGATTCTCTCCTCCGCCATCTCCCAAGCAGCGCTGTTTGCTGGACTGCTGTTGTTTGTGATTGTGTCTCAGTCTTCGCCTGTGATTTCTCAGGGGGCGATATCGGGCAGTAACGGTGTCAGTCGGCACCACACGGAGCGCAGGCCTCACGGACGTAGGGAACTGTAGACACAAATGGTTCACTATTGAGTTGTAGACGCGCGGGGGCCCCGGTGGTGTTTGAGGGAGGAAGGGGAGGGGCGGGCGGCCGAGTCACTAGTCGTGGGGAATCGAACGCCTGCGCGTAGTGTCGGCCCTCGAGAGAGTCCGCTGCTCCTCCTCGAACGCGCGCATCTCCTCGTCTGCCACCAGCGCCACGTCGTGGTCCGCGTGGTCCTCTGCCCCCTGTTTCTGCTGCTGCTGCCTCTGCTCCGCCGCGCTGTCCGAGGCCAGCAGCGCGCTCTGCAGCTGCTCCACGTGCTTCCTCATGGCGTCCCTGCCGGGCCTCTCGAGCCCCTTGCTGCTCTCCTGCTTCCTCTCCTCTGCCTGCCGAGTGTGGCGTTGCCCACACGCCAGTGAGCAGCTGCGCGGCTGGCTGGCCGCTGTGGGGAGGCGTGTGCGGCGTGTGCGCACTGCTGCGTCGCCCGGGGTCGCGTCCGGGCTATGGGCAGCCGCTGCAGGGGCGGGCGCAGAGGCAGTCCGCAGCTGTGGGACGACCGAGAGGGCGCCCAGGAAGAGGCAGCCGCCGAGGATGGCGGCCGTGAACGGCCCGAGGTTCACGTAGGCAGCGGCAACGCCACCGCCCAGCGCGACTGCGAGAAACCTGAGGGGTTGGGACGGCCCCACAGCCGGACGGGCACTGAGAAACCGGCGCTGAGGGGCACGCGCTGCGGGCAGAGCGGCACAGGGGGAGGCCAGGCCAGGAGGAGGGAAGGGGATGGGGTGGCACTCACAGCGCTTTCCTCCACATCGTCCGCCCGAGTCAACAAGATATCGCGCCCGCAGACTAAAAGATCTACTCAAGTAAATTGTGGAGGCGAGACGAGCCAACATCGCTGGCTGACTGTGTATTCGACCGTTCGCCAAGGCGGGATACATCCGGGGGTGGTGCTGCCTCTAGCCGGGTCCGACCTGCACGGGGGGGGGGGAAGCGTGGAGCGCGTGAGCCAGGAGCGCCAGAGATGAGGGGGGACGGGGGTTTGGGGCACCTTCGGTATGTCGTAGTGCTCCGAGAGGTTCGCGAGCTTCTTGTTGAACTCCTCGATCCTCTCCCTGTGCGTCTTGCTCGCCTGCTTCTTGACCAGCTCCTTCTCCTTCTTGGCCTGCGCCAGGAGGAAGTTGAGCTCGGCCTTGGTGAGCGCCACGTCGCTCATCGGCTTGACCGGCGGGCTGGCCGGCCCCGGCGCCGCGGGGCTCTGCTCGAGCTCTGCGGCGGCCTGCGCGGCGGCCTGGGCCGAGGCCTTCTTGCGCTTCTTGTGCGCCGCGGAGGACCCGCCCTTGAGGTTCAGCTTGCCGTGCACGATCGGTACACTCGACATTTATGCGCCGCGCGGAGTGCAGTGTGCATAAATATCTTCGCGAGATTCTCAGAGGGGAAAAAGCGGAAGTACTCAATTGATGCTGCACGCAAACGCGGGAACCTGACCCAAAATTGCGCCAAAACGACTATTTGCGTATTAACAGATCGGCGCAGGAGACAGACGGAGAGAAGCGCAGGTGGTGCGCCACCCTCAGGGGCTCAGCACGACATGACGCTGTTGTAGATCGCGTTGATCATCGTGTAGTCGAGGTCGAGGTCCATCGCCCACACCATCGCCCCTCCGAGGCCCTTGCCGCACAGGTACTGCGTCTTGGCGCGGTGCGTGTCGACCGTGTCGAACGTGACGAACTGGTTGCCCTTCCACGCGTAGGCGGTCGCCGTGGCCGCGTCCGTGGCCATCTGCCCGCCGTTGTTGATCATGTTCCTGATCTCCAGCGTGTTGAGGAACCCGTCCTCCTGCGTGCACACGCCCTTGGCGCCCGCGCCTGTTGCCGGCGCCCCGTAGCCGTGGCGAGAGGGGTCCTGCAGGGTCCACGTGCGGCCGTACGTCGCGAGGCCGAGCACCAGCTTGCCCGCCGGCACCCCAGCGTTGAGGTACATCGACACGGCGTAGTCGATGTTCAGGTTGTCGCCCGAGCGCAGCGCCGTGTGCGGGCCAGTGGTCGCGTCCCACGATCCGTGCAGATCGTACGCCATGATGTTGAACCAATCGACTGCACAGAACGCACGCCCCGTGAGGACCCGCCCGAGCGTGTCTGACGAGAGCGGTACTTACGATACTGGTGGATCTTGGAGACCTCGATGAGCCTGACCTTGTCCTCGCCAGCGGGGGCAGCGATCGTGAGCAGCAGCTTGGGCTTGCCGCTCGTCCTCGCCTCGGCGTCGATGGCTGCGCGGAGCTCCGCGAGCAGCAGCGTGAAGTTGGGCGTGTCCTGCGGGCGCCCTCCCTGGTCGGCCCACGCGGGGTACTCCCAGTCGATGTCGATGCCGTCGAAGCCGTGCGTGCGGGCATACGCGATCGCCGAGTTGATGAACACCGCCCTCGACGACTGCGTGGCGGCCATGCTCGAGAAGAGGGTCTTGGTGGCCTCGAAGAAGTTGAAGTTCCAGCCGCCGATCGAGATTAGCGTCTTGAGCTGCGGCCACTGGGCCTTCTTGGCCTGGATCTGGCTGTAGAACGTGAAGTCGTTCCACTCGTAGTTGACGACCTCAAACTGCCCGTTGATGACGGCGAACGCGTAGTTCAGGTGCGTGATGTGCGACGCGTCGACGTTGTCCGGCGTGAACCTGCACGACTTGCCATCGAGCGTACTGCGCAGTCGCGTTGCCTCAGTCAGTCAGACGCCATCCCGGAGAGCGGAGAACGAGCAAACGCACGCCGTGTGGTACTGAGGCCAGTTGGTGAAGTACGCCACGACCCTCTTGTTGGGGTTCACAGGGACAGGGGTAGGCGTCGGCGTAGGCGTGGGAGTAGGAGTAGGGGTCGGCGTCGGCGTGGGTGTCGGGGTCGGAGTAGGAGTCGGAGTGGATCCACCGATGAACTGCCCCGCAGATCCTGCAGGAAGGTGGTGAGGAGGCGGGCCAAGGCCAGCAGATGGTGGGTAGGGTAGGGGGTACCTTGGCAGTTGGGGATGGAGGAGGAGGGCCATCCGCAGGGGTTCGAGTCGGTCTTGCCGCACAGGCACACGAGGGACTGGGCGCACGGGAAGATGGCGGGGGCCTCCTGCCCGTAGCACCACGCGTACTTGGTCGAGTCAACGCAGTAGAAGCCGTTCGAGAGTCCGCTGCAGCTCAGGGACGCAGAGGCCCCGGCCGCAACGAGCCCGGCGAGGGCGCAGAGGAGGGAGAGGGTCTGCATTGCCAGTATGGTTTGTGCGAGTGGGTTGCCAACGGCGAGGCGGATGTCTATAAGTGGGCTGGCGATTCAGCTGGCGGGCGTTTTGAGGGCACGCCCCACACACGCGCAGGCGGTGTGGGGGGCTCTGTTCTGGGCGGCGTACTGTCCCTGCGCGTAACTTATCATAAGTTGCAGTTTGTTTGTATCTAAAGGGAATCTTTGTTGCCGAAATATCTCAAGTATCTCGGGCGCCCGGTGCCAAAAAAAGCACACAAGGCCCGCAGTCAACCCCCACGAACAGCGTCGAACCGTCGCCAAAGGCCAACCATGGGAGGCCTCGTCTCGTCCCCCTCGCGAGCCGTAATCATATCCCTGCCACGGCCCCCCTCCGCACCTCACCGAGGCCCCCCGCAGGAGCGGTCTGAGCTCGACCAGAAGCAGAACAAGGCCAAGCACGCGAGGATCTCGGACTCGGTCGCAGACATCGACTCGCCAGAGTCCGCCGCGTCGAGGGCGCGCGCCGCAGCGATGGCGCGGCAGGCGCAGGCGCAGCAGAGCCAGGGCCCGTCGCGCCCGTCGTCGTCGGAGGCGCAGGCCGCGGCGCAGCTGTGCCTGTCGCAGCAGGGGCCGATCACGCAGCACCCGCAGGGCATCGTGTTCAGGAGCACGAGGAACGGGGAGATCAACCTCAGCCTGCACAACCTCGTCGAGTGCCCGGAGTTCGTGTTCAACATCCCCGGCCTGCGCAGGCTCTGCCTCGACTGCAACTTCATCGACACGATTCCGGACCGCATCGTAACGTAGCCCGTCTCCTGCCATGAAATCTCATTCGGGCTTCAGGGAGAGCTCTCCGAGCTGGAGGACCTGTCGCTGTCGGACAACAAGATGACGCGCCTGCCGTACGGGGTCTCGCGTCTGTCGAGCCTCGTGCACCTCAACGTGTCGATCAACGACGTGCAGGAGCTCAGTCGAGACATGCTGGTGCCGCTGACGAAGCTCGAGACCCTCCAGGTGGAGGCAAACAAGCTCCGCCGGATACCCCCGGTCGGCCACCTGGCCAACCTGAAGGCCCTAAGTGCAGGTTACAATCCCCTCGAGGACACACCTGACTCGGTGGGGCCGCTTCCCGTTTCGCTGAATCACGTGTACATTCCGAGCGCCGGGCTCTCAACTGTCCCGCGTGCCGTGTTCACGTGCACGAACCTGTCCGAGCTGAACTTGTCGGAGAACAAGATAGTGGAGCTCCCCAAGGAGCTGCTCACCCTGGGGATGAGGCTGGAGCACCTGTACCTGTCGTGCAACCGATTGCGGACTTTGGTGGACGGGTTCGGAGACACCATGATTGCCCTCAAACGGCTCGACCTGTCGTTCAACGACCTGGAGGAGTTCCCGTCGGAGATAGGCGCGCTCCCAAACCTGCGCTATTTGTGTGTCACCGGGAACCCGTTCTGCGAGGGCGGAGCTGCAGCTCGTCTTGTCCGCCAGCAGCAGCAGCAGCAACAACAACAGCAACAGCAACACGTACATAAGCAAGCATTAAAACAGCAGGGAGAGGCACTTCGCGCGAGCCAACGAGAACTGCTTCCCCCTATCAACCACCAGGCGCCCCCGAAGAGCGACGACCAAGTCTCCGCGCTGCAGCAGAAGCTGGGGTTCGTCATGACGAGCAACATTCACATCCTGGCAGATTACCCGACCCCCGACGTGATTCTGCCAAACGTTTACCTCGGCGAGGTCCAGACGGCCCGGAACAAGTATGCTATTTGCTCTCGTCGCGCTTGCTCACACGTCCCCTCGCAGGCACGCCCTCAAGTCGCTGGGTGTCACCAACATCCTGTGCGTGGCGTCGTACCTCCCGCTCTACCCGGAGATATTCAACTACATGGTTGTCGACATCGACGACACCGACGAGAGCGACCTGCTCTCCCAGCTGCCGCGCTGCATCCAGTTCATCTCCGAGGCGCTGGCCAAGAATGGAGCTATCCTGATCCACTGCCACGCCGGCGTCTCGCGAAGCGCCACCGTCACGATCGCCTACGTGATGAACACGCTCAGACTGACCGCGGCCAAGGCCATCGAGTACGTTCAGCAGCGCAGGCCGCGGATCTGCCCGAAGAAGGGGTTCCTGCAGCAGCTGCAGCTGTGGGAGAGGCAGCTGTCCATCGAGAACGCGGCCGACTGCGCTCAGGGAGGGAACACGTGGCCCCAGGACTCGGAACGCGCGCACCGCTCCAACCGCCAAGCGCCAGACAACGCCGCCGAGTTTGTTCTGGGAGGCTCCACGTTGTGAATCACTCCGTGAAGCAAGTGTACCAGTAGAAACGTACACTTCGGGAACTGCACACAATCGAATGAGGCAGATTTCTCTCAGATTCACAGAGTCAATCTCTTTCTTTAATCCAAGATCTTGCGCCATGGCGGGCAACAAGAGGGACACCTTCAAGAAAGAGCGTGCGGCGCCGCACACCGCGCCACCCCCCACTCAGCTCGCAGCGCAGTGAGGATGATGATGTACGGGTTCGGCGACGCCGAGCAGCCGCTGGCGGAGACCGTGCAGGTCGTGGAGGCACTGTGCTACGACTTCATCACGTCCACGACCTCGGCCACCATCCAGGCCGCCCCTCCCCAGCGCCGCAACCGCGGCATACACGAGAAGGACCTCCTGTTTGCCATCCGCAAGGACCGGTGCGCCTTGGCGATTATTCAGATCAATATCGCGATTGCATATGCCACAATTCATTCCCCACAAAATTAAGTGCGCTGGCGTCTGGCGTCTGGCGCTGTACCGGTGTCTGTGTCACGGCAACCTCTCTATATCTCTGTCAGGGCAGCGGCTAACGACCACCGCATGAGTCACCCCATTCGGGCGGCCCTGGGAGGGATAATCATTTCCAACTGTCAGAAGTCTGAAGAACCCCAACAAAGGGTAGACTCGGTCCTTACTTCTATGGCGCACCACCATAACCAGAAAGAAGTACCTGAGGGCGAGGGAGCTGATGGTGAGGATGAAGGACATCAAGGCGATCAAGGACGGCCTCAACACGGGCGAGGCCGACCTCAAGGAGATGGCCGCTCAGCTTGGCGGCGCACCGGGCGGCGCTGGCGTCTCCGAGGACATCGGCTCGGACAACTGATATTTTGTATTCTGTTTGATTCTTCCCCTGCCCATTGCCTGTTGAGGCAGTTCCATGGCTTGCAGTTGAGCCCCAACAAACGGCGCTCGGTTCGCAGAGAAAAATCTCCGTGTGTCACTCACTGATTTGCCGCAAGGATGCGTTTCGCGTTGTGCGTTGTGCTGGTGGCGGTGTGCGCAGCCGAGGTCGTGGAGCTCGGAGACAGCAACATCTACCACCACGTCGGTGGCAGCAAAGCCGCGCTGGTCTTCTTTGTGCGCCGCCCCCGTTTGCCCGCCGTTTGCTCTCTCGGGCCGCTGCGGTTGACGCGCAGCGAACAGTGCAGGGAAGCGCAGTGCCAGGCTGCCCACGAGAGGCTCGCCCGCCTCGACGTTGACCGCGACCGCATGGTTGTCGGCTTTGTGGACGTGTCGAAGAACTCTGTCGTGCGAGACGTGTACCCCGGGGTCGACGGCCTCGTCTTCTTCCCGCCGATGACCTCCTCGGCCACATAGTGCGCGCGGGTCCTTGTTGCCGCGTCCTAACTTCCAGGCTCTCGGCCGCAGTATGGACTGGAGTATGCCCGACTACGAGCTGGTGGAGGCCGTCAGGTCGCGGCTGGCGAAGAGGCACGAGCCTGAGCTGCACGAGAGGGCCAAGCGGAGTAAGAGCAAGCTGCGCTGATTGCCACTGACACCGCTCCTTTCCACAGACGGCGACGCGACCAAGGTCCTCGTTCCTGACATGCCGACGATGGGGTGCGCGCCACTGTTCCCCCGACTGACCGCGCAACCGTCGTGTCTCACTGCGCTGCGCTCTCAGTGGGACGTCCAGTGGCCTGTTCACTGCCATCTACGTCGGGATGGCGATAACGGGCGTACTCCTCCTGCTCGTCGTACTCAGGAACCTCGAGAGCACGCGCAAGCCCAACATCAGGATGGAGTGAACGACAGCCGGATCGGTCGGCAGTCTCATCAACGAATGATTGATTGATTGAGCCTTAAAAGACAGTCAGTACGGGGCTACCGTCCCACCGCAGCTCACGGCCTAGTGCACCCCGAAGCTCCGCAGTTCTTGCATAGGCCGCAGCACGTCCAACGATAGCTGCCCTTGCCTGCCGGGAACAGGCACACAGGGCAGACAGAGCCCGGCGCACCAACGCCCCCGAACCCCTGCGTCCCCTTGTGGGCGTATCCCGCCTGCGCCCCAGGCACCGCCTGGGAAGGCGAGTACGCGCGCTGGCTGCGAGCTGCGGCCGGCGGAGGGGACTCCACGACGTGCGGGCTGGTCGCAGCCGGGCGCTCGCGCCTGAGCTGCGCGACCTCCTGCTGCAGCGACAGCACAAGCGCGTGCGAGGACCCCAGCTGCGCCTCGAGGCCGCTCACGCGGGCGTTGAGGGCAGCGATCGCGGGCATGATCCTGCACAGAACGCACCCGCCGGCGTGGGCCTGCCGCTCGCTGCACTTGCCGCGCCACGTGCAGCCAAGCGACTCCGCGTCGCAGGCCACCGCCCGGCTCTCGCACGTCTGCGGCCCGCGTGAGAACGCGGAGACCAGAGGTCGCGCAGACGCACGTTGCGGTGATCGTCGAGGAACGCCTTGCGTTCGAATCTCTTGTTGCACGCAGAGCAGAGGACCTGTGCAGGGCCCCCGCGCGTCAGGCGAGGCGGGCAACGGCGCGGGCCGGGCTGGGCGGTACGGGGATGGCGTTGAGCTTGTTGAGGATGAAGCGCGGGACGGGGAGCGGCTGGTCCGAGAGCGGCTTGCGGCAGAGCGGGCACGCGAGGCCCTTGACTGCCATCTCCATGTAGCACGACTTGCAGAACATGTTCTGGCAGGGCTCGTGCATCACGGGGTCGGACTGGTCGCACGGGGGAGGGGGCACACACGCACGCGTGAGGGCCAGAGAGCCGCCAGCCCGGAGGGAGAGACGGCGGAGGGGCACACAAGGACATCGAGGCAGACGCAGCACTTGAGCTCCTCGGTGAGGGCAGACGCCTCGGCCAGCACGAAGCCGGGCGGCTCGATGGCAGTGCGCGGTGGCGGCTGGGCCTCAGCCATTGCGCTCTGGCGGTACACGGCAGGGCACCGGTTCTCGGTGCTTTTACGATAAAGCGGCCGGAGATACGCCCGGTGGCGCAATATCTCGAGAAACGACGCAAGACGACGAACGAACTCGATCGGCGCCTGGCGCAAATAAAACCGCACACATTGGGATTCGGTTCCTCTGGCCGAGAACTGAGAGGAAAACAGGAAAACAGACGCTCTTCATTAAAAATGGGGGGAGCACCGACGCAGGCAAGGGTGCGAAAAGGGCCCTTTGGGAAGCCCTGATGTGTTCATTCTGTCGGGGGGTGGGGAGGGAATACAACAAGCGGCGGCCATCCAGGGCGAGCTGTTTTCGGTGTCGGCGGGTAGACCCCGGAGAGTAGGCCTGTCAATTGCGTGGCGTGGGCGGTGTTCGTGCTTGTTCGGAAGAGGAGTTGTGGGGAGAGGAGAGGGGGAGCACGTGACTTTCTGTTTATGCTCCTTTTTTTTTCACAAACGAAACTCACCGCGCCCTCGGGGGAGTAAAATAACATCAAACAGGGCGCGGCGGCCTGCCAGCGGTGGCGGCCCACGCTCACTTGTGGGCATTGTGGACGTCCTTCGGGGTGGCCGGGATGCCCGTCTCCTTCTTCCCCGACATCACCCAGTCGCCCGAATCAAAGAATTTCTGCGCGAGTTTCGCTGTTAGCCGTAGCGGTCTCGGCCGCGTCGCCGCGGTTCTCGCCGGCGCGGAATAGATGCGGGGCGCGCGCGCGCGCACCCTGGACTTGGGCGAGGATCGGCGGATGAGCAGGTGCGCCATGTTGCTGGTGGGGTGCGGGCCGTCGGGGCTCTCGGGCACGCGCTGGACCGGCGAGACCTCGGGGTTGTCCTCTGGCGGCTGGTGCACGTCGATGGTGGCCATTATGCGGCGGCGGCGGTGTGCTTGTGTACGCGGGGGGGTTTTCGGGGTTTCGATTGCGCGGCGCACGCGGGGGGTGTGAGACGGAGGGGGCGGAGACCAATAGCTTGGCGATGAGAAAAATGCAAGGCACTAAAACAGATTATTAGTGTCGGTATCTTGCATTTCGGGGCGCGGCTTTTCCCCCCTTTGGGGCCACCTTGGCCGATTGATCGTGATGACTCACCCGGGGCACGGACGAATGGTCGCTCGGTTTTGGCGCACTGTTTCGCATCGGCCCGATCGGTGCCCTCATGGAGGTAGGCGCCCTCCCCGGGCGTTGTCTCGAGGCTCGGCAATTCAACAGCATTTCGCATTGCACAGGACGCGCAGGCAGAGTCGTTCGCACGCAGGATCTCGGGGCTCCAGGACCCGTCCGAGTGGCACGCGGCGCTACCCATCTCCCGCGAGTTCCGCTCGCTCGTCCTGCGCCACGTGGCCGGGCTGGATTCCGAGCAGGTGTCCAAGGCCATCGAAGGTCCCCGCGGATGCACATCCGTGCTTATTCCTGAACGTGCGGTCCACTCAGGGACCATGAAGAGCGGGAACCTCGAGGACGTCGTCGACCTGGTGGGCTGCGCCATCGACCGCCCCGAGTTCTTCGGCGAGTCCCAGATGCGGGAGGCCCTGATCCTGGCAGCTGCCCGTGTGAGGCCCGAGCGCGTCATGAAGTTTGTCAGGCACCTCCGCGAGTCCGACCCCGACATTGCCGTGGCCCTCCGCTCCGAGGGGCTCCACGCCGAGGCCGACGAGGTCATCCGCAACCTGGCCAACGCGAGCCACGAATAGCCGGGGGCTCCCAGTCAATTGACTGAGGGGACAAAGCTCCGAGTCATTTCCACGCAAGAAAAGATCTTGTCTTTTCCCCTTTGGCTTTTTCGACGCTGAAACCGAACATGTCGGCTGAGGGGTTCAACGACGAGCAGCAGAAGTTCCTGCTTGCGCTGGTGAGGGACGCTGCCAGGGCGAAGTTCGACCGCAAGCCCGCCCCCAAGAAGGACGACGAGGCACGCCGCCTGGGCCTCGACCAGAAGTGCGGCGGGTGCTTTGTAACATACAACAACCACGGTGCCGCGCCGGCATCCCCGCCACTCGGTTTCTGACGCCTGCCCCACAGGTCAGCTGAGGGGCTGCATCGGGTGCTTTGAGCCCACCGATCCTCTGTACAAGGTCTGCGTTTACTCGCCGTTCGATCCCAGCCCGCGAGGGGTGAGATATCTGAAATCTCCTACCGAAATCTTCCGTATCAGGTCGTAGAGTCGAGGGCGCAGGCGTCGCTGGTGGACTCGCGCTTCGTGTACGAGCCCATCACGCAGAAGGAGTTTGACGACGAGATCGACGTCACGATCAGCGTTCTGACGCCGCCTGTGGACATCAAGGACCCCCTGAAGGATGTCACCGTCGGGGTGCACGGCGTCGTCGTCAGCAAGGGATGGAACCGCGGCTGCTACCTGCCGCAGGTGGCCACCGAGCAGCACTGGAACACGAAGCAGTTTGTCACGCACTGCGCCAACCGCAAGGCGGGCATCGAGGGAGACGTGCTCTCGGACCCAGAGGTCAAGTGGCAGACGTTCACTGCCGTCCTCGTGCGCGAGAAGGAGCACTGAGAGCCGTCACACCACTTCGGATGCAACTCCTCGCGAGGGTCGCGCGGGACCTTGCAACAAAGCAACACAGGATCTGGTGTTGTGTGGGATGCCGGCCGGTCGTTCCATTCAAACAGGTTCCCCCACAATTGAAGGGGAATTTCTGCTGAGACTTTAAGACATGACTGAAAAGAGATACGAGATCTATCACTATGATGCCATTTGCTGTTCACCTGCTGGAGTTGCATTAAAGCCGCATGTGGAGGTTGTTCTGGGTGAACAACGGAATTCGTCAAAGGCAATTGAACAAACACTCCTAAGGAGACAGCACACACAAACAACCTAGAATTACCACAAGTGTCGAGTCTGCCAGTGGCGACACACTGGGCCTCAGCATTGGGGACTTTGTCAGCTCGAGTGTTTCCTGCCACTACTTCCCCCTCTGAATTCCCTCGTGAGTGCTGTTTTGACCCCCTGGGCCTCCCACACCCTCCAGCAGTCCAGGACCACCCCTTCCAGCCACCCTTTGGTTTGCAGGCGCCGGAAAACCAAGGGGAAAGGCCTCAATCCTCACTGTGGTTTGTTCTCGACCCTTCTCAACCTGTTCAATTCCTGTTTGTATTCAATCTCTGTGATACCCCATAAAATCTCTTCATATCTTGGCCTATCTCGCTCGTCTATTATTAGGGCATTTGTGTGCTGATCCCTAATGATGACAACAAATGACAATATTGTGTGTGATCCCTAAGCCTGCTCTGCCTTCCACCTCTGCCCCTCTGTGGCATTTGCTTCTTCTTCTCCTTACATATGTCTTCAACCTGGTATATCATCACCACCCTGTCAAGGAGCACCAACAACAGATTCACCCATAGTCTTTTTTCTCCTCCGATGGAATAAGACCCCCCCCCGTGCATATCTCAATGGTGCATCACGGGCACCACTGCACAGCGCAGTGGCCCCAGCTCTCAGCATCAGCGACCTGGCAGATCTTTGGCCTGGCACTTGTGGTCCTCACCACGGTGGCACTCACTCTGCTCCCAGGGTGCCACATGGCGCCGCTAGGGGCCAGCACCATGATGCCACTCAGGGCAGGTACTCCCACCTGCCCCCTCTCACTACCCCACATGCACACCCACAAACACCCCTCAGGGCTGGGCATGCTCATGGCCCATGTAGTGATGCCCCGTGGCGCCCCAAACCAGACATCAACTGAAACACCCCCTAAGACTGAAAGTCACATACCGAAAGTCATAACAAGACTGCTACCCATAAAGCCCAGCACCAAGAGCCCAGCTTCACCACACTGCAGAATAAACAAGGCCCTGGGCCTGCAGCTGATGCTGCTGCTAGAACACAACACGAACCATCCGCCTGCCCCCTTCAGCCCCACCTTGCTTTCCGAGAAATTTCCCAGCCCATACCCGGAAATACTGAAGAACACGTACCATAAAATGGCAGCAAAAAGTGCAAACAAAGACACAGCAGTACACACCAGCTGAAGCATGGAGGAGACTCCACCTGCAGGCCCCTCAGTGGCGACTGACACCCCCCCTCTCCCCCCCCCCCCTGACAAAATGCCCACACGAGGAGTCGGCACCAGCTGATGCAGACCGTATGCAAATGGACAGTGATACCAAGAAACAACAGCCTGAAGCTCGTAGCGCACCAACAAAGGACAACACATCAGCCCTGAGCCCCACGACCGACACACTAGACATAGAGATCCTCCTGGCCCTCATCCAGGTGCGCATGCTGGTAGAGATGGATGAACCCCATAAACAGAAACTAGCAGAGCTGACCTGCCTGGACGAAACCCCTGGTAGTCCACTTCTTCACGTCGACAGACAAAGACAACATCGCACTATGAGAGATAGTGAGTGGCGGGTGCAAGATCGCATGAACAAGAAGCATGCCAGGCAGCTATAGTGGGGATGGAACTTCTTGATCTATTCCGAGAGACATATAAAATCAACATTATGGCAAATTCGGCCTTCATAGAGTATGTCGGTAAAAACAGCATTATGTTCCCAGCCTCCAATACAGTGGTGTACCGCAAGTGTCAGGAGATTGAGGCAGCACAAAGGGCCAAGGGTTACTCACCAGAAACGAAATTATGGGTCCTCACGAAGGCCAGAATTCCCTTCACAGTCTATGTCCTACACGCTGATAAGTACAAACCCTGCCCGTGAGAGCTCGCCGATGCTTGGGCCCAGCCAGCCAAGACCCACATCATCAGAATCAAACCCCATGCCAATGGCTGGGCGATTATGTTCACTGACAGGATGACAATCCTCCAACTGGTCCACCAGACCAACAATGACCCACGGGCATCGGTACATGCAGTGGCTGCGTACCAAACAAGCTGTACCCTGGCGAGATATGGAAAGTGGAACTTAATGCCTGCACCCACCTCAGAGCATCGCCGCGCAACGCCATCAACTGGACCTTCAAAGACCACCCATATGACATCACCTGGATGGGTGCAAACCCAAAAGAAGACGTATTCATCATATACACATGGTCCCCGATCAACGAGTCTGCCAAAATCTGCATACCGGGCTACCCCGAAGCCACCACTTACCTGCATGGTACATCTGTAGCCCACACGAACCCGTCCACTGACTGCATCTCATGGCCACACAGACGAGCATGAGGCAAGCAGAAACAGGCGCAGGAGGCATGGCCCACCTACAGAGTGACCAATGATGACCCTCAGACAACAAAGCACCACGTCCCTAGACCACATCACCCCCCGACAAACACAGCTCCCCAAGAGCCCTGCAAACACACCAAACAAAGAAACCTCCCAGTGGGACCCATGCTCATTCTGGCCATGATATCACAAATCCAATCCTGACAATACTATACATATCTCATAGTAGGCACACTCCTGATGTATGCCCAAGAGGCAGCAGCCATGGATAACAACGTCTCTATAACCAGCTGGAATGTTCAAAACACCCTCTTTGGAGCCGTAATAACTCACAGCCCCCGAGATCATAGCACTGCAGAAACTAGGGATCGTTAATGAAAAACAGGTCAACCAAGTGGCCAATATGGAAGAATATAGCCTATTCATAGGCCAACGAGTTGGAAACAAAGTTCCAGTGGGATTCCTGGTGCACAATACCATGAAAGACTACTGGTTGGTAAGCACCACGAGCTGTAAGGATGTCCTGATAGGGACACTCAAGCTTAACGCGACACTGACCATCATAAATGCATACAGCCCAACCAGAGGCTCACCAGCCCAGAGAGAACTGTGGCACACTTTAACAGAACAGACGAAGAATGCCACAGACATCATATTAGTTGGGGACCTTAATACATGGATGGACCACCTGAAAGAAGCATACTCTACAGCAGAGCTTGAGATGTGTAAATACCTGCAAAACCACAATATGATAGATGTCCTCAAACACCAAGGCACAGCAGTGACTACGCACCATGGCTCACATAACATCTCCAACAGACTCGACTATGTTAACAGCACACGGAAAATGACAGTGGTATAGGCAAACATATGGGTGACCTCTCTGATCACTCACCTATATACTGCACAATCGCCCTCACAGAAAACATACCGCATCGGAGGTGGAATCCCCCATAACAAGTTAACTCATGGACCAAAACCATGTCCCCTGAGACACAGGCGGCACAGATTAGAGAGTGGCAGGATACACTGCTCTGCATCCCACTACCACCAGATGCAGACGTTGACAAGATGCAGAATAGAGCAGTAGAAGCCATAAAACAGGTCATGGGAACCAAATCACACAGAACAGATGAAGGAAGAACCAAAGCCATAAGGGCGTATGATTTATACCATGAAATCCGAAACTCCGCGGATGAAAACAAGCACTCTGTTCCAATGCCATACTATATTAAGTGAATAGAATCGGAAGTCATCCCCCTTCTGCAATATAAACCCAACCACACACATGCGTACAAAACCTGGTGAAGCACCACAAAATGAATACTCTGATGCATTAACCACAACTGAACCTGGACAGAGATGAACCACATTAATGAATACATTGAATACTCAATGGCAGAAGGATGCACCAGCCCCAAGAGATTCCTCAAGGACCTACGCAAGCCACGGGGGCCTGGCCTCCCCTTAAGCTATACCAGACATGATGGCACCTGCACTACGACCCCAGAGGAAGCACGCAAAACAGTAGACAACTGGATACACACACACTTTAACCAAGATGACACCCCAGCGACCTGCCCCTTGTGGTGGGAAGCACCACATCCCACCATACCTGAAGCAGCCACCACTGGCATGGACAACAATATCTCCAAGGAAGAACTCCGTGAGGCTGCAGGTGCCCAAAAAAGTAGGTCGGCCCCAGGCCCCACTGGATTTAAGGCAGAGTATGTCTGTGAGTTCCCAGCCACGTGGCATGACCAATGGATTAAGAACCTCAACGAAATCTGGACAGGCATGAAACCAGTCCCACAGTCATGGACTAGAGGGGAAATCATGCCCATTTTTAAAGGGGAAGACTGCACGCTGCCAGCGAACTACCACCCCATAACGTTACGTGAAGTGGGCTACAAGATCTTTACCACTATCATCAACAAAAGACTGTACAAAGCTCTTGAGGAAAACAATATATGGGCCAATGCTCAGGAGGGCTTTCGCGATCGATGACCATTCCACGACACATAACATATGGGCCCTCCATCAAAGACTGGAAGAAGCCTTCAGAAGACATCAGAGAGTAGTAGGAATGTACATTGATCTCAAGAAAGCATATGACTCTATTCACTGTGACCACATTGCAGCCACGCTAAAATACTACAATGTTGGCCCCATTCTCACAAAAAACATAATAGCCCTCTATGCATCAACTGAAGCCCACTCCCGCACGGCCCATGGCCCCACCGAATGGATCAGCATTAACTGTGGAGTGCGACAGGGAGACTCACTGTCATGCACACTTTTCAACCTAGCCATAAATCCCCACTTGTATCAGATAGAAACACACCCTGAAGCCCTGGACATTCACGGCCACAAGAGAGGGGTACTAGCCTATGCAGATGACATGGTACTACTTGCCCACACACCTCAGATGCTTGCACACCTACTGCAGTATGTAATGGATATGCAGGAGGCAGGACTACACATCAATTCAGAAAAAATGTGCTACATTTGCCAGAAACGACACCCCCCCACAATAGCGACCATACAAGGCACCATCGAACCGGTGCCTCCAGGCACAATATATAAATACCTCGGCATACACCTAGACCCACAGGGCAGAGACACACTCGACACTCCCGCCACGACCCACATTATTTTAGAACAATGTAGCTGGATGCACACCAAAAAATCACTGTCCCTTGAACAACACATCTATATTGCCAATATGATGATCAATGATATGGCCCAATACCATGCCGGCACTATAACCCAAAACAATAACCTATTAGAATCACTGTCACATGCCATTGAAAACGCAGTGATAGGTAAATTAGAGCCTGCTAACATGATAAGCTGCAGACATGCTTTCACACCGACTAGACAAGAGGGACTGGGACTCTGAAACCTAGCTGATGTTATACGAAGCAAACATGCATAGGAGGTGCTGAAATGGCTTAACGCACTGACACCAGATGGAATTATGCCTGAAACGGACATAGGCCAGCCATGTCCCGCCATACCACAGCATAGGCAAGATAAGGCTAACTGCAAATACAGCAGGATGCACCATACGGCCATGGCAACATCTCCCACAATGGAACTCCCTCACGCAGGTGGAGAGAAATATCCTCCTGGACACGGGAACCCCGGCTGAGATTGGCCCTACACTGAACGAATCACTCATACATGAAGTGGGCAACTGCGGGTGGCAAATAAATAGGAAAAAATCCAAGGAACTGATACAACACCTGGTAAGAAACAACCAAGGCGAACCAACACACAAACCCGTGGACCTGAGCAGGATGGGATACCGCTTTAATACCAATCTAGAGCTCCAATGGACCTTCACATCAAACACAGGAGATGGCACCTGGAAAGACTGGCTTATCATAGCAATGGATGAGTCATACGACCTGAGCTCAGGCAAGATAGCAATGGCCATAGTAGTGGATGGACACCCAGACATGAACGAAGCCATACAAGTCACGGGCGTCTGTGCCTCATGGACACTGGAACTACGCGCAGTCGAATATGTGGCAGAAATCATGGACCCGACCTCCAAATGCATCATAGCATGTGATAACGACCTGATAGTAAACACCCTAAATAAAGGAGACCTCACCACAGTAGTGGACAAAGACGCAGTCCGCAGATTCATCTGACTACGCGAACTCACACAAGCCAATGGAGGCAACGTAATACTCCAACACATCCATAGCCATCAATTGGAAGGACAAGGGCAGGAAAGCAACGCCACAAAAGCCCGCATTGCACAGGACAATCAACAATGGGGAACTGAATTACAGAGGATCACCCACCTGAACACAAAGGCAGATCAGCTAGCACAACAGACATTGACACTAGACAGATGCCACAAGCTGGACCACCCAATATGGGGAATAGAGCTCGCCTCCATCCAAGAACTCACCATGATAGCACTGTCAAAACCCACACACAACTTTCACACAGTGTTCAGTATTGCCAGGTGACACCGCCTGCACTGCTGCAAAGCAGCAGAGACGGCCGCAGAAATGACAAAAATTCCCCCAGTCCTCCTCCATGAAAAAACCAGACAACAAGCACAGCAAA
>CACRSC010000015.1:427654-506074 GCA_902651635.1 Mastigamoeba balamuthi
CAGGTTACTGCCATGGACCCCCGTGTGGCGGGTTGCCCAGCAGAGTGCTCCAAGCTCGAATGGGCTGACCTCATGGCCCTGTACCCTCAACCACGCCCTGAAGACATCACCATGGATAGCAGCACGATTCCCAAGGAAGCCAGTGCCAGAGCAGTACGCATTTCATTCTCAATTCTAATGTCTGACTCAATCGAAACAGACTGGGACATACCTGCCAGTGATTGGGTCAATGACTGTCCCATGCTTCGTGACTGGCCCTCGTCGCATGGGCCTGTGTGACGTGTACTTCTGGGACGTTTGCCGCATGGAATCTGGCAAACGGGCCACATTGCTGCAGTCCGGCAGTGTGTACTGGGCCTACGTGGAGGACGAGTGGACTCTCATTGTTCTCCTCAACCTCATCATTCCGGTCAACACCAGCATGAAGAAGCAGTTGAACTGCCTTGTCCTCAACCCGGCGTTTTCAGTGGCTGGCGTGCAGAAGAAGAACACGGTGATCAGCATCCCCTGTGGTGCTGTAAGGCACCCTGTTGTGCTGACAGCATGGCAGCACTTCTACATCGACTACATCCTGTGCAACTGCGAGGGCGCAATCAATTTGTACGTATTTCCTCTGTCTTTCACTTGTTTTTCAATTGCTTTCATCATCAGCAGTGCAGACACTCCCACATGCTGAGACACTCTCACCCATCTCCTGAGTGCTCTCTGTCACTCACGCCTTGCCCTTCTCAATTGCTTCGTTCTCCAAATAAAAGCAATTGTTCTCTTCACATTTCATTACATGTGTGTGCATCAGCATCAAAGCACATCACTCTCTCTGCCTTTCCTCACTTTATATGCCGGCAGCACAGAATTTTATGCCGGTGGCATATACTATATGCCAGCGGCATATGCTATATGCCGGCGACAATAACCGCCAACATAACTGCCGACTTATAATTCCCTTGTTCCCAGCCCCAGTTCTCAGTCCTGCCCATTCAGAATCGTGCGCGATTTTGTACACACACTCGCTTATGGGCTTCCTGCTCGTGTTGTGAGGGACAGCCAATACCGAGCTTACCTCACAACGCACGGTGCGTTTTTTCCAAGAGACGAAAACCGCCGGCATATAACACCTTTTTCGGGGGAATTCCTGCCCATCACTTCTGTACTATAAAAGCTGACTCCCTGACCCACCACCTCTGGACCTGCCCCCAACAGAATCAATGGCACACCAAACTCACCAGCATCATAGGAATACCCCAAACAGAGCTGAAGTTATGGGCACAAGCCCAAGCTGCCAAAAACAAAGACACAGCCCCCATACACTACACATTAGCATAACAATCAAAACAACAGCTTGAAATACAGGAAGAATGGGTCGCCACCATGCAAGACTGGCTGGAAGACATGAGCCACAAAGACAACCAAAAGGCACACAAAGCACAAAAAAGACAGATCCATGGTGATACCACCAAAACCCCCTTCAACTGCCCAGACAGCACCCACCCCACAAAACGCCCCAGACTGCCCACCAGACGACGGAGGACCTTTATGATCACAGAGCCAACAATAGAAGACATGCAACATAAGGGTATACAGCAGGCACCTGCCACACTGAACCAACCACAACCAAAAAAACTGCACCACACAGCCCCCATACTGCACCGCCAGACCACCCTAACCACACCACCAGTGAAGCCTCAGGCAGCTCTACCACCCCCAACCGCCAACATAAGGACCACACCAGACATACCCAATGTCCCAGCACCAGACGCTGCCGTCATCAAAAGTGCCCTCAAACGCCAATGCACCCGGAACATTGATTGAAACCACACCATAATCAGCATGTTCACCAAGTACATGGACAAGGCGAGGATCCAACAACAGGACGCGGTTCTGGAACCAGTACTCCTGGAACTGCCCCTGAACATACCCCCCCCAGGCCACACAACACGCACGCCCCCCCCCAAACACACCACTCACCATAACACCCCCCCTCCAACGCCCCTGGCCCGAAAGGGCTCATCCCTCACTGGTAGCAGAATGGGAACCGATGTTTTTCGATTTTTCGATTTCAACAGATTCACCCATATACAACACCCCAGAATCTGCCCTTGCTGCAGGACAGCAGCAGTTTCTTGGTCGGTATTTCAATAATATCCTTTCTCTCACTTGTATTGTGATGATTTCCACTGGCAGACATGTACTAGGGATTTCACCCTGGCCAGACGCCGAGCTCTCACACTGTGGAGAAACTCACCACCACAGCCAAAATTCATACTGAGATGATGAGGACTGAAGACTGGCAGCAAACAACCCAGAGAATTGCCCAAACGAAGTTGACCATCAAGCAGAGGGACAGCCAAAGGCGGAAGGAGCACGAGAATATCAAGAAGGAAATACCACTGAAGAGACAGCTCAGGATTGCCCTCAAGGAGAATGAGGAGAAGGACAAGAGGATCAAGGAGCTGGAGAAAGCCCTTTGTACACTGCACATGTGAAAAGCCCCAGAGTGATCTCTTGCTCTGTGCTCAGAGAAGAACAAAGATAACTGTTGCTGAATCACAGTTGAATGGGCATGCTATTCAACCCCCCAATTCTGGAGACATCGTGGTCAGTCACTGGTGTGTAGGGCTGAGATGGGGTCTAATGAGGTGAAACTCCCTTAAGTCAGCACTGGCACACATGAGGAAGGGGACCAGCTGGAACGACAAGGATGAGATAGGCTTCTCTGCTTTCTTATTGGTTGATAGATACTGTGGTATTGGCTCCCGGAGTTGCATTGCACGCAGTGCCATGTGCCATGATGCTGGTGTGCAACAACAGTGCGGGCTTGGGGATCCCCTCCCTACACATGTACTAAACGAAGCAGGCAGCGAGGGCGCCAGAGGGTGGTCTAGGAGTCATCGAGGAGGACGCAGACCAGTCTGGCGTCCCCTGGTGGTACAGATGCAGACACACGAGAGCAGCGAGTCCGAGACATCGCGGGTGGCCTCGGTGTCCCTCGCGTTGTCCTCAGACCGTGCCCACCGACGGCAAGAGCCCTCTCGAGCACCTTGGCCCGTGCCTTCGCTGCCTTGGCCTGGCGTGCCACTCGTAGATCGGCAAGGTCCCTGTCAGTCCTCCTGCCAGAACCTCGACTTGTGCAGCCAGCTCACTGATCGTGTCCTCGATGGAGCTCCTGCTGCCACTCGGTATGCGCGAAAGTGACGATGGGAGTGCTGTTCTGTTGCCGCTATCCTCTTGCTGCTGCTGCTGCGGCCCCTCGTCTGGACCTGAGCACCTATGTGCGGTGCGACCACTATGGCATGCTTCACGCCCCACAGCCGACCTGCTCTCACTCGCTCACGGTCAGGTCACGAGGTCCTGCAGCATGGTACCCGCGCTCCGTGGCTGCCCGCGGCAACTTGCACAGAGAGCATGAGAATGCTGCCGATCACCATTGATGCGCAGCGACAGAACCCCCACAGTATGCATGATCAGCGCACGGAACAGCACGATGGCAAACTCGGGCCCTGCAGCCGATGATAACCTCGCGGAGCAGCACTGCCAGCACGGGGCCTCTTGAGCCCATGGCGGAGAATGCCTGTGCATTGTGGGTGGTGCCCTCAAACCCCGCTAGCAGCACCGCCAGCGCCCCGACGAGCATCAGCATCACCGCCCCGTGGCTCGCCAGCTCCATCATCTTCGCCACTGCAGTGCTGCGCCTGCATCTACGAGGCCCGCTTGAGAGGCGTGCGTCGAGGGGAGGGGAGAAAACGACGTTCTTGCTGGTGATATCCCTGATCATTGAGAGGGTTGAACGGTGGGGCGCCCCATAGATCTTGATATTGCAGCCTGCTGTTGGCTCACAGATTGTGATGGCCTGTGCCAGTGCCTCTGCCAGAGGGACGCTCTCTGTTCACTGTGCGTGCTCTTGGCTTTGGCTTGCGTGGCTGGTGAGTACTTCCGTGAGCTTGGGCGCACGGGCAGCGCACAGGCGAGAGAGCGAAAGAAAGGCAGTTTGGAGCGAATAAACTGGGCCGTGACTTAGCTGGGTAAAAGCACCAAAGCTGTGCACCACAGCATCGGCGTTTCCGGATGCTGCGTGGTATTCACGACCATACATAACAGTAACAGTGACACCACCTCTCCAATCTAAAGTCCGCGTAGCTCAACCATAGTGCGTGCATCTCCATTGCACATAGATCCTGTATAAGTCCGGAAGTGTGTCACTGTAGAGGTCCATCGGCAAGTACTGGAAACGGCCACAATGCAGTATTTAACGCCAAGCAGTATGTCACTCAGTCTGCCTCTCTCGGGCCACTCCGTGTGGAATCGTGCAACAAAGGAACCGGCGTTGCAGGTGGAAACCAGTCGACCCTCAGGGGCGGGAAAGGAACGTGCTGACCTGGGCGACAAACGTGGCTTGGTCCACCGCACCACTGATCTCGTGGTCGGCAGAGTCCAGTACAAGGAGCTGCGCGTCCATAACAGCAGACAGGCGGCGCTCGATGTGAGTCGCTCTAACGGACTCTGGCACGTACTGGTCGGCGCCACCCCACACGATCATGCGCCGGGGAGCTGCGGTGGGAACGTGCCCCAGCGCTGTGCGCAGATCGTCGTCCGTCAGGTCGGAGGAGAACATGTCGTCAGCCGTCATGTGCCCAGTGAAGCTCAGATACCTCTCGGCCGTGATGGGGTACAGCCTGACAAGGGCGTCAACGAGGGCTGCGAACACTCGGAGGAAACGCACCCGCCGTACTTCCAGCTCAGCAGCGCGTCGGGCTTCCCCGAGGACGCCAACACCTGGGCGTCTTTCCTGATGGCCTCGAACTCAGGGACAGCGCTTGCCAGGTACTCCCTGTCTGAGACAGGCGCCTGCAGGATAACCTGTGGAGGTGCGTTGCTGAGACACAGCCGCTGCCTCTGGGAGTGGAGAGTGTCCCACGAACGGCGTCGACAGGAGACCTCTGAGAGGCGGGCAAGCGCAGGTAGGTGACAACGTCCTGGCATCCGGTGCTGTGGCCGAGCAGCGCCACGGAGGTGGCCCCGCGACAGGCGCGGAGGTGGGCCACCAGACGGGCAATCTCCGCAGAGTCCTGGGCGAGCGTCGAGCATCCGAACCCCGAGTAGGAGCTCGTCAGAAGCACCTGGACGAGGCCCCATCCGTGGGTAGCCAGCGCGGCCTGCAGAGGCTCTGTGCTTTTGTGAGTATTGTGAACAAGCAAATCGAAATCAAATCAATTTTAAAGGTGAAAATGTGGGGAGCGAAGTCTGACCGAGAAAGGGCAGCGCCATCAGTCCGTCAGTGAGACCGCCGATCACCACGAGCACACGGTCGCGTGGACCGTCGCTCTGGAAGGCCGACAGGCGCGCCTCAGCATCGTAGACAAACAGCTCGCCGCGCATCTTGAACGTCGTTAACGACCGGGCGTCTAACGAAAAAGTGATTCACCAGGATATCTCGAGAAGATCTTCCTTCTCACCCGTTCATCATTCGTGCGAGATCTCGAGGTCGCGTCGCTGATGGGGTGGTACAGCCAGGCCCTCGAGCTCTTCACGGTCTCCCCGGTCGACGGGAAGCCGTGGTACACTGGCCGTCGCGGCATCGCCATCTTCGCCGTCGGCGTCGTCCTGACCGTCGTCACCATCTCCCTTCTCGAGCTCTGCGTCCGCAAGTGCGCGCCTCCTGCACCGCTCGCGCGCCCCTCTGCTCACGCCGACCCCCCTCCCCACCAGGCTCGCCTCCAAGGCCGTCAAGTGCCTGTCGGGCAAGATCCTCTCCGGGTCGTTCCGCGTGGGCGTCGTGGGCTTCAGCAAGCAGCAGTTTGACGAGTCGCGCGCTGCAGAGGTGCTGCGCGACAGCTTCGACCGCCTCGAGCGCGTGGCCAAGGCCGCGGGCAGCCCCGTCGACGTCGTCAGCGGCCTCACGGACTGCGGCGTGCCCGCGCTGGCGTACAGGGAGGCCGCGCGCAGAGGGTTCCGGACCGTCGGCGTCGCCCCCGCCTGCGCGCAGGACGAGCGCTGCTGGCCGTGCGACGAGGTCGTCGTCGTCGGCAGGGCGTTCGGCGACGAGAGCGAGGCGTTCCTGTCGCGCATCGACGCGCTCGTGTGCGTCGGCGGGGGCCAGCAGGCCAGGCGCGAGTTCGAGCAGTTCGCGGGCATCAAGTGGCGCTTCGACCTCAGCGCCCCCGAGTGGCGCACTCCTGTCGAGACGTCCAGCGGCGTCGAGGGGAAAAAAGACGCCTGAGAAGCAAAAAACAGAATGAGCCACAAACAGTTCGCTGCCGCACGCCGCGGGAAGGCGGCCAGTGGGAGGGCCCGCCGTGGGGGGGACCGACTCCCAGCGGCACCCAAACGGCCTGGGGAAGTGGACGATTTTTGTGCACAGGATATGCATCTTTTTTCCTGTGGGATTAGAAACATCGGCGGGAGCGGCCTCTGGAGTGGATGATAACGGAGCTTGGGCTCGCGTTCGGCCTCGGGATGGCGGTCGCGTACACTACCGTCGCCGTCGCCGCCATCCTGTGCCTGCGGCGGCCGGCTGCTGCGCCCGCGGAACCGAAGAAGCAGCCGTCTCCCGAACCCCCGCCCACCAGTCCCGCACGTTCAACCGCAAGCTCCCCCAACGGGTGGCCGTCAGCCTCTGAGCAGCCCCCCCGCGTGCGGCCGCGACCAAACGCACAGGGCGACGAGGCGCGCTCGTGGGTCAGGATACACGACACGCGGCCCGCGAACGTGGTGGAGGGGCTCAGCGGGGAGCGCGTGTTCGCGTCGCTGTCGCGGGACGGGCGGTGGACGGTCTACGACGGGGCCGCCAAGAGACAGAAGGACATCGGCGTAGAGGGCATCGAGGTCGAGCTCGCCCAGGTCCACAGGACGCCCTGGCACAGGGCCAACTCCATCCGCCTCGCGCACCCCTGGAAGCTGCCCAACGGCCGGTGAGGACCGCTCGCGACAGTTCCGCTCTCGTTGTGGTCTCTTTTTCCCTTACGCTCCGATTGATTTCTCGCTGGTGCTGGCAGCCCCGAGGCCTTTCTCTCGTTCGAGACGGCCAAGGAGCTCGAGAAGTGGCTGCAGCTGCTGCGGGCGTTCTCGAGGCAGGGAGGGGCGGCCGCGCTCGAGGCCGAGCGGTTCAAGTACAAGGCGGACTTCTACAGGGTCCCGAAGAAGGGCAACTGCTCGCAGGCGCTGACGGCGCTGGTGCACCGGCTGTGGTACATGTTCCACGCGGACCAGACCGTCAACGCCGCCCTGAGGGCCCTCATCGACGAGAAGCTCGCCTTCGTGATCGAGGACGTCAAGCCCAAGCTCTCGCCCAGCATCGAGATCGAGCTGAGGGTCGCGAGGCTCGACATCGGGCCCAACATGCCCATCGTGCACTCGGCGACTCTCGTCTCGTTCTCGCGGCAGGGCGACCTCGACATCGACGCGGACATCGAGTACGCCGGCGGCCTGCTGCTGGCCGTCCAGAGCGTCGTCTGCGTCACCATCCTCTGCCAGCGCGTGGAGGTCCCCGTGGCCGTGTCCGTGCGCGTCCGCGGTGGCAAGGGGCGTGCGAGGGTGTCCGCGCACGCGCCGCCCTCGCGCTGCCTGTGGATCGGGTTCCACGACGTCCCCGACTTCGACATCGAGATCGACACGCGGATCGGCAGGCGCACGCAGGTGTCCCTGGCGTCGCTGCCCGACGCCCTGTTCGACTCGATCATCGGCAAGATCCGCGCGGAGATCGCGGACATCTTCGTGCTGCCGAACATGGAGGACATCGCGCTGCCCGACATCGACAGCATCAAGAACAAGAGCAGCATGGCGAGCTCCCCGCAGGTCCCGGAGAAGAAGCCGGACGTGCCGATCAAGGACATCGCGGGTAGCCCAGTCAGCTGCGTGGGCGAGTCGCTGGGGAGGCTGTCCGAGAGCAGCAAGCTGTGCCGGCGGGAGGAGTCCGCCCCGGACTGTACGCAGAAGGTCAAGCACAGGTGCCCAGTGAGGTGCAACTCAGACTCGAAAAAGTTGTAGAAAAGCAATCAATTGCTTTGTTGGCCGCGCTCCGAGTATCGTGAGGATGCGAGTAGATAGTGCACGCATCGGGGGTAGCTGGTCTGGGGTTGTGCGCTGCAGTCTGCTCAGGTGGGCGCGAACATGAGATAGATCTGAACTGTGATATCTGTGGTCTCGGAGACTGCGCAGGAATTCTCGTCAGATGGTTCCGGATATGGTGGAGGAATCTGAATGTATGCACCGCTCGCAGTGCCTCCATACAGCCTGTGACGCTGCCAAGTCAGCAGCAGATTGAGGTGGGGCACCGGAGCAGGAATAGCTTCTTCTCCGCTGATTTTTCCCCTCCTGTTCTTTGCTTCCTTCCAGCGAAGAAAACACTCAAAAAAACCTTCCCTCCGCGAAGATGCTCTGCGCTGCCGTTGCCGCCCGCTTCTCCATCGCCGCCCGCGCCGCCTCCGGTGCGCCGCTCCTCCCGACCCTATCCCCCGTTTTTGCGCCGCCTCGACACGCAAGAAAAACGCAACACCCGCCGGCCACCGGCGAGGCGGTCAAAACCCCACCAATGAAGCCATGGGGGGGGCCGGCGCATAGGCTGGGCTGGTAGGAATACGGGGGTGGGGGGAGAGCGTGGGACCACACACAACCTTTGCGCGCGAGGGCGAGGGGGAAGGGGCTGCGGCACTGACCGAGCCGTCTGGTGCGGCGTGCCCCAGGCGTCCGCTTCACCAAGAGCCACGAGTGGGTCAAGGTCGAGGGCAACAAGGGCACTGTGGGCCTGACGCAGCACGCGCGCGACTCGCTGGGCGACATCGTCTTCTGCGAGATCCCCCAGGCGGGCAAGACCGTCAAGGCTGGCGTGCGTCCCGCCCCGCCCCGCGGCGCGCGCGGAGCTGATCGCGTCGCTTGGTGTCTGGGGGGTGCGCAATGACCGCGCAGGAGGCCATCTCGGTTGTGGAGTCGGTCAAGTCGGTCAGCGACGTGTACTCGCCGATGAGCGGCGAGGTCATCGTCGGCAACGACGCGCTCGGCAAGGACCTCGGCCTCATCAACAGGACCCCCGAGACCGACGGCTGGATCGCCAAGATCAAGGCACGACGCCCCCCTCACGCCACCGCCGGGAACTCACTCATTATCCCGCCCTGCTCTGCAGCTGACGAAGCTGGACGAGTTCGACACGCTCCTGACCCCGGAGCAGTACGCCAAGCACTGCGAGGAGGATCACCACTAGACAGCCTCGCTGCTGGGAACACCCTCCTCCCACAGATGCCTTCTCCTGTGCGCACACTGCGCACGAGCGCGGACAGTTCTCTGCCACGCGCGCAGTAGCCCTAACGCTCTTGAGGAGGCTCTCCATGAGTGACCCCCCGGAAGACATCATCAGATAAACAACCCTGTGATAACAACAGACAAGCCTTGGTTGCAAAGGTGGGCAAAGGAGTGGCCGCCGGTATGGCGGGAATAAAAAACAGGCTTAGCTCCAGCCGTACTGCGTGATGCCCCGGAGTGTCTGCCACATCCCCCAGTAGAGGGAGCTTCCCAGGGCCAGAGACGACCGAGTGAGGGGCGTTGTCGTCCACGCCGCGTGCGAAACCTCGCGTGCAGCACGCTCGAGCCAAGCGACCGCGGCGAACAGCCCGGACGAGCGCCTGGCTGCGCTCTGCCGCTCGAACTCCTCCACGCGGCGCTCGAGCTCGTCCGCGGCCTCGCGTGCGCGCGCGAGCTGCTCGCGCAGCGGCAGCTCCGAGCTGAGCGCCTGCGACACGCGCAGCGCCGTCGAGTCGTAGAGCGTCGCGAGGTGCCGCAGCTCCGACGACACCGTGGGGTCGCCCAAGCTGGCGCCGGCGTCCGCGCGGGCCTGGACCGCGGCGGCAGCGGCCAGCTCCGTCTCGGTCGCCGCCATGCGCCCGGAGCTCAGCGTCGCGCGCACAGTGGGGATCGCAGCGCCGTCGCGGGTCAACGCGAGGCGGGACGACGAGCACTCGCGCAGGCGGCGGAGCACGGCCCTGGTCATGGCGGCCTCCTTGCGGCGGCGCCGCAGGGTCTCCTTGTCGACCGCGGGTTCGGGGGTCGTCGAGGAGGCCTGCGCCGCGTGCTGCGGGCTCCTGCCGCGCTCGTCGGTGGAGCTGAAGCCCGAGGTGTAGTCGTCGAACTCGCCCTGGTCGAACCCCTCGGACCCCATCGACTGCATCTCGATGCCCCCGATGCACGGCGACCCCGCGACGCCCTGGTGGTTCGACGTCACCCTCGCGTGCTTCTTCCTCCGCGACCCGTACTGCGCTCGCCCAGCGTGAGACCGTGGGGGTGGGTGGGTCCTCGCGTGCCTTGGCGATCGTCTTGGTGAAGGACGTGGCCCTGGGCAGCTTGATGTGCAGCTTCTGGCCGCCGTCGCTGAGGTTGGGCGTCACGGGGCGCTCCGAGTGGTCCATCGACGCCGAGCGCTCGCGCATCGCCGTCGAGGTGCTGCCCGAGATCTCGGCGACGCGCTGGCGGACCCAGCCGTCGACCTTGACCATCGTGTTCCACCCGAACGGCCTCACCTCGTCGTCGTAGTGGTCGCTCATCGCGTCCTCCTTGAACTGCTCGCCCGCGTACATCGACTTGCGCATCCGCAGCCGCGACAGGCTCAGCACGCTCGCGTGCCCGCGCTCGCCCTCGGGGTGCTCCGCGGGCGCCGACTCGGCCGGCGCCCACTCGGCAGCGCCCACCACGCCCGCGCGGCGACTGCTCGACCCGCTGGCCGCGCTCCCGAGGTCGCTGCGCTCGTTCTCGTCGTCGCTGTCGCTGTCGACGGCGTTGGCGGCGCTCAGCGGCGCCACGAGCCCGCGGGCGATCAGTGGGGCCCTGCGGACCTCGCTCCTCGTCAGGCCGAAGCGCCCCGAGGCGGACCCCGCGGGCGGAGACGTCGCGACGTCGCGCGCCGTCATCTTGGGGCTCAGCGAGAGCCCCTTGGTCGGCGACAGCGCGGGGCTCCGGGGCACCGCCAGGTCCGCGGGCTGCAGCTCCGTCGCGGGGGCCTCGTCGGCTGCCTTGTCCCTGGAGGACTTCTTCTTGGCCGCCTTGTCCTTCTTGTCCTTCTTGTCCTTGTCCTTGCGCCCCTTGGCCTTGTCCTTCTCCCGGGCCTCGCTGTCAGCCCCGCGGTCCTTGTCCTTGTCCTTGGCCCTCTCCCTCTCCCTGTCCTGCTCCTTGTCGTCCTCGCCCTTCTTCTTCTTGAGCCGCTTGAGGCGCCCCAGCAGGTCTCTCGCCGACTTGCCCCTCTTCGCCTTCTCCTCGCCCCTGTGTGCTCGTGCGTGCCCTCTGAGTCCGGGGCAGACAGAGCGCGCTGGGGTGGGGGTGAGGGCGGCGTCTGTACGCGCTGTCGGCGTGGTCCAGCGTCACGGGCAGGGAGGCGACGGAGCCGCCGCACGCGGAGGACCCCTCGACCTGCGACGCCGCGGCCGAGACGGCCGACGCCAGCGACTCGTTCCGCGCGTGCCGCCGCTTGGCCCCCTCGGTCACCGCGCTCTCGGTCCTCGCGTGGCGGTGCCGCCCGTGCGCCAGGTGCTGCAGCTCCGGGGGCACCGGCGCCAGGTAGGTTGGCTGGTCAGGCAGCCCGTCCACCGTGGGCCGCGGCTGCTGCGGCTGCGGGGGCTGCGGGGGCGGCTGGGGCAGCGGCTGCGGCTGCGGGGAGACGGCGGTGGTGGGCCGCGTAGGGGTGACCGAGCGCCCGAACGCGTCGAACCCGAGGTTCGCGAGGAGCTCGTCTGCGACGCCGCCCACACTGGGAGACGGCGGTGTAGCAGCCTTCTCCATTGCTCGCAAGAAAAGATACTAGAATCTTGAGCCCCAAATCAGCGTTGATCAATCAAGGCGGACATGATGTGGGCACATATAATTGGAATCACGAAGAAAGAGCTCTTGGTAGTCGACAATTCATGTCTGTGTATTGCTCTGAGAGAGAGGTCGCTCATGCGGGGGAAGAAACAGCGGTGAGAGAGTGGTGGTGGAGGTCAGTCGACGTTGCCGCTCGAGGTGCCGGCGGGGGCGAGGGAGACCTTGGCAGCAGCCATCTCCTTCTTGAAGATGTCGTAGGACTCCCTGAGGCACGTGAAGACGACCTGGGCGACGTCCTGCCTGTCCTTGCCGGTGACCTTGTCGGGGTGCACCACGGTGACGGCCTTGCGGTACGCCTCGCGGACCTTGGCCTGGTCGACGAGGTCCGCCAGCGACACGGGCGTCCACCCGCTGTCCTCCCACAGCACCTCGTGCAGCGACGACAGCAGCGCCCGCATGTTCCCCTGCCGGCCCCCGCGCGACGCCCACGCCTTCACCTCGGCCGCGCTCAGCAGCCGCGCCCCGGCCCCGCTGGGCGAGCACGAGCTCGGCGGCGGCGACTTCATCGTGAACGTCGCCTGCAGATCGTCCACCGGCGAGTGCGAGCTCGCCTGCGCTGGCATCGCCCCGAACACGCTGTCGAACGAGTCGCTCATGCTCTGCGGCCCCGACGGCGCCGCAGCGGCGGCGGCAGCGGCGGCGGCGGGCTGGGCAGCCGGCCCCGGAGACGTCGCGAAGCTGTTGAAGTCGAGGTTGATCCCCAGCCCATCGGCCCTGGGCGCCGGTGCCGGGGACGCCGCGGGCTTCTGCGGCGGCGCGGGCGACGACCCGCGCGAGCTGACAAAGTCCCCGATGCCGAGGCCCAGCGCGTCGCCGCCGGCAGACGCCGGCCGCGAGCCGGGGCGCTGCTGCTCGGCCTTGGGCGTGGACGGCTTCATGTCGTTGATGCCCAACCCCAGCGTGTCAAACGCGTTGGCGGGCTTCTGCTGCGCCTGGGGGGCAGGCGACCTCGCCGCCGAGACGCCAAAGTCGCCGATCAGCGACCCCTTGGACGACGACGACGCGCCGCCGAGCCCGTCGAAGAAGTTCGCAGTCGCCGGCTGCGCCGCCGCCGCGGGCGAGGCCGACGGCGCCGGGCTCGCCTGCGCGGGCCCGCTCAGCCCGTCAAACGACAGCAGAGGGGCCGCCGCTGCCGCCGGCTTCTGCTGCTGCTGCTGCTGCTGCTGCTGCGACTTCTCGAGCAGAGCGGCGTCGCTGGAGGCCGCCCCCCAGTCCTGCTCGTGGTGAGCAGCCCCGCTGCCGCCCTGCTGCTGGGCCGCAGAGGGAGACTGCGACGGCGACGCGCGCTGGGGCCTGGCGCCCTGCTGCTGCTGCTGCTGCCCGGCCATCGCGTACGCCGAGGGGAACGTGCGGCGCAGCACAGCGACCGACTCTGCGGCGGGCTTGACCGACGCGGCCGACTGCTGGTAGAAGCGCTCGAGCTCCTCCGAGGCGACCGAGAAGCTCGAGATGATGGCCGACGCGCGCAGCAGCGCGCGCGACTGCAGGTGCTCGACGGCGGCCTGCGACGCGTTCTCGAACTTGGACTTGGCCTGCGCCACGCGCTCCTCGTGCGCGCGCAGCGCCTGCTGGCCGCCCGCCGGCGCCGCCGTCCTCCTCAGCGCGTCAAAGTCGAGCTGCGCGACGCGCCTGCGCTCCATGATGGCCGCCGTCTCGCGCCCGAGCTCCTCGTCCTGCGCCATCTGGTTGAGCGAGGCCTGCTGGATGGCCATCGCCGTCGCGGCCACGAGCTCCGTGGCGACGCGGTGCGCCGACTCGAAGCCGAGGCCCAGCGAGCGCTGCAGCGCCTGGGTGGCGGCCGATTCCGACCCCTCGCCCGTGCTGGCCGACAGCAGCGGCACCAGCGCGCCCATCGTCGACTCGGCTGCCCTGGCGTGCAGCGCCAGCGTCTGGACCGACCCCGCGAACGCCTGCCGGGTGCGCCGCGGGCAGAGAGAGGGCGCGGGGTCGCCCCCAGAGGCCGCCACGTGAGCGGGCGATCGGCGAGTTTTGGGTCTATTCGCTGCTTTTCGAACACGGAAAGACGGAAGAGGGGGGTGGGGGCGAAGAGCAGTAGTGCAGTGCGCTCACCTGGAGGGCGTGCAGGCACGTCCTGACGTCGCCGCGGATCTCCGTCATCTGCTCGCCCAGGACGGTGAACTCGGTCTGCGCGGCCTTGAACTCCTCGTCATAGCTCTTGTCGGCCTGTCGGGGGGGCGGGAGGGGCGGAGATTGTGTGCGCACACGCCAGAGGCCACAGACGCGGGGGTCAAAAGCAGAAAACGTGGCACGGCCACTCGGGGGGGGAGCCACGCACGATGCCGATCGTTTGCAGCACGCGCTGGGCGGTGCGCCTCACGATCTTCTCGAACGACATCTGATGCGGAAGACGGCAACACCTCCACCCTCACCCAAAGATTAAAAGCGGCCGCCCGTTCGGTCACCAGGAGCCACCGCGAAAAAAATCTTCGGGAAACGCAAACCAAAACAGCAGGATCCGATCCGCGTTGTTTGTTTGTTTAATAGGGCTGCTGGAAGAAGACCTCGATGGTGGCCTCGATGCACGGACGCATCGCGAGGTCGTGCGAGCCCACAGAGTACAGGGGTGCCGGGGAGTGCACGTCGATGCCTCGAGAGCACAGCGCCTGCCACCCGTTGGACAGGAACAGGCCGTCAGGCGGCCTGCCGTCGTTTCCATACTTGACCGTCAGCGAGCACCCGCGCTCGCGCATGGACGCGGAGAGCTCGGCCAGCGCTCTCTGCTGCAGCGCCGCGTCGTCACTGGCGGGCACCGTCATCACCTCGACGGAAACCGAGCTGGAGCCGCTGTTGCGCAGCATCGCCTCGCAGAGGAACGCGAGGCACTCGGCCTGCCGCGCAGCCCCGGACAGGCACGAGTCCGAGACCCGCGCTGCCCCGGCGCCGCGCATGAGCTCCCCGTACAGCGAGTCGTAGCTGCAGTCCCTCTGCCCTGTCCGCAACGTGATCGTCCTGGCGTGCCTGAGCGCTCCAGCAGCAGCAGCAGCAGCCGCCTGCTGAGGCGCTGCTGGGGGCGCTGGGGGCGCCGACGGGGGCACCGGCATGGCCACGGCAACGCGCGCAGCTGCAGGGGCAGCGGCGACAGGATCCTGGGGCTGCGACGAGGGCACGGACGGCAGCGACGAGAGCGAGTGCGTGCGCTCGGCCATGAGCTTCTTGAGCTGCTCGGCGCGGTCCATGTACTCGCGCACTTTGGGGCGCAGCGTGGCGGTTATGCGCTGGTTGGTCTCGAGGCGCAGGACGCTCAGGAAGCACTCGAGCGCTGCAGAGTACTGGCGCACGGCCGTGGCGTAGTCGCCGCACGTGTCTGCCGTGCTAGCCTGGCGCACGAGGTCGAGACCCTGCTGTAGCAGCTGAGAGCAGTCGGCCATCGCGTTTCAGGAAAAAGACGGAATAAACGCGAATCTCGCAGGAGATATCAGTATCTCTTTGCTGTTTCCGGAACGCTCGCGGATTGAATGATGCTGGGAGGACCTTTGTTTGCTTCGGTAACCTGTTTTGGTGGATGGCGGATCTTTCTGTGGGCGCCTGTGTTTCAAAGCTGCTCAAAGAACTTGGAAACCTTCTCGAAGACGGTCTCGGGGGACTCGCTGGCGTCGATCTGTGCAAGCGACGTCAGTCTCAAGCGTTCAGAAAGCAAGCGTGTTTCGTACCCTGCGGACCTTGCCCTGCTTCTCGTAGTACTCGACGACGGGGATGCTCTCGTTCCTGAAGGTCGCAAACCTCTTCTTGATCTGAACTACGCCGTGAGCTCCGGTTCGAGTGACAGGGGGAGGGGGGCAGCAGGCCTACCGACTCAATGTTGTCGTCAGTGCGGCCGCTCGTCTCGCCGCTGTATGCGATCGTGTGAACGAAGGGGACAAACTCCAGAACAGAGAAAGGGGGCCTGACCGGTGCAGGAGGCGCTGGAGCATGGTCTCCTCGGGGCAGTCGAAGAAGAGGACGAAGCGCATGTCGACGACAGCGTTCATCTGCTGCTCCCACGCGCCGTTGTTCTCGGCGCTGCGCGGGAACCCGTCGATCAGGATCTTCTTCCTGGGGCTCGTCTCGATGGCCTTCTTCAGCAGCCCGACCGTCACCGAGCTCGGCACCTGCGCCACAAAGCCGCAAGCGACTGAGCCCACGGAGCAGAGGGGGGCTTCGGGGGAGGGGGGTGGGCGACGCACGATCTTGCCGGCCTTGATCATCTCGCTGATCATGGTGCCGTGGGGGCTGCCCGAGGCGACCTCAGCGCGCAGGAGGTCGCCGGCGCTGAAGTGCGCAAACCCGAACTTCTCCACGATCTTCTCGCTCTGCGTCCCCTTGCCCGACCCGGGGCCTGTGAGCACGTGCCGTTGCGGCGGTCAATAGCGGGGCGTGGAGGGGGGGACAGCTGTCCGGGCGGGTGGACGTTTGTTGACGGGATTCGGGACGGCGAAAACTGTGCTGCGGCGTGGAGGGAAAACGCCCATGGGCAGAGACTCAAACTGCCGGAGCGCAATGAGGTACCTCCGAGAACGAAGACGACAATGGGCTTCGACATGGGTGTGTTGCGCAGACCCCGGTTTTTGAACACTGGGTGGAAATATCTTCGGCGTCACCGGACCTAACAGATTTTCCTCCATTCGAATCTCTCAAATCATCGTGCTGACGCGTCGGTTTCGTCACGCGATCGTGAGGTCGTCGTTGAAGTACAGGTGCAGCAGAGGGACGAACGGCAGGTCGTCGACGCCCGCGCGCTCGAACTCGTCCCCGTGGTCGGGCAGACCGTTGGCAGTGAGGGTCTGCGACATGTCCAGCAGGCGCCCCGCGTGCTTCCACGTGTACGACCCGGCGTGGGCGTTGTGCTCGAGGTAGCGGTCGAGGATCTCCGCCAGCGTCTCCTCGTCGCACACCTCGAGCTCGTCGCGCTGCCGTGTGAGCGTGTTCATCACCCCGATGCGCCTGGTGCGCTTGGACAGCGAGCCGATGCAGTACCGCGCCTCGTCCTTCCACCACGGCGTCCCGAAGTCGTTGCGCCACGTGCTCGTCGGCATGTGCGGCGCGACGTGCACGAAGATCCCCTGGGGCACGTAGGGAGCCTGTGCGTGTGTGTTCCTCTCTTCAGTGCCGCAGTTCCCTCTCCCGCAGGTGCGACGCTACCTCGAGGTTTGTCTCGGGATGTATGTACGTGCGGATGTCCTGGGTCTTGGGGTTGAACCAGTGCGTGATGTCCTTGCCAGCGTTCTCTGAGGCGATCCGTGAGCGAGATAGGAGGTGGAGGGGAAGAGGAGGGGCAGAGGGCCAGGCGTGCACCGATGATGGGCTGGACCGAGGTCGGGTTGGTGCGGATGAGGTCCGTCAGGTCATACACCTTGTGGAAGAAGCTGACCCAGCAGTTCCCGGGCTCGCAGTGGTCCGCGACCTCGCTGGGCGTGTAGTAGCGGCGCCGCTTGTAGGACATGGCGGTCTTCTATTTTTGGCCCCCGATTCACTTTTAGATTCCATACGCAATCGCAGTCGAGTGATCTCCAACAAACGTCAGCTGTGTATTTCTCTATCCATCACCCGAGTTCATGCACGTGCGAGGAGGGCAAGCACGACCATCAGGAGCGCAGGTGCACTGGCCGGCACATTGTTGGGATTCAGCCCGTCCGAAGAAACCTTGGTGTCCGACTTCGGGGAAGCGCTGGACTTGGCAGAGGACTTGGTTGAGGACTTAGGATCGTCCGTTCCCTCAGACCTGCGCCGAGCAGTGAGACACAAATTTGTGCAATCAGTTTGTCTCACTTTGAGTTCCCGTCGTCCGGCTTGTACCCGTCAGCGCACATGTAGGGCACCACCTTCTTCAGGGCGCAGCTGCCGAGGTCCTTCTCGCTCCCGCATACGTGGTTGAACGTGCAGTCGTCCAGGTCGAAGTGCGCGTGGTTGTTCGAGGCACACCAGTCGCACCAGTCGACGTTGGCGACGCCGCACTTGGATCCACAGCAGTTGCTGTAGAGGTCGCCGACGGGCCCGACGCATGCACAGCTCGGCCTTAGCTCTTGGCCCCCCGCCATGATGCACGCACTGCACTCGTTCTTGGTCGTCCCGCTCTTGCTGCAGACGCCGTTGGCGTACTGGCAGTACCCGGCGCAGCGGTCAGTGATGGCCACAGTCGCGCCGCCGCCCGGCCCCTCGACGTAGTAGCACATCTTGCTCTTAGCGGTGCAGCCCTGGCCCCACTTGTCCGACGTCCACGAGACTCTGTTCTGGTTGATTCCGAAGAGTGACGGGTTCACTGCCGCGATGCCGGTGACTCCGTACTTGGTGAGGGCCTCAGCGCCAGTCTTCTCGCACGCACCACCGAGGCAGCCGCCATTCTGCAGGTTGCAGTACTGGGTGGTGTAGGCGATCTGAACGGTCTCCATCCCCTTGTACGAGCCCTTGGGGACGCAGGTTCCCGACGGGGAACAGGTGCCGAGGTCCGAGGGGCAGGTGTCGAAGTCGCATACCCTGGGGACACAGACGCCGCCCGAGGTGCCGATGGAGAGCCATGTCATGTTCGCCTTGGAGCACACGGCCTTGTCTACGGCCGGGCCTTGCGTGGGGTACGTGGGACACTGCGAGGCGCACGTGCAAATTAGCACGAGAACGCCACACAGGGCGAGAGCGATACGCTTCATCACGATGTGTTGCGATTGTGCAGTTCTCCTGCAGGAGTTGCATTTATATCCGCATGTGGCGGTTGTTCACTGGGTGAACAACGGCATTCGTCGAAGCAATTGAGCAATCACTCTGAGAGACTGCACAACCGACCCGTTTTTGAGGGGTGAAAACCTCACGCTGGAAAAGCTATACACGCCAGACGGAGAATCGCCACGGGCGTTGCGCAGGCACAGTATTAATTCGAGAGCGCGTCGTAGGGCCGTCGCGCGCCATCAGTAGTCCTTCGTTGCAACGGTCGGCCCGCGTCTCGGGCTCGGTAGCTCTCAAGCGCTCTCCCGATCGGTGACTTTGCCGTTTCAGTGGCGAGAACGCCTGCCTCAGGCACAGCAGAAGCCCGCGAACGCGTTTGACACTCTGGGACTGGGAAATTGACGATATGAAGCCGTCCACGCCCAGGCCCAGCAGCAGCGCCGCGGCTCGAGACCGGCGTGGGGACTTGTCAACTCGCGCGGGTCGTCGCCCGAGCTCCCGCAGAAGCCCGCGGCATCCCCGGCGCCGTCGCCCAGGTCCTAGCGGCAGGGGATCAACCTCGACTTCAAAACCCCTGCTGCGGCGCCGTCGGGGCCGCAGAGCATGAGCGACTCGTTCGACAGCGTGTTCGGGGCGATGCCGGCGCAGGCGAGCTCGCACTCGCCGGTGGACGATCTGCAGGCGACGTTCACGATGAAGTCGCCGCCGCCGAGCTCGTGCTCGCCCAGCGGGGCCGGGGCGCGGCTGCTGAGCGCGGCCGAGGTGAAGGCGTGGGCGTCGCGCGGGGGCCGGCAGGGGAACATGCGGGCGCTGCTGTCGTCGCTGCACGAGGTGCTGTGGGAGGACAGCGGGTGGACGCCCGTGTCGCTGGCGGACCTCGTCGACCAGGCCAAGGTCCGCGAGGCGTACCGCAAGGCCGTCACCGTGGTGCACCCCGACAAGGTCACCGGCAAGGACAGGCAGGACGTCGCCCAGGTCGTCTTCACGTGCCTCAGGGAGTCCTACGACATCTTCAAGAAGGAGATGGCTGCTGCCAAGGTCTCCCTCGCCCCCGCCGGCACCTCAAGGGCAATCACGTGGGAACAATCAATTATCGTGGGTCAGATTCATGTGTTGACATCATCTGTGACCGTCGGTGTGTGAAGCGTCAGCATTGCGAGGATTTGTTTGTTCTGTGAACCGTGGTTGACTTCGAGAAATTTCGGCGGCATTAAACGGCAGCTATAATGACTTTCCCTTTGTCTATAGTATTTCCCACAGACACCCCATCAAAAGGAAAAAAAGGGGCAAAAAGTAGCATTTGAAACAGGAAAACAGAGGTCCACAATACTCAAGGCCTCCGAAAAAACATTTGAACTCACGTTTTTTCTCTTGTTTATTTTATCGCACACAATAAAACCGATGAATTTTTACTTTTAGTGTTATCGCACACGATAAACCTAATTTTCTAATTTTTGAGGTTTATCGCATGCGATAAAACTGAAATACTAAGAAATCTCATACTTTATTATCACTTTTTCCATTTGAAAGCCTCTGTTTCCTGATTTCAAATGTGACTTTTTGCCTTCTTTTCTTCATTTATTGGGGGTGTCCATGGGAAATAGTTTAGACAAAGAGAAAGTCGTTTTAGCCTCTGTTATTATCGCACATCGAAATGAGCGAGACCAGCCGCCGGCACGGGTACGCTCTCATCGTTCAACACTCTTCCCCGAGTGTTTCCTGCCATTCCTCCCCTCTGCCCACCCTCGCGCCGTTTGCCCTGGACCTCACACCTCTCCAGTGGCCCAGAACCACCCGCCCCAGCCACCCTTCGGTTCAGTGGTGCCAGAAAACCGAAGGGAAAGGCCCCTATCCTCACCATGGTATGTTATCCTATCTCGCACACTTCTGTATCAATTCCTATTTATGATTCAATCTCCGTTGTGATTCCTCTGAGATTTCCCGAATATCTCCAATCTATCTTGCCCAACTATTTTTGTCTCCAATCTCTCTATGACAACGAAAGGAAATAGAGTGCGTGATCCCTGTGCCTGCTCCGCCCTCCACCTCTCTGCCTCCCCTTCCCCTCCCCTCTCCCCCGGCACTTACCGTAATATTTCTCTTCTTACATGTGACTGTAGCCCGGAGGATCGACACCGCCCCATCATGGAGTGCCGACCGCGCAATCGCACGTTTACGACACCCCCGAATCTGCGATGACTGCAGGACAAGAGTTTCTCGGTGGGTGAATTCATTAATTTCGTTCTGACTTGGTTGTGATGTGCAGCTTTCCACCAGCAGTTGTTCGAGCATCATGACCCCAACCACAAGCCAAGCCCTCGCACACTGCAGAAGGAGTTCACTGCAGCCAACATATACACTGAGATGACGAGAGCCGAGACGAGGCAGCAGCTGGCTAAGAACAGCGATGAAACTAAGATGGCCACCAAGAAGCGGTTGGACACCATCAGCCAGCACAAGCACAGCACAAGGCTCGAGGGGGTCGATAAGGAAATTCAGCTGCAGAGGAAGCTCGAGATTGCCCTCCAAGAGAATGCGGCCATGAAAAAGGAGCTCGAGAAAGCCGGCCACAAGTGGCCCAAGTGACTTTCTCCCAGCGATCTCTTGCCCTGTGTGCTCAGAGAAAAACAAAGGTCACTGCTGTGTTGATGGATGAGCTCATTCGTGGCAGTGTGTCAATGAACATCCTGCTTCTGGGGCATTGCAGTTACTGCTGTGCAGGGGCTTTGGTCCCTTCCGGATTTTTCTTGCCAAACGGAAGTGCCCGCTTCAGGAAGCGCAGGAGCCGTGCTATGGGCCTGTCAGAGAGCAGAGTGCCGTCCGGCGTGAGGAGTAGCCCCCACCTTGCCGTTGTGGCACGTATCACTCCGCCAAAGAACAGCGACATCGCGGTGCACGTCAGCGTGATCACGTTGTACGGCATGCCTGCGTAGTAGTATTAGACACGGGCGTCTTGCACTTAAGAGGGCTAGGACGCACTGAAATCGGGAGTGGGCAGCGACACGAGCAACCCCTCGGTGTATATCCTCACGGCGCGAGCATGCTCTGCGGGCCTGGTTCCCGGGTACAGCACGGGAGACCACCCCGGAAGCGCGACACCAGACGGCTCTCCCGAAACTGCGTCGCTGCTGGCCCCGAGGATCTCGGCGACGACGATGGCGGACGGCATGTCCCAGCCACGGTTGGCGTCGTGGGGGTGCTTGGTCCAGTGAACGAAGACCTTCTCGAAAGACACCTCGATCTCGAGCCTCGAGGCAGGCGGCACGACGGCGCTGGCCTCGATGGTCGCCGGCGTGACGCCCGGCGTGGTCGGGGGCACGAGTGCGACGCTGACCGTCGACGCGGGGTCGCGGCCGCTGAAGTCGATGGGATCCTCGTTGATGCGCGCCGCGATCGTGGAGAGGAACGGGCGCACCCACCACGGCATGACCTGGTGCAGCGTGACGCTCGCACTCCTGCTCACGTGCCTGTTCTCTGCGGAGAACAGCAGCGTGCCGCTGTACTGCCCGTAGGCCTCCTGGCGCATGTGCGCGACGACAGCAGGCGCTGCTGCAGACGCCAGCTCGACCCACTTCTCAGGGCTGCCCACGACGGGCACCAGCGGGGTGTAGCCAGAGACGGGTAGAGGAGCGTCGAAGACGGCAAGGACGGACGACGACGACACGTGGAGGATGCTCGCGGGCTCCGGATCAAGCGCGAGGGCGCTCACGGCGCTCTGGTCGCTCCCCACCGCGATGTACACGGAACTCTTCGCAGCAAGGGGGCACGCGGACACGCCGGACCTTCCCACGAGATCAACCACAGAGAGCTCTGAACGGGATGCGTGAGAACGTGGGGAGGACACGCGCTTTACGCTACGTGACGCACTGTCTGATGTGAGGGCCGGGTGGTCGAAGGTCACAGCAGAGAAGGTCTGCGACAGCTCCCACGTCTCCGAGCTATCGCCGCTGCGCACCCTCCGAGCGTGCAGCGCCATGGACGTGTACCCGCCCGAGTACAGCTTCGTGGGGTTCAGGAGCTCCGCTATCCCCGCCTACGCCACGGGTTCGTTGGCAGGGGAAGGGGGGGCAGGGAAGGTCCACGGCAAGCGGGCGCGCACCCTGTCCTTGCAGGGGAGGAGCTTGGACCACGGCGTCAGGTTCTCCGTGCACGCCGCCTCGCGCGGCAGCGCCCCGTGCCTCAGCACCGCCTGCGTGACACGCGACGACGAGGACCTGGGGACGACCGTGGCGGGCGACGAGGTCACGTCCTCCCTCATCATCCCCAGCGACCCGCACAGCAGCCCCGCCATCGCGTTGCGCAGCCCCTCCCACCTCTGGTCCGGCGACTCGGCCGCCCACTGCGCCGTCGCGTTGGCCCCGGCGACTGGGAGCCACGCCCACAGCTCCGCGCCGCTGGGCGCGTCGGCGCCGTAGGGCGCGTAGCCCCACGCGTCGCGGTCCCACCGGCCCTGCGTCATCACCGCCCGCACCTCCTCGACGCCGTACCGGCTCAGCACGCCGCCCACGGGGCGCGGGAAGAGCGCGTAGTTGTCGATCGCCGCCAGCCCGCCTGCCGCAGCCGCAGCCGCAATCGTTCAAGCGAAGGCTCGTTAGAGTTCCCGCGTTTTGCAACACGTTACACGCGAGGGGGGTGGGGGACGGAATCGCGCGGGGAGGGGGGATTTGCGACTGGAGTACCGGAGGACGAGGAGGACGAGAGGGGGACAGAGGTGCGCGTGGTGAAGGTGAAGTGCAGAAGGACTTGGCCGTCGCGGAGGGGCTGGACGAGGAGCTCCTCGACGAAGCGCTCGTCCGCGGCGCAGAGGGCGGGCGCGACGACGCAGGCCGCAATGGCAGCCACCAACAGCGGGGCGGGTCTCTTGGCGTAGCGCCACATCGACAACGCAAATCGAATGTGGAGGAGGGAAAATCTAACGTTAGATTCACCAAAATATCGTAGAATCTTCGCGGGATCGAACGAAAGTTGGACTCTGAGTGTTCAGACACGGGCTGCTGGGGTGAACACCTCGATCTTCAGCTTGTCTCCGTGGCCAGAGTACCCCGTCGCGCCTGCCTGCAGCACGACGATGTCCCTCGCGGGGTTGAATGCCGCGTTGCAGACGTAGCACCTGACAACTGCGGGCGCCTGCACTGCCTTCTCCCTCTCCTTCTCTTCCTTCTTATCCCTCACATCCTTCTCCCCCTCCTTTGCATCCTCCTTCTGCTCCGCAGGGGCCGACTCGCCCTCGGCCTGCGGCTTCTCCTCCTCCTCCTCCTCCTGCCTCTTCTTCTTGCTCTCGAGGGCCACGAGGTCGAGGATGCACTGCTCGCAGCAGACGTGGCCGCACGTGCGCGGCAGGGCGACCCTGCGGGTGTTGGTGATGGCCCTCAGGCAGATGGGGCACTGGAACCTCGCGCGCTCGCCGCCGCCGCTGCGCTTGTGGCTCTTGACCTCGCCGCCCTCGGGGGCCTCGGTGAACTGCAGGGCGATAAGGTCCTTGGCGCGCAGCGCGTGGGGCTTGGTCCCCCCGGCCTCGCCGCCCGGGCACATGGTCCTCTGCGACGGCTTCTCCGCCTTGTCCTTGACTGCGTCCGGGGTCAGCGACGGCTGCACGCGGCCCGCCGCTCGTGAGGCGCGGATGGCGAGGGGGCGCGGCGACGCACGACCCAGAAGCACCCGAGGCCTGGCTTCTTCTCCGAGCCTGGCGGGCCAGCGGCGTTGATGCCCGAGTCCATCCGCTTCATCGTCTCGAGGACGGCCTCGTTCTGCTGGTCGCGCGCCCGCTGCTCGTCGGCGAGCTGCTGGGCGTTCTGCGCCTCCCACAGCTCGAGCTTGCGCTTGCACTCCTTGCGCTGCTCGACGAGCGACTGCAGGACGCACTCCTTGCAGAACAGGTGGCCCTCGCCGCAGCAGACCGCCGGGAGGCCGACAGCCTGCAGGCACAGGCAGCAGTGGTCGACGTCTTTGAACGATTCCGACGACAGGACCATCTGGGCGGCGGATGAGCGCGGCCGGGTGGGGGGAGGGACGTGCCTTCTGGGTGCCGTACTGCAGGCGCGACTTCTCGTAGTGAGAGAACACGGGCGCCGAGCAGTTATTCTTCGCGTGCCTCGCCATCCGGAAGAGATTTACGGATTGAATTTTCTGATTCGTGCATTGTTCGCCGTCATAAGATACCGAGATATCTGCCTGAAAAGGGGACAGTTGATTCAGAAGAATCCCCCGCGTGTGATACACTCGCGGATCGGCTCGATCACCTCAATTCTGGACAAATGGAGCCCCCCGGCGCACGCGTGTGCTTCTGTTTACGCGGTCCTGCAGCTCCGCCCGATATGACACGGACTCTAGATATTCCTGTTCCCGCACTGCCTACGGGCATACGACTGGCCGTCAACATTTGGTGTTTCCTCACAGTAGACTGCAAACTCAAGATCTCCTCTTCCCTCGTGGTGGTCCACCTCCCGCCGGCTCTCTCTGCGTATGCCGACCCCAGGGGCGTGCTGGACCCTGACAAAGCTCTGGGCGACGACTTCTTCGAGATTTTGGAGCGCGAGCCCCTCACCGTCGAAATGCTCGACCGAGCTCCGTCTTCGCCGCCTATCTCCTCGCCAGTGCCTGTGCTGAAGCCGCGCCTTGTTTCGCTTGTCTGGATCGAGATGGAACACTTCTCCAAGTTCACTCGCGAGCACCTGGACCTCTCTCGGATCTCCATTGTAATCGGGGAAAACGACAGCAGCAAAACAACCGTCCTGCGAGCGATCAACTGCCTCTGTGTTTGCACCGAGAGGCTCCTAACATCCGGCAAGAAGGTACGTCCGCCTCCATTTTCTCTCGTCTAATGGGTGGACACACCACCCCGCAGACTTTTGGCGTCAACTCTGACACGCTGGCTCCTGGCGAGGGCTTCTTCACGCTGTTCCACAACTTTGACATCACGCACCCTTTCGTTCTGAAGGGGGCGTTCCGCACTTCGGTCGAGGGAGTCATCCAGGAGTACACCTTCTCATGCAGTCTTCTCTCCAAGGACGACGACGTCCTGAACGTGGAGGCCCGCATGGCAGAGGGCGGGACCGCGCTGGCGTACGAACCCGCAATCCCGATGCCCATCTTCTTGGACCACAACTACAGCGCCATCGGCGGTTCGGTCAAGCCGACCCTGACACAGTTCATCTTCGAGAGGTGTCGGTGTGCGGGCAGTCTCCATGGCGCGCTGCCCGGGTTGTGGGCCATGGTACAATCCCCATCCCCCTTCATACATTCGTTATTCTCTCTTCTGCTTTTGCAGTTCAATGAACGGAGCCGTATGGAAGCCAACAACTGGATCAGAGAGATGTTCCCTAAGCATGTTAACCTGACGCTGCACGGATCAAGCACGTGGAAGATGGGTTCGCTGTTTTGTGAATCGCAGATCAAGAATGGTAACACTTCCAATGTACCTCTGCAGTCGTGCGGATCAGGTACTTCGTCTCTGCCCCTTCTTGCGACACACCATTATTTCTATCTGTGTATCTGATGTGTTTTTCGAACAGGGTTCCAGAAGATCGCTGCTCTGGCAATTGCTCTCGAACATTACTGTGAGAGAGACGTGATCCTGATTGTTGACGAGTTCGAGGCATTCGTGTGGCCGCGACTCCTGCAGCCTCTCATGAGGCAATTCACCATCAGTGGGCCGGGTGGCAACCCGAAACTCAATGTGCAACTCGTAGCGACGACACACTCGGCGGAGTTGATTGCAAAACTCTCCACGGCTCAGGTGAGTGCGTCCTGTCTTGGTACACTCTGCTGACCAGACATCAAGATTGTGAACCTCATGGGTGGCGTTCCGGCCTTGCTTCCCCCGCCTTGTTCAGATCTCCAGAACGCTTACGAGATTCTCACTCAGCTCGGTGTCACTTACGAGAGCCTCTTTGGGCGAGCTCCACTCACGCCTCCTACATGACTCGTTTCTCATTTTGGCTTCACTCAGCAACCTGTCGAGAGCCATCATCGCCAAGTGGCCTACTGTTTTGCTGTTCAAGGGGGCGAGAAGGGACAAGGCGGTGCTGTTCTCCCACTTCAGAAAGAAGTTCGGGGAGAGGGATTACCAGCGTCTGGAGACACGCACAACGACAGCCTCTATGTATGGCTTGCCTTCAGTCGACTCCCTCCTTCAGGTGCAAGCAACGACTGTGAAATATATCGACTGACTTTCATTGCCCAGCTGTCTGCCATTATGACAAAGATGGTCGGAAGGACCGTTACCCTCATGGTCTTCATCAATCGCGACTACCACTCGGATGAGCTCCTCCAGCAGCTCAACAGCAGGAAGAGCTCGTATAAGGGAATCGTTAAATTCCTCTGGCCGACTGTGGTGAACGAAATCGAGAACCTGGCCATTGCAGGCGCCTCGTACCAGTTGCTAGCGGCACACTGCAGGAGAACGAGTAACGAAAAGACCCCTGTCACGGCTGAGAAGGTGTGTGAGCGAGTCGCCGAGCAGAAGGAGTACACCCTGGAGTGCATGTGGTCCACAGCTCTTCGTGACTGGCGTATCACTGCGAGCAAGCTGTCAGAGGGAAAGGTATGCATTGAGGAAGCTGCATGTGTTCATTGACCACTATCTACTACAGTACTCAGCTCAGCCGGAGATGCCACGCACGCTGGCCATAGAGTTCAGTCGTACAATTGAGAGCAGGTGGGAGGAGCGCCCTTTGGCTTGGGCCAACATGAAGCAGTTGTCCGGTCTGGAGCTCGACCTCGATGGGGTCATAAGCTCGAGCGAGTTGAGCACTGCCCCTCCAGAGTCCGAGCACATACTGTTGGCTATGCAGGAAGCACTAAGTCCAGCACGCCTTCTTAGTACGGTTTGAAGATCATGATAGTTGAGGGCCTCCTGGCATCCATAGAGCTGAAGATGCTGTGCACAGCAAAATTATACAAGGCTTTTACTTTCGGTGTTTTTCGGGAAAAAAGGAAAAGACGATTTGTGAAGATTATTATGACTCCCCCCAGGCAAGTGCCTGAAAACACACGCACCCGGAAGTACACCTGTTGGGGAAAAGGTGTCCCAGGCATGCCCTCAATAGAGCCAGGTCTCTTCCAAAAGACCCTGGGAAGGTTTTGGACATGAATATCCCAATGCACTCGGGATCAACACAGTAGCCACTTTGAAACTTTGTCAAACTGCAGAAACAGGATATCACCATCACCACCAGCAAAACCACATCATTGACACATGATTACTACGTCAGTACAGCGAATGGAAAGTTGTTTATTGCCTTGTTAGATATAGACTCTAGAGCATTTCTTTGAAGATAAAAACTCCCATCAGCTGGAGGAGCAATGAGAATACCAGATGCTGCACGGCATAGTAGGGGGTATAATAATACTGGTTACTATCGTGATTTGGAATTTCCTTCGATAGACGACAGTTTCCAGTGCACACAGATCTCCATTTCTGGTGGTATTTAAAACACTACCAGTGGATAGATATGAACATGTGGTAGAGATCATTTACAACCAGCAGCCCTTATGTTCTCATAGCATACATAAAAATTAAAAGTAACATAACAAAATATTCAACATATGCAATCACGAACACATGAAAATGAACCTCGAAAATCACAGATTACGATACAAATCGGAAAACAACAAATGGAAAACAAATTGTATTACCCTTCAAATTGTAAAAACTCCTTAAAGTACAGGCTGTAAAGGAAAATAGTCTGAGGATACCATTTCATATAAGTCGAATGAATTGGCCGAAGGTCAATTCAGAAGACTTTGATGAAATGGCATCCTCAGACGCAATTGCAGCGTGAGCCATAGCACTTGGTTGGCGATTTTATAACTATTAATTGAGGAAGCCTTGATTATTATCGAGTAAATACTCAAGATGGTGCCAGATAGCGATGATTGTGATGTCAATAGAACTGCTTGCATGATGGGAATACGGGGACATGTTATGCGCGTACCAGATCAATCAGTTTCCACCTTCTCGACTTCGTTTTTGCTGTAAAAATGCAAAAGTTGAAAATTCTTAAGACTCAGTGATTTTTGAATATATGATTCTGATCATTGATTATCAGTGTGTCAATTATCTTTGACGCTTCTTACAGCCCTCATACCCTTAAAGGCCATTATCTCTCTGGCCTTCAAGTATGTGCTCCTGATTTTCTCACTTGTTCCTCACTGACTCAATCAAGATGAGTGACATTGTCTTCTCTCTGTAGGCCATATCAGTGGCCTGTAAGGGAATTACAGGCATGTCATTTAACAAGTACTTTGCCACCCTTAATGCATCCTTCCTCGAGGTCATCTGTCTTGTTCACATAAATGTGCCCACTGATCTCTTATTTGTGCAAGGTTTTAAATTCATGTAGGACTTTCCAAAGATGCTGACAAATAATTCAGAGTCTGACCCATTCAGTCTTACCACAACAGAGAAGATGAGCTCACAGTAGGAAAAAGCACATTCAATTTAAGGAAATTGAAAAACAAAGACAGCACACCTCTGGATGTCTATGTAATGTCATCAATGACATAAACAGTAAAAGACTTTTGTTATTGTATATTATTCAAGAGGGTACGATAGTAGTAAATCCCCCTTTTTTCCTCTATCACGCCGAGCCCCATATGGCTAGGACAGATTTATCATAACTCTCACATACAAGGGTGTGTGGAAACTCGGGTGCTTTTGCGGACTTCACTCTTAAAAACAGCCAAATTATTCGGTGTATTGATCACTAAGCACAGCAACAGACGACTTACGCTGTAGGATGCGGAAATGGGTTCGATATGAGAGGGCTAAGTCACGATTTCCGGGATATTTTGTCTATCACAAAATATCTGGGATTGCGTCATTACCCTCACTCGACGCGGATCCGTCTCAGATGGTGAGCACCCCCGCCCGTCTCCGTCCTGGGGGGCTGCGTCTCACCGGGCGTGCAGATCAGGCGCGTCACTCGTCTGCGGAGGGAGTACCTCTACCGCAAGAGCCTCGAGGGCAAGGAGCGCGAGCGCTATGAGAAGAAGCGTCTGATCCGCAAGGCCCTCGCAGGTGCGCCGCACTCCCCCGCCCCGGCCGTGCTGACAGGGCGCGCGCAGAGGGCAAGCCGGTCCCCTCGGAGCTGAGAGACGAGCGGGCGGAGCTGGAGCTGGAGATCATGCACGAGGACCAGACGACCGCGGGGCCGCCGCCCGACGTCAGCTTCGACAGCGAGTACGCGCGCGCGGGTATCCAGGACCCCAAGATCTTCATCACGACGTCGCGCGACCCCTCCTCGCGCCTCATCCAGTTCGCCAAGGTGTGTGCCGCCCCCCCCGCTCCAGCCTGCGCGGTTGCTGACTGGGCGTGGGTCCGCAGGAGCTGCGACTGCTGGTGCCCAACGCGCAGAAGCTGAACAGGGGAAAGCACATGATCCCCGAGCTGGTGGACGCCTGCCGCACGAACGAGGCTAGCGACCTCATCATCGTGCACGAGCACCGTGGCCAGCCCGACGGGCTGATCGTGACGCACCTGCCGTTCGGGCCCACGATCTACTTTGGGCTGTTCAACTGCGTGCTGCGCCACGACGTCGAGGAGAAGAAGACGATCCCGCAGGCCTACCCCCACCTCGTGTTCCACGGCTTCGACACGAAGCTGGGCAGCCGCGTCATGGCCACGCTCAAGTACCTGTTCCCGGTCCCCAAGGAGGACTCGAAGCGCGTGGTCACCTTTGCAAACCAGGGCGACTTCATCAGCGTGCGGCACCACGTCTACAAGCGCGCCGAGGGGGGCAAGAGCAAGGCCATCGAGCTCGAGGAGCTGGGCCCGCGCTTTGAGCTGCGCCCGTACCAGATCCGCCTCGGGACGCTGGAGAACGACGCGGCCGAGAACGAGTGGTCTCTGACCCCGTACGTCAACTCGGCAAAGCGCCGTCGCCTCCTGTGACGCATCGGCGCGGTCACCAGCAGAATCAAAAGTCCTGTTTTTGCTTCACCGGCATGCTGTGGTGTGCCCTCGTTCTACGGGTGCGAGAGAGCAGTTGCTTCAGGCGGCGCGCAAAAAAGCTTGCAGTTGCAGTTGAATTGCCGCCGACGCTCGGCCAGGCAACTCTCGTTTTCGAGACCGGAAGGCTCCGATCCAAGCGTCGTGCATGAATAAAAGCACGAAAACAGAAACCCCTCCTTGGGTGCCAAATATGACGCCTTCCGTGAGCCACAACATACATTGATTTACTCCTGGGTTCAGGGATTCATGGATGGGGGCCCTTGGGTTTGGTCGCCATCTCTTTGTCGATCTGCCTCAGTACATCGTCTAGTAGCCACTCTCTGTGGATGCTCCCGATACTCCTTTCACCCGGTTGGCACTGACTGCACAGCAGGTCATCGGGTTCCTCGGGTGCTGGTGCCACGGATGAGGATTTCCCCTGCGAGCTTTCAGGACTGCTGTCTGGGTCTCCTGCAGCAGCCCTCACGCACGGTAGCTCCCCCGTTGTCACCCTTCGCTTCTTATCCGTGGGTCGCGGTAACTCCTGGTCTGCTCGCGTCCACGTGTCGCTGTGCCGCCTCTTGATTGCCTGCGGGTCACCTGTCTGGCAGCACAGCTTCTGCAAGTCGTCAAGAGCTGCCGGGTCGCAGTCGGTCAGGGGCCACAGCTCTCTTGGCCTCACGGCCTTCACGAACTCCCTCAGCTCCGACAGCGACGAGTGGCCCGAGTACATCACGTGCCAGACACCGTCCGGCGCCAGCCACGGCCTCGGCGCGTACGTCCTAAAGTCCCCCAGCCGCCCGAACCGGAACCACTGCACGCTCGCGGCGATGACCAGCGGCCCGTCCTGCCCCGGGGCGTCCGCGAGCTCGCCCGGCACGCGCTCGACGAGTCGGAACCTCGACACCGCCTCGTCCGTCGTCAGCGACGGCGCGAGGTCCGGCTCGGCAGCGACGAGCCGCCTGTACTTCCCCTCGGACACGACGACGGGGCACTGCCAGCGCCTCGACACGGCCAGCGCCAGCTCCTCTGCCCCCAGGGGCTGGCAGACGATCACCACGCGCCTGCCCTCGGGCGCCCTACGCTCGATGAGCTCGACGACGCTCCGCGCGGCCTCGGACTTGAGCGGGATGTCCTCGCACTGCGCGTGGCAGAACGTCGTGTCGAGCACCGCGGCGTCGACGGCGCCCCGCAGCGCGGCGGCCAGCGCGTCGGCGAGCCCCGGGCACCACCTGAAGTCGCCCGTGTGCAGGTAGCGCCTGCCCGCGCACTCGAGGAGCAGCATCGCGCTGCCGGGGCAGTGGTTGGCGGGCACCAGCGTCGCCGTGGCCAGCAGCGGCGCCGGGTCCGCGGGCGACGCGCGCAGCGCCAGGCAGTGCGGCCGGCACATGTCCAGGGGCACCGCGCAGCGCGCGAGGGCCGAGGAGGCGCCGAAGCGGTCGGCGAGGAGCGAGCGCGTGGCGGGGGAGCAGTGCAGGGGCCCCCGCGACCACGAGGGCGCCAGGCCCGCCAGGTGGTCCGCGTGGCAGTGCGTCAGGAAGTACGCCCGCGCGGGGGCGCTGAACGTGTCGACGCAGACCCCGAGGTCGTCGAACACGCCGCTGAACGGGCTGCCGCGCGGTCTCGACATTGCCGAGGTACGAAGAGCGAATCTGCAGAGATTCATGAGGGAAAACGAGAATCAACAATCTTGCATATCCCCTGAAATCAGATCGCCCTGGACGCGGTTGAACGAGCACTCGTGTCCCGAATAGCCAGTGGCCTGGCTTGGCAGACGAGCTAGAACACTGTTTGGCTCGCTCTGTGGTGCATGTCGGACCTCACTCGCACGCAGTGCACCTGGCGGTGGAATGCGCCCCATTTTTCTTTTGTTTTTGTGCCCCAGTTTGTCCTGTAAAAGCGTGTGCTTTTTTGCGTTCCCACGATGCCTGATAACGTTCTATCTCGGGTGGGTTTCCCGCCAATATCCCTCCGAGCTTCGTCTTTGCGCCCACTCACGAACTGAGCCGTCAGCTCAATCCCGCAGTCAAAGGGAGAAAAGGCACGGGGCGGTTGTAAAGCGGAAAAATCCGATGACGCGGTTGATCTGATCTGCACCAATACCTCGGAGATGATACAGTAGGACAGCAGGAAAGATGAGAAGGAAGAGGGGAAAGCAATCCGAACACGGCATCGCTGCTGTCGTTGCAACCTCTGACACTTTTTATCTTACTCAGTACCGGTAAAAAATGACAGCCCTGCTCCTCTTCGCGATTGCCGCCAGCTCTGCCCTGGGCTCGGACCTCTCGGCACACTTTGGAACTGCTCGCCCCTACGTTTACAATGGAGGCAGACCCTCGAACCCGCTGCCCGGCTGTGCTGTGTCCGGCGTCTACTACGTGTCCCGCCACGGGTCTCGCTACCCGACGGCAGGCAAGATCAAGAAGGAGTACGAGCTGGCTCAGTTCGTACAGAACTACTACGTCAAGTGGGACTTCAGTTGGATGTGGGAGTGGACCCCCAGGTTCACCGAGGAGCAAGAGGGAATGCTCTCGGAGACAGGGGCGAGGGACCTCTACGCCATCGGCGCCCGCTTTGGCGACAACTACAGGCCGCTGCTCACCCCCTTCAGCCCGAATATGGTTCACACGCAGTGCACTTGAGTGCGTCTCGTCTCCTTTGTTTTGTGCCTGTTTTTGTCCTCCGTTTTTCTTCCATTTTTGTTGTTCACAACCGACACCGTTGTTCTCGGGTCTTGCAGGTGCCCAGGACTGCCCAGACGGCGGCAGCATTCACGATGGGTGCTGTGGGCAACGCGCTCGAGTGGCTTTTGAGGCCGTGGGTCGCGGTCAGCGAGAGCAAGACCGTGGACAAGGAGCTGAGGTTCTTCAACGCGTGCCACAACTACCTGACCAGCGTCGACAAGAACAAGAGTGCCACGATCGAGTCGGCGACGTACGAGAGGGCCGTCGTCCCGGGCATCGCCAGGAAGATCGAGAGGCTCACGGGCCTGCCCGCGGACGCCCTGGTCGCCCAGGGCATGGTGAAGAAGATGTGGGACACATATTGCTTCGAGCAGACAGTGCTCGGAAGGGACCGCTGGTGCTCTGTCTTCGACAAGGAGGACGCCAGGCACATGGAGTTCGTCGAGGACCTCGACAAGTACTACACGTCGGGCTACGGCATCCCCGTCTCGTACAAGATCGCCGCGCCTCTGGTCCAGAACATTTTCAAGTACGTCGACGACGTCGTGGCGGAGACCGCGGGCACGCCGAAGGCCAAGCTCATGTTCGCGCACGCCGAGACGATGCTGCCGCTCAAGGCGCTGCTCGGCATGCACAAGGACGCACAGCCCCTCACGGCCTCGTGGACCGAGGAGCAGAGGAACGCGAGGCACTGGCGCACGTCGACTATCTCTACTATGGCGACGAACCTGGCGTTTGTCGTCGCCAAGTGCGAGTCGGGCGTCCACCAGGTCCAGCTCATCGAGAGCGAGACCCTGGTCAATTTCCCCGGCGTGCTGGGATGCGAGGATAACTGGTGCCCCATCCCCGCGGTTCGCGCCTCCTACGCGGACGTCCTCCAGTCCAACTTCAAGCACATGTGCTCCTCGTGCGTTCCCTTGAATTCGCCAGCGGGCCACTGACAACTATGTTGCGTCCAGTGCCTGAATTGCATTTGGGGGAGCCACAACGAGCCGATGCCCGGTTTGAATTCGGACCCGACCGAATTACAATCAATTAATAAATTGGGTGGACAAAAATAGCCACGCTGGTTCACTTTGCGTCGCCTGTGCTGCCCCCTCCTACAATTGTCTCGCTTATCCTCGTTCCCCACCACTCGCACGCTGGCGGGACGCGATGCCCTGGGCGGTTCGCCGCACCCACAGCCACCCGAATTGCATTATTACCAACCTGGTTCTCTAACTTGTCCCCGAATGGTTCTCATAAACGATTCTGTGAACGTTTCGTCTTTTTCCTGCACGCATGCCGCTGCTCCACGGAGAATCGAGCGCCAATCAGCAACGCCGCACGCTCCTCCTCTGCGCGGACCGCCCACGCGCGGGGCGAATTGTACGGAGACGGAGCGCCCTTTGGTTATCGGAAAGCCCTTTTCCGTTAAGAGATAGACCCGGAGATCATTTGTGCACTTTTCCAGTGGAAACTAATCCAACCACCATTTGCACAAGAAGCCTCAGTGGTACTCATACACAGAGTGAGACCCCAGCAGCAGATGAAGTACTCCAAGGTCAGCTCGGACCCCAGCGCCGCAGAGGGCAAGAAGACCAAGCCCCTGCTGGGCTCGGCCGACAAGCGATGCGCCGAGGAGGAGGACGAGGAGGTCCTCGACGACCACCCCGTCGTCTCCAGCGCGCGCGCCGACGCCGACGCCGTTGCCGACGACGCCGACGACGTGCACGACGACGGCGGCGCAGCGGTCGCGGACGTGCGCCAGAGCACGCTCCCGCGGCGATTCTTCTGCGCGGTGCGCTCGGTCTTCGGCGCCTCGCAGAGCGTCTGAGGGTCCTGGGAGTCCCACCCCCCTCCACCCCCGGTGGTGCAGGGGGATCTGTCCACTGCGACGGCGGGGGGCCACAGCTTCTCGCAAAGCGAAAGCGCCTCGTCGAAATTGGACAAAGTGCACTTTGAGAGCGCCAAACTAATAAACAAAGAGGCAAGTCCCCGCGTGTGTCAGTGAGCGCGAGGAGCGGGGCAGACGAAGAAAATGCTGGTCACTTTATAGGCTGTGTGGGGGGCGGAGGAGGGTGGGGGGGAGAGATGGTGGGATAGGGTTTTGCTGGGTGTTGCAGTAGTGGCCTGTGGCCTCATTTGGGGGTGGGAGAGTGGGAGGGCGAATCCTGCGGCGACGGCGACGCCGAGACCACGGGGCTGCCTGTGGGCGACAGCGGCGCGCTCGCGCGCAGGCCCTTCTGCAGGCGCACCTCCGTCTTGAGCTGGCGCCACGGCGTCGAGCACAGGTGCGCTGCCGACTGCAGGTCCTCGGGCTTGGTGAACTTCTCGACAACGTGGGCGTACTGGCCCGTCGCGAGGGCCGCGAGGCTCGTGCAGCCCGCGGCGAGCAGGGGGTCCGCCAGCCCCGGGAACCCGCGCCCGCAGAGCCACTTGCGCAGGACCTGGCCGTCCGGGGGCAGCAGCTTCTTGTTGTCGGGCGACCGCGGGCTGTGCGCCGAGTTGCCCGGCGACATGAGCGCAGACGGCAGCTTGATCGTCAGCGACGACGGCCGGACCGTGACGGTGCGGGCCTTGGCCGAGTCGTTGAGCGAGAGCAGCGAGGGCGACTGCGGTATCTCGTTCTGCGCGGGCTGGTTGAGCTGCTCGCTCGATGCCAGCGACCGCGGGCTGAAAATGGAGTCGGCGGCCCCGGCGCTGTCCATGCCGTCGTCGACGCTCCAGTCCCCCGTGGAGGCCTGTCTGTGCGCGGGCTTGGCCTCCTCGATCACCGGGTTCATGAACTCGTCAAAGGGCCTCTCGAACTCGCTGGGACCCGTCTGCACGAGCACCTTGTCTCCCTTCTCTGCGGTTGACGTGAGACGAGCGCGCATCAATGTGCTGGCGCACTGAGCGAGGACAGGTAGTGGGAACACAGGCCGGACTCGATCTGCTTGACGCAGATGCCCAGGGTGTTGGGCCGAGGCGGGTCTAGCATGAGGGAGCTGTACGGGCGCGGGGCCATCGCGGGCAGCATGGAGATGAGAACCTCGAGGGGCGGCACGCAGTTCTTGTAGATCCTCAGCACGCTGAAGTACGACTGCATCGATGCCCACGAGCAGTACGTCTCGCGGGAGCCCAGGACCTCGGACAGGCGAGGCTCCTGCCCGGTATCGCGCAGGTAGTACTCCATCCGCTCGATGAAGCACCGCGACGGCTTGTGCGTGAGGTCGATGAACTGCTCGAACAGCTGCCCCACGGTCAGGTGCGACGGCAGAGTGTCGATCGACAGGTCCTCTGGTGGAGGTGGCCCCACGGAGCCCAATTAGACCCAACGCAACGCGCAACGCAACCGGCCGTTTGGCGGCCAGATTGACGCACTGGATATGGGCACGAGGCTGATGGTCAGCTTGTACATGTTGGGGTAGAGCGAGTTGATGAGGGACTCGACGTCGGTGCGGTTGTTGCACGGCAGCACGTGCACGTACTCAACCTCAGTTGTCCTACACTGGCGTCAGAGCCCGACAGGAAGCGGTGGGGTGTCCTTGCCTGATGTTCGTCCTGTCTGTGTTGAACTCGACGAAGAAGTACCTGGACTTGAGGTCCTCCTTGTACTGCTTCACCTTCGTCACGGTGACGTACTGGTAGCCAGGAGCAGAGGGCAGCGAGGTCTTCGACGAACCCGTCGACAGCGATGGCACCAAAAGGTACTTGGGTGACGGCAACTCGGACCTGGCGAGGCACGAGACCACGCGCTTCACCCACTTGCTGAACTTGGACTTCCCCCTGCCAGAGCCGTTATTAGGCAAACACATAACGTAGGATTTCGCACTTGTCGGCGACGTCGACGTTGATCTTGCAGGTGTCTTCGAAGGGGAATGCGCCGAGGGTAACGAAGGCGTCGTGGAGCTGGGTCGCGAAACCACAGTAGTACGTGTACTTGGGGGACCCAAACCCACATACGGCGAACTTGGTCTGCAGCAGCAGCTCGCGGAACATGATCGGCTTGCTCGTGACCAGCTTGTGGTAGAACTCGATGGCGTTGTACGGCATCAGGCCGTGCTCTCCCTCCCACGTTGACGTGAGCAGCAGCAGCGTACGCACGTCGGGCAGTTGTTTCTGTTGCGCATTGTGGCTTAAATATGCTGGGAACGCGGGATATCGTACGTAGGGGAAGTGGTCCATCGAGTGGCACGAAACAGTGCACGACACTGATCGCTTCAGGACCTCGGCCAGGTACTTGGCGTGCGCCGTGGTGGACCCGCTCTGCGAGCCGTACAGAATGGCGATGTCTCCGAGCGTCTTACTGCGGGGGCAACGGTGAGCAACGCCATATGGGCTTCTCTTGGCCCTACCACGAGCCAGAGGACGAGGACCAGCTAGATACAGAACCGAAGCTGCGCGTGCGGTCCTTCGGGGCGAGAGGCACGCTCTTCGGACTCGGCGGCTCGTACTCGAGCAGCTCTCGCGCGACATCGCTCGTGATCGACCCGAACATGTCCCGAATAAAGCTGTGTTGTGCCCTGCTGCTCGTCTGGTGCGTGGACTCGGCGTCCACCGCGTACACGGCCTTGCGTCGCATCTCGAGCGCGTGCATCTCGAGCGTCGACGGCTGGCCGCCGCCCCCGATGCACCCGCCACCGCACGCCATGCACTCGATGAAGTGGTACGGTGCGACACAGAGACGCCTCCTGTGGGGGCCTGCTGATCGAGCCCGAGGTCCTCGAGAAAGTCCTGGATCTTTCGGGAGCCGCTCAGGATGGCGACGCTCAGCGTCCGACGGCTACGTGATGACGGCGTGACGTCGATCTCCGCCTTGTGCACCGACTCGCTGACAGCGACGCGTCTGCACTCCTCGAAGATGTCCGAGTTCTTCTTGGTGACGTCCCTGCGTGCGAGAACCGCGTGGGCCACGCGCAGCGCCGCCTCCGTGACACCACCGCTGACGGCGAAGAGCGACCCGCCTCCGCTGGCGGACGCGAACGGGTCGTCGTACTCTGTCTTGTGTTCCCCGGGCAGCTCACTCCAGCTGACGCCCAGGGTCTTGAGCAGCTTACCCATCTCTCGCACAGTCAGTACGACGTCTACGTCCTTCGTGCCGCTGCAAGAGCGAGCGTTGTCACTGATCAGTATGGCTGCAGAGTGCCCAAGGGTACGCACTCGGGGGCTCGAAGCTCGGGCCTCTCGATCTCGACCTTCTTGGCGGTGCACGGCATCAGGGCGACCACGAAGTACCTGTCCCTGCGCACGCCCTCGCGGTGCATCCAGTAGCGTATCATGGCGCCGAGCATCATCATCGGGGAGCGGCAACGCGACAGGTGGCCGCGCAGGTGCTCGAACTTCTTCTCGACGAGGTTGACCCACCCGGGGCAGCACGACGTGAACATGGGCAGCGGTCCGCCGGCCTTGACGCGCTCTACGAGCTCCGTGGCCTCGAGCGTCGCGGTGATGTCCGCCCCGAACGTCGTGTCGAACACGAGGTCGAAGCCTGCGGCCCGCAGGCCGGCGATGGTCTTTGCTGGGCTTGAGGTCCCGGGCACTTCGCCGAACATCTCCCCGAGGCTGAAGCGCGCAGAGGGGGCGGTCATGACGACCACGGTCCTCCTCTGCGGCCCCGCCTTGGTCAGCTCCTCGAAGACGATGCCCGTGTCGTCGCGCTCGGACACGGCGCCCGTCGGACAGCTTCGCGGGGGCCAAAGGGAATCAGAGTTCGGCCGATTACAGAATTGTTCAACTGCAGGAAAAAAGGGCGCGGACGTACACAACGGCACACTGACCGCAGGCGATGCACTGGGTCGCGTGCAGGGGCCTGCCGCCCTCGAACACGATCGGGGCCGCGGGCGACTCGGGGTTGATGGCGAGCACGTTCATGTTCTGCACCGCGCCGCAGGCCCTGACGCAGCGCGTGCACGAAATGCAGAGCGACTGGTCGCGCACGATGGCGTAGGGCCTCTTGCTCTCGGGCACGACCTCCTCGGCGTTGAGCAGCAGCGACGAGAGCTCCTCGATCTCGGGGGCCCCGCAGCGCGCGAGCATCTGCAGCGGCCTGTGCGGGCCGAGGAACTCCTGCACGGCCACGGCGCTGGCGTGGCGCACCTCGGGCGACGACGTGACGACGCGCATGCCCGGCGCCACGTGCGTCTTGCAGCCGAGCACGAGCCGCGCGCTGGAGCCGGGGCTCGCGACGCTGGTGACCTGCACGGTGCAGGCGCCGCAGCGGCCCGTCGGTGGCAGGCCCACGTGGTGGCAGAGCGTCGGCACGCGGATGCCGTGCTCGCGGCAGGCGCGCAGTATGGTCCACGACGACGGCACCGTCATCTCGCGGCCGTCGACGGCGATCTGCACGGGCGGCGACGACGACGTGCCGCCGCACGACGACGACGAGACCGTGTCGTCCGAAATGACGGCCGAGACAGCCGACGAGCCCGAAGTCGGTGCGGAGCCGCCGTGTGCGCGGCGCCGGTAGACCGGGCGGGGCAGCGGCTCCTCGGGCGCGCTCTTCTTGAAGAGGCTCATTGACACCGCTCGGTGCAGGCAAGGAGGGCCTCCGGGCGTGGGGGGATGAATAGGGGCGGGAGAGGAGGAGCAGGAGGAGCGAGGAGCAACGGCAAACGGGGCACCGCGAAGAGGACCCGACCCCCACACAAAAATACGAAAATGACCGTTTGCAGCAGGACGAGAAAACGAACTGTCTATGCGCACACCCAATATCTCCGCCGCATTCGTGCCCGCGGAGGAGGAGGATCACCTTCCGAACGGCGGGTGCACAGCAGGGGAAAAGCAGCCTATTTGGGAGAGAGGAATGAGCCCGATCGGGTTGGGGGGAAGAGTTGTGCAACACGCTCCACATCCGTGGATAACAGGCGGCCCGAATGGCCGAGAAAAGGAAGAATCATCGCCCGCCCATTCGCCATTTCTTCATGAATGCCGCGGTGGTCGGCTCAGTTGTGCTCGGTTTTTTCGACGACATCTCAGAGTTGTTTTCCCTACAGTAGGAATTCTTCATCTCCACTTCGGGGGGCTCTTCTCCTCTTTTGGGAGCAAGGTTTGCGCTTGATTTCAGATAATATCTTAGAGGACCGCGCGATTCCTCAATCTTCTCTCGAGAGATTCTTGTCTCACAGTATCCCGCTCGCTCGCGGCGCCACCGGCCATGAACCTGCAACTTCTGCCCTACAGCACAGACATCCCCGAGAGCGTGGACATCGTGCTGGACGAGGGCATCGCGACGTGCTGCCGCTTCAACCGCTGGGGCACGCTGCTGGCGACGGGCTGCCACGACGGCCGCGTCGTCGTCTGGGACTTTGACACGCTCGTCGCCGCCCAGGTCCTGCTGGGCCACGCGCACCCCATCACCTCGCTCTCGTGGTCGCGCTCGGGCAAGAAGCTCGCCTCTGCCTGCACCGACCACACCGTCTGCGTGTGGGACGTGCTCTCGGGCTCTGTCGACGCCCGCGTCCGCTTCGAGTCTCCCGTCTGGTCCGTCCAGTTCCACCCGCGCGACCAGACCCGCTTCCTCGCCTCCCCCGTCGCCGAGGCACGCACGCTCCCAGACCCCTGCCCCGCTCCCCCGCGCGCTCAGCACGCCCTGCCGCGACAGCCCCCGGTGCTGGTGAGGCTCGAGAGGCACGGGGAGGGCCCCACGGAGGAGTGGACGTCGACCCGCACGCAGATCCTCGTGCCCGCAGAGGCCGCGGCGGGGTCGTCGGCCGCAGGGGGCGTCATGACGCCCGTGTCGGAGGAGGAGGCGCAGCAGGCGGTGGCCGCGCACAAGAAGATGGGGCTGCAGGCCCTGGCCTCGCAGGCGTCGGGGTCCGCGGCCGCGTTCGACAGGAAGGGCGAGCACATCTACTGCGGCACCGCCAGGGGCGCTGTGGTGGTCCTCGCGACCGACACGCTCGCCGTCGTCAGGTCGACCCCGCACGCCTGCGGCGCCGCGGCCAAGGCCATCGAGTTCAGCAGGAACGGCAAGCGCCTGCTCGTCAACGGGTCGGACCGGGTCATCCGCTGCTACGACTCTGCGGAGCTGCACCTCATAGGGTGCGCCGGCCCTCGCCCGTGCCGAGTGGGGTCCTGACGCGGCCTCCCCCCTCGCAGCGAGTACCAGGACAGCGTGAGCAAGGTGCCGTGGAAGAAGTGCCTGTTCAGCTCCAACAACGACTTCATCGTCGGGGGCAGCACGAGCAAGATGCGGCACATGATCTGTGCGTCCTCGCTGCCTGGTGGCCCCTCCCCCCCTCGCGCGGACTCTCAAGCACTGCACTGTCCCAGACATATGGACTCTTGCCGGCACGGTGGAGAAGATGCTGGAGGGCCCCAGGGAGGGCGTGATGGACCTGGCGTGGCACCCCACCCGCCCGATCCTCATCTCTGCCGGCACGTGCGGCACCGTCTTCGTGTGGGGAGCCGCCCAGACAGAGAACTGGAGCGCGTACGCGCCCAAGTTCAAGGAGATCGAGGAAAACGAAGTCTACGTCGAGCGCGAGGACGAGTTCGACGCGCCAGACGAGGAGGACGAGGCCCCTGCGGCCCCTGCACCGGGCGGGGCCTCTGCGGGCGCTGCCGAGCCGCCCAAGAAGAAGAAGCGCAAGGTCGCCGAGGACGACTACGAGGGCGAGGTCGACGTCGTGACGGTCGAGCCGGTCAGAGCGTACTGCAGCTGCAGCGAGGACGAGACGGAGAGCGCGCTGCCACCCGAGGAGGACCCCGAGGTCCTCATGTTCCTTCCATCTGCACCTGAGCGCGACCCCGTCCCGCCCAAGCAGAACTAGACTCTCAGAGACCACTCACAACGGCGCTTCATTCCCTGATTCAGGGTATTCCTACTCTGTTCGGATACCCCTGTCCCAGCCCCATAACACCCTGATCAGCGGAGCCCAGACTCGGCCAATAGCCCCCTGGGCGCGAGGCGATCAGGAGTGAGATGGACCAAGTGCCGAAATCTGTTGTCATTGACACGTGTTTATCGCGCAAACCGCAAGCAATCCGCGAATGCCATTGCTTTGATGCGCGTCAATGCTGCTGCTTTTCCCCAGTCCAGCCACAGAGTTGTTGGCGTCGTTGGACGAAGCTCCTGGCTCCTTTATTTTCTGCGTGCTTCTCGCGCTTCATTATCTTTTACACCAGCGCGTGTGGTCCCTTGTCTCCGTGAAAACGGACACAAGTGGACGCCAGCAAGGACAAGCCGAGCCCGCAGAGATCATTCCTCTCCAATGGAGCTGACACGGGGCGCGTCAGTGCCACTATCATCTGTATGCTAACGACAACCGCATGCCATTGCACTCTGGGCGCTCCCTCCTCTTGAACGAAGGCAACACGCAGCGAACCATTGAAACGGATCCTGCGGTGGGCGTATCAATCGGACCGGCTACCCGCGACGCCTTTGCATCCCATCCAAACGGGGAATTGATAGAAAAGCCCGCGAATCCGTGAATCGACACCAAAGACCCAGCAGAGCCGAGGGGCCTGTCCAGGAGCCAATTTGATGTCCACGCCGCATCTTCAATGCTGCACCTGTATCATAGTTGCTGTTCAGGCAGAGCTGAAAACCGTCTTCTGTCTCCCCTCCCCCATATGTGTAGGGCAGGGCAATCGCTGCGATGGTAGTAGCCAATGCAGTACAGCCCCGGGGGCTTCCAGCAAGGTGCACGATCGAGCACAACTCAACACGCACCCTCGAATTGATAGGAATAGGAACAGAGCATTTCGAAACTCCATCCGAACTGAATTGAGTGCACTAATGTAAGGCAGGAGCGAGACAGCACTGATAAGCTGCCTTCAGTGCCCTCCCGCATGGGTTGGAACATCTCGGGGATCAAGAGAAGACGTGGTGTATGGCGCGGGTGCGGGGTGGGGATGTTGTACACGAATCGGCGCTGGTGTAGGGGCCCCGCTATACGTGGCAAGGCCTCGACAGACCCCCCACACACAAAAAAGCAGCGCGTACCCCGCTTGGTGCACACACTCCCGCTGCAACTACCTGTCTCAACCCTCACGATGATCAAGGAGCTCACCAACAAGACCGCCGTCTTCTCCCGCACCGCGTGCCTCTCGAGCGGGCCCTCGTCGACGCCGGCGCAGCGCTGCAGTGCTCGTCCCTTTGCCGCGGTGGCGGGGGCGCTGGCGCTCCGCGGGTTGGCGATGCTGCTGCTCGTCGGGGCACTGGCGGCACTGCTCGCGGGGTTCGAGGGCACCGCCTGCAACGCGGTGGTGCTTTCGGCCGCAGCCTCGAGCGGCCCCGCGCTCGCGGCCCTGTTCCGCGAGGTTTTCGCGGGCGGAAGGACCCGCGCCCTCTGCGCTGCGGGCGGAATCGCGCTCGTCGCCGTCCTCAACGCCGCCGCCGCGTTCGTTATCGCGCTGTTCGATGGCGTGGGCTGCGTGCTGGTCGTGCACGCGGGGGTTCTGCTGGACTGCGCTGCGATGGCGGTCGGCGGCGCTCTCGTGCTGGTTTCCGCGGGCCGGCCCGGAGCCCGCCCCGAGTCCGCGGAGGCGCCGCACCGCAGGATCCGCAACCCGACCGCGAGCAAATGCGAGCAGGGCGGCTGCGAGGGCGTGCAGCGCGTCGCCGTGACCATGTCGCATGTCGACTCTCAGGTCCAGACCGACGACGTGGTTGAAATGCCTCTGTAGTTGAAGCAAGACGGCAGCAACAGCAACGGCAACAGCACCCCGTCGTCGTCCTCGCGCACGCCCAGTGGCAGCAGGAGCGCCGACGAGGACATGATCTGCGAGCTGGCGGCGCAGGTCGAGGTGCTGGGCAGGAGGGCCGACAGGGACCGCGCCGAGCTGCGGGCGCAGCGTCATGCCAGGGCGGCGGCGGAGGCGAGGGCCGAGAAGCTCGAGAGGGCTCTGGTCCCCGCGCGGGCGCGGTCCGAGGACGGTGCAAGGGACACCGAGGCCGCCCTGGTGGCAGCCGCCGCCGCTGGCGAGACGCGGAGGCGCTTGAAGCAGTGCGAGGCCGAGGTGGCGGAGGCGGAGGCAGATGAGGGCAGGGCCGGGGTGCTCGAGGCCGCGCTGGCCGAGTGCGAGGAGCGCGCGGCGAGGGCCGAGGCCGAGGCGCAGGCGCTGAAGCAGCAGCTGGACGAGGCTCAGGCCCTGCGCCAGGCCGAACTCTGGGGCGTCGTGGGCTACGCCATGACCCTCGAGAAGCTCGCCGCTGCACTGCAGACCCGCGCGGCCCAGAGCGACACCGCCGTGGCGCAGCTGTGCTGCGAGAGGCAGGTGGCGCTCCTCGCCATCGCCCAGCTCCAGCAGCAGCTCGTCGCCGCCAGCGCTGCGCGCGACGCCGCCACCGGGCCCAACCACGGCAACAGAAGGGCGCCGAGGGCTAACAGGGCCATTGCCCAGGGTCTGGGGCTCGTCGTCGTCGCCGAGGCCCTCACGCTCGCCGGCGCTGGCTCGCCCTCTGCTCCCTCTCCCGCCCTCTCCCTCGCCTGCGCCCGCTCGGTCGTCAACGCCGCCCGCTCCTGCCTGTCCGGCGCTGTCTCGGTGTTGCTGCTCTCGCGTGACGGCAGCTACAGCGGCGCCTCCTCCGCCGTCCAGGTGGTATGCATCTGCGCCACCCCCGAGGACGCCAGGCTGGTCTGTGCCCTCCTCAACGGCACCCAGCCCGCCCCCGGCGCAGCCCTCGCTGCCTGCGTCGCCAAGGACGTCCTGTAGGGAGGGGATCCCCAAGCCCTCGATGTTGCTGCATGACCACATCGTGGCACACAAAGCGTAGTATCTATCAACTGGTATCATTTGATTCTGAGCATGCCCGCATCATCCTCTGTGTCGCTGCTGTTCATCTGATCCCCATGTGTTCCAGTGATTCCGATTTAGCGGGTTTCACCCCATTACCCTCGGGGCGAATTTCTGTGATATCTTGTCCCATAAATATGTTGTTCCCCTTGCGTTGCTCCAGAAGTAATAGAACAACGCCCAGCCATTACTGTTGGGCTCGGACTCGGCCCACGCCCCTGGGGCCGTTGGGGATGCACCCGCCCCGGCGACGGACTCCTTCCCACCGGTTCCTCACTCCCACGGGGTGCCGTGGTTCTCTTTTCTTTTCGCTTGAGCCCCTTTCCGTTTTTCTTGCCCGAAGTTCGACACGATGCGGTGGGCTTCAGTTTCAACAGAGCTCACCAGACGGAGGACGGCTGACGGGTTGTTGTCCCTTAGAAGTCGAAGTGTCCAGCTCCAATTCTCTTTTTCGCAGAAAATTGGGCTCAGCCAGCCAATTGACTGTTTGGCAGCGGGGGCTGTGGGCCGAGCAGTAGCAGTGGTCAGTCAGTGAAGAAGAGGCGCTGGCGCTGCGGGTCGTGCACAGCTGCCCAGTTCATGTGGAGGCGCACGGCCTCGTCGTAGAGGTCGGGCGCGTCTCTGTCGCTCTTCTGGCGATCGGTGTCCATGACCTCGTCGCCGGCGTACACCAGCGTTGCGATGCGGCGCTGGCGGGCGGCCGACATCAGCGCGCTTGCCGCGGACGCTACCTCGGCGGCAGTGAGCTGCTGGTCGTGGCTCTCCTGGCGACAGCGCCACACGATGCCGTTGACGTCGTGGTTGTCGAGGAACGCAATGCAGTCGATATCGTTGACGCGGCCCAGGAACGTGGCTCCCGCCTTCTCGTCCGCGAGCGCGTTGTCGAGGTGTCCGGCGCGCTGGGCCAGCACGAGGTCGTAGACGCACCGCGGCAGGCGCTCGTAGGCGGTGAAGTCGAAAACGTAGTCGAACAGGCCGTTGTAGAGCCCCACGGCCGAGCGCACAGCCCCCGCGCGGTCCTCGGGCGTCCCTGCACTGCGGTACGCGCGGATGTGGTCGTGGACCGCGGGGTCGATCGCGGGGAGGTTGCTGTCGTCCGTGGCGCCGATCCAGTTGAGCTCGCCGATGAGGATCACGTCGGGCTTCTCGCGCCGCACGTCCTCGACGATCGCGCGCCAGAACGACAGGCGCGGCCCGATGACGTGGTCGAAGCGGAGGCCCGACACGCCCGCGCGGATCGCGAGGCGGATGGCGCTGAGGATGTACCTGTACTGCTCGGTGTCGCGCCTGCAGTTGCCGCCCTCGTCGTCGGGGAAGCAGAACTTGGGGATCTGCGACCAGTCGGCGTTGATGAAGCACATGAGCCCCCCGTCGGCCTTGTGGTCGAACCACGCCCTGTAGCGCTCCGAGCCCGCGAGGGCGCGCGCCGCCGCGGGGTGGGCGACCGACGCGTGGTTGAGGACGAGGTCGACGACGACGCCGAGGCCGCACTCGCGGAAGGGCTTGACGATGTAGTCGCGGTAGAACGCAAAGTCCGCCTTGAGCGCGGACAGGTCGGCCTGCTCGTCCTCGCCGACGCAGAGCTCCGCGGCGTTGGCCGGCAGCTCGGGAGCCGACTCGGAGAACGCGATGCGCCTGCGGACCCAGCGGTCGAGCTGCTCGTCGGTCGTCGGCTGGTAGTACGCGTTGCGCGGGGCGGTCTCTCCGTAGCCGAGGGAGTAGTGAATGCGGTGGGCGTCTGTCCACGAGTATCCGTGCCCGTGCTGCGCCCACATGAAGGGGGTCAGCAGCACGTGCGTCGCGGACAGCGACCAGATGTGCTGCGCGCAGCGGGCGGCCACAGCGGCGGCACAGCCACCGTGGAAGACCCCGTCCTCGTTGGCTTTGTGCGACATCTCCTCCTGGCGCCACGCACACATCGCGCCGTCGGGGCCCGCGGCCAGCGTGCAGTAGCGGTCGACGAAGACCTCGTAGAACTTGGCCGCGCGAGCTGTCGGCGGAGGGCTCAGCGACGGTGTAACGCTTGCCATTGTGTTTATGTTCTCACGCTTATTTTGGCGGTTATCTCAGCTTTTTTTTCAAAAGATCCTGAGGAGAGAAAACACAAGTGCGGGCGAGGAGAGTATGCGTGTCGTCATCCGTGGATCTGTCTTCCACGGCGAAGCGCCTCCTTGTTCGGTTCCTGCACTGGATCTCAGAGATCAGTCAAACCCGAGTTTGGCATTGGACAGAGCATTTTGCATTCTGGTTTTTTTCGCGTACACATCAGCAAAGCACCTCGGCTCGGCCGCTTAAAGCGCCTGACCCCAGCTGCATGCAATGTGCACTTTTGCGCCCTCAGCGACACGTGGGAACCAGCGGGGAGTGCGCACTCCTCGTGGACTCAAGGAGAGAACACCTTCACAATGAACTCGGGGTGCGTGTGCAGGTACAGGACGGCCCTCCAGAGAGCCACCGAGGCCGCCAGGATGAGGACCCAGGCGTTGAACCCGCTCTCGACGTGGAACTCGCAGTACTTCTCGGCGCCCCACAGCACGGCGAACGTGATGGCTGTGTTGGTCATCGACGGCATGGCGTAGAGCAGCCCGAACCACAGCATGGTAGCGAGCAGCGAGAGCATCCCGAGCTGCGCCGCCACGTAGCCGTGCGAGCGCTCGCGGAACCAGAACGACGAGTATATGAGGCCCCCGAGGAGCAGTGTGACCGAGCCCATGACCTGCACGGGGCACGAGAACACAGCGATCGCCGTGTACCTCTCGTACAGGCCGGCGGCCCGCAGGCCCGTGAACAGGGCCAGCAGGACGAACGACGTGGCGCAGACGCGCTCGATGGCGTTCTTGCTGTGGAAGCCGACGCACCAGCAGAGGCCGTAGCAGACGACACTGAACCCCAGGGCGGTGTACACGGCCCAGACGGCGGCGAAGGCGAGCATGACGCTCTGGTGCTGCAGTGCGGCGGGGACGACGAACGAGCAGATCCAGGCGGCCGTGGCGAACGTGAGGCCGTCCTTGCTCTTTACAGCGCGCTTGAGCGAGGCCCCGTGCAGCAGGAGCGAGTAGGCCCAGCAGGGCACGCTGAGGGCGATGCCCGTGAAGCTGACGAAGAACCCCCACTCGACGGGACGCCTGGCGCCGTCGGCGATGAACATGAAGCACACAAAGTAGCCCAGGGCCTCGAACACGCCCAGGCGGTGCATCACCTTCCCGACGGGCACCACGACGCTCCTGACGAACCACTCGGCGACCTGCATCAGGAGCTTGAACAGCGGCCACGCCAGCACGGCGAGCGCCGGGGCCACAGAGACGGTTATCCCCAGTATGGCCAGCAGCCACAGTATGTTGACAAACGTGAAGAAGCCCACGACGCGCGCGATGACCCCGCGCGCGGCCTCGACCTCGGCGATCCTGTCGGGCACGTGGTGCAGCTGCTCCGACGTGATCGCCTGCCTCCCGGCGACCTGCGCCGCGCGCGCTAGCACGTCCTGCACCGCCAGAGGGTCCGCGGCGGCCTCTGCGATCCTCAGCGACGACTCGAGCTGCGAGAGCGACCACGCCTCCGAGAGCGTCCGCGGGACGGGCGGCAGCAGGGCAGCGTACGAGACGTTGGACGCCGTGCCGAGCATGGGGACCTGCGGGACGAGCGAGAGGACCTCGGCGGGTGCGAGCAGCAGCGCCCACGAGAGCAGCGCCAGCAGCGCGGGGAACAGCAGCCAGCGGGCGTAGCGCAGGGCGACGCCGACGACGCTGGTCCGGTGGAAGTCGGGGACCGGGCCTCTGTACAGTATCGAGCGGCCTGCCAGAGGCAGCGGCTCGCGGTTTTCGTCCCGGTCTTCGCCGTCGTTTGCGACGGGTTCCGAAGAGGGCGGCGGCCTCTCGCCGCGCTTCTTCTTGCGCTTGGCTTCGGGTTTGTCCGGCGTCGGGTCCTCTTGCGGGAACAGTGCGTCTCGGATGAGGCTCGGACGCGTCGGGATCTGGAAGAGCAGATCTCCTTCGCGCGACAGGACCTCGAGAGCGAAGAGCGGGTCGCCGCTGGATACCTTGGTGGGTGGGTGACTTGCGGCGTCAGCTTCTGGCGCTGCGTTGGGGGAACAGACGCACGGCATGGTCGAGCGTGGACCGGATCGTCCCGTGAAGGATCCCGAACTGCCCTCTCGACTGCAGGCCCGGGTGCGATGTTAGCCGCAAGGGATGGGGTGCACCGGCCGAACAGTCTCGCCGACATCATATCCGAATTCAACTTCGCGTTTTATGTCAGTTGTTGGCAGGTGACCGCATTTTCCGTTCTCCCGTACGTCGAGTCCGACGGAGAGAGATCAGAAAGCTGGTGCGCAACTGCGCGCGATGAAAATCGAGAGAGGCGTCGGCAGAGAAGCGGTGCACCTTGCTGGCCAGCCGCATGGTGACGACGGTCTGGTTGTAGCTCGCGTAGCGCACGGCGTCGACGACGTCGGCAGCGGCCAGCGGCAGTACCGACATCTTGGCGATAGTCTCGACGCCGGCGGGCGCGCAGGCCCAGACGCCGCCGACGACGTCGACCTGTGCGTCGCAGCGCAGCGCCTGGCGCAGGTAGCTGTCGGGCGCCGCGATGACGCACGCGCGCACGACGATGCCGTGGCCGGTCGGCGCGTAGAGCTCGGCCGTGGCGTCGCTGAGCTCCCAGCGTGCGCGCTCGGCTCGGTCGGGATGCGAGGACATTCAACTGAGACTGCGAGTGGGTTTTTTCGCGTAATACGGCCGGGAAGTCTAAAATAGGAAGGGGAGCAGAACGTAATAACGCGAGAGATACTGCGATCTTGTGGATCTGGAAGGAAAATCACGATACGCAAATCTGTGGCTGCTATTGCCGGCAATGGACAGCGCCGTGCGCCCGAAGCCGCTCCATCTGTCAACGCCGCACTGACCGCTGTTCAACAGGCATCGCAAGCGCGCCAGGAACGCCTGAGGGCCAACTTCGCCCTGTACGTCGCCAACACGGGACTCAACGGTTATTGCGCCACTGTTCGGACGACCCGGTCGATCGCTGCTCACAGCGCTGCCCGCCCCACCCACCCCGACAGAGGTGTTCAAGGACATCTGCAGGAGAATAGCCGTCGAGAGACCCGCGGACCCCTTCGCGTTCGCCGCCGGGGTTCTGCGCGCACACCCTATGCCCACCACCGCGCACGCGCGCTGAGGGGGCAGCAGGGCATTTCCGGCGTTTCCATAAATAGACTTGATATCTCGATATCTACGCAGAGAGGGCCCCTCCCCGGAGGGAGGCTGCGCTTCGCTGGTCGGCCCGCGCGGCGTGCGAGGCGAGCCACCGGGGAGGAGTGCTGGTGCCCATGCATTTCGCGCCGGCAGTGGTATTTCTGGGGGTTTGGTGGCGGACGAGGAGATTTTGGGGAAATGGCGAGTGCAGCTGCCCCTCGATCTGCCCGCGGCGGGGGGCCCCCCGGGAGCGCGTGATCTCGGGGGGCACTGTTGTTCGGCACCCCCGGGAGGCGGTTTGTGATGACGATCCCGAGAGTTTTCTTCGCTAGTTTTGGAGTCATAGGTATCTTCTTTCTCCACGCCAGCGCCGCCCCACTATGAATAAAAAGTCCAGAGTGTTAGGGGCGGGTGCGGGGGACCGCGTGCAACAGCGCCGCCGGGCATGATGGCCGCCGTCATGCAACCACCCGTTTCGCGCCTCATAGCGAGGCCCTGCCCTTCGATCGATCCCGCAGACGAGGTCGAGACGGTCCGCAAACAAAAAAAATTAAAAAAAAAGAGCCACATCACCACCACCGCAAGACACCCTCCCGCCTGACTGAGAGCGCACCCCACAATCCACGCAGCGATGGAGCCAGGCCTACGCCACGGTGTCGAGCTTGGTGGACGGAAAGAACGAGGCCGAAGCGCACGCGGCGCTGACATCCAGGGTGCGTGTGGGAGAGAGATAGAGGGGGAGGGGGGAGCCCGCTGCGGGCTGTGTGTGTGTGTGTGTGGTGGGGCCTGGAGATTGGGTCGCGCGCGAATTCGAAATAATGAATGTCAATCCAATTCACGGCAATCTAACTGCGATGGGGATCGCCGCCAGATGTCTGAGAGCTCCGACAAGCACAACGAGACCTGCGTCGGGCTGCTCTACGGCGCTCTGGTCACGCCGCAGGACCGCGGCAAGCAGGTGAGGCCCACACCCCCCGCAGCAAAGCTCACCCATCCCGGCCGGGGACAGCAGCGCACGCGCACCCGCAGCGCCGGGACGGGGGCGCTTTGCCTGCACCACGTCATCGCGCAATTTGCACTCACAATTTGATTCCCATACAGTATTTTTCCTATCTCGCGTTGACTGCGAGGGACTCGATGGCGTTCGCCGTGGCCCAGCTGCGAGGGCTCGTGGCCGAGAGGTTCACGAAGCTGCTCGAGACCCCGCGCCTGCAGCTGCTCTGGGTCATGGGCGAGCTCGCGAGGCGCGCCGCGCCCGAGGCCGACCTGCTCTGCATGCACCTCATGCGCTGCGTCGTGGGGGGCTCGCTCGACCCCAGGAACCTCTGGCTGGCCGACACCCTGCTCAACGTGCTCACCTCGAACATGTGCGCGCGCCGCCCCCTTGGACTGATTGGAGGGGTGCCGGAGGGGGGCGAAGGAAAAGCAGAGGAGCTTTGCCTGCGTTGACGTCACTCATAAGTTTGCTTCTCGTTCAGCGAGTGGGTGCACAGGAACGCCACGCTTACGTCACACGCGTTCTTCCTGTACGCGAGGCTGATCCCAGACCACATGCGCTCGAACCTGGAGCGCCTGCGCAGCCCCGAGATAGCCTTCTGCGTGTCGCTGTGCAAGTCCCACGTACGGACGAGCAGAAGATTCAGCACCCTCCACGTCAGATTCCCGATCTGATATCTTCCCGTTGCCGTGCAGTTCGGGGCCCTGATACAAATCGGAAGAGACCTGGTGCGGCTTCTCCAGGACCTGGCCCGCGTGAAGGAGTTTGAGGAGATCTGGAAGGCGCTGCTCAACGACCCGACGTCGCTGGCGCCGGGCTTCGGCGGCGTACCGCAGCTGCTCAGCACGCCGACGCCCAAGCCGTACCTGCAGAGCCGCCTGACGCCCGACATGGAGACGCAGCTGCTGTTCATGATGCGCGAGGTGCGCCTGGGGATGCAGGGGCGCTACCAGACGTGGTTCCAGCAGCGCCACTTTGCGAACCCCGAGAACGAGTCGCTCGTCGTCGACCTCGTGCGCTACACGTGCTGCGTGTGGCACCCGACCAACGCCATCATCTGCTCGGACATTGTCCCGCGCTGGGCCATGCTCGGCTGGATGACCTACGCCGCGCGCGCCGACTACACCGTCGTGGCCAACGTGCGCCAGGCGATCTTCCTCGACTGGATCGGCTTCGACCCGCGCGCCGACAGCATCATGAACATCGAGCCCGCGGCGCTGCTCATGTACAACTCGATGCGCAGGTACCCCGACGTCACGGCGGCGCTCGTCGAGTACCTCGTGCTTGTCACGGAGAACTACTTCCCGCAGCAGCGCGAGTTTGTGCTGCGCAACATCCGCAGGGCGCTCTCGGCGCTGACGGACAAGGGCGTCATCCCGGCCATCGACCCCATCTTCACTTTCCCGCAGCTCGCACAGCAGCTGCAGGTGCAGCTGCGCCAGCTGTTCGGCCCGCTGTTCAAGTCGCGCCCGCCTTCGGAGCCCCCGCTGTCCCCGCTCGCCCTCGCGCCGTCGTCGCCCAACTCTCCAGCTGCCGCTGTACTGCCCGCGCCGCTCGCCGCGACGGAGCAGGCTACACCGCCGACGCCAACAGCGACGCTGTCGCAGAGCCAGGCAGCGGGGAACGGCAGCGTCCAGCGCATGGACCTCGCAGAGGAGGAGGTCGACGAGGACCCCGCACCCCCGGCGGCGTCTACGCAGGGCCAGGCCGAGTCGCCTGCGCAGGCCCACGCAGAGTCCGCGAAGAAGAGCGAGGCGATGACAGCGGAGGCCCTCGAGAAGACGCTGGAGGCCAGCGCGTCGCGAGCCAAGGGCGCGCCCACAGAGTCCGACACCGCCGCCGCCGCCGTCGCGTCTGTCGAGGCCGACGTCGTCGCCATCGGGTGCAGCGCGTCGCACAGCCCGGTCTTCTTCCCGGCAGAGGCGGGCGCGCAGAGGCTGGCGCTCGTGCTCGCAGCCTGCAAGGCCCGGCCGGCGCTGGCCGTGTCGCTCAGGACAGCGCTCGCGCAGTCCTCGGTTGTCGGCGGGTCGTTCGGGTTCCGCCTGCTGGCCTTCGTCCTAGCGAGCGCGGCCAGCGGGCGCGACCACCTCGACGAGTACCTCTCGGGTCTCGCGCGAGGCGAGGAGTCGGCAGCGAAGGTGCTGGAGCCCTACTCGCGGTCGCTCCCGCAGGACAAGGCCGGGGACACTGTCGCAACGGACCTCGTAGCGTGCGCCGCGCAGTGCCCGCTGGCGTTCACGCGCCTGGTGCCCGCCGTCTACGCGCTGCTGCCGCAGTACGTCTGCNGCCGCAGTACGTCTGCGGGAACGCGGACGTGGCAAGGGCCGTCGTGTCGTGCCTCAGCGCCGAGGAGATACACGGGCTCGCCAACAGGATCTCCATGCGCAGCTCGTACCGTGTCCTCGGGGACGGCGCTGCTGTCGTGCTCAAGGCGTCGCTCGCGTGGGAGGCGCTGGAGCAGGCGTGGGCGTGGCAGCTCGCCAGTGCCGAGTGGTCGGCTCGCCCCGAGAGCGCCACCGCCGCCGCGATCGCGCTGCTGCCATCGCTTCCCGCGCGATTCTCCGAGGCGCACAGCGCTGTTCGACAAGTGTTGTGCTCGGTGCCCCCTACAGTGCAGCTGGTCAAGGCTGTGCTTCGCGTGCAGCCGTGCGCGGACGGCGACTTTGCGGTGCCGCTGCTCTGCGCGTGGCAAGCGCGATCCGCGGATGTGCTGGGAGACGCCCTCCTCGAGTGCGCGCATGACCTCGCCGGGGACGCCGACGCGGTCCACGACGCGCTGGGGAGGCTCACTGCGTGGCGCAAGGCGTCGGAAGAGGCCACTGAGCTCATCAAGTCGCACCCGGACCTCGCCGATGCCCTGCAAAAACTGGCGCACGCGCACACGGTGCCGTGGGACGGACCCAAGTCCCACAAGAGGCCTATCGAGGATGACGGCGCCTCCAGCGCCTCCGAGAAGCCCGCAGCTCCAGCACTTCCCACTCCTTCGTGCCCGCAGACAAGGGCGAGGGCGGCAGCAGCGGCAGCGGCAGCGGCGGCAGCAGCAGCAGCGGGTGGGGCTACCTCTCCAAAGGGAGGAGACAAAGAGAAAGAGAAAGAGAACGGCAGAGGCGGCACGTCGATGACCCTGCGGAGCAGCAAGAAGCGGAGAAAGAACAGCCTTCACGCGGACAGCTTTTTAACTTACGGTGACGAGGATGATGATTGAGCGCTACGACAAGAAACCATTTTTCATCGTTCTTCAAATCCCGATTGCTTTTGTGTGGACACAAAAACCCGTTCTCAGAAATGGGAAATGCGAGCTGCGGTGTTTATCGTCGAGGCGATCCGAGTATCACTTGGAGCAGCCCAGCGAGTTGACGATGCTCTCCAGCGCAGCAATCCTATCCTCTTGCTCGGCAAACTTTCGTGACGCCCACAGGGCGAACTCCTCGAAGCCCGACGGCCCCTCTGTTGTAAGGTCCACCTGCTCGACGCGCTGCTTCTTCCTCTGCCTGCGCGTTGCTGTGAGCGCGTGCTATGGGTAATCCCATACGGCTCCGTGGCATCGTCGGCTGCGGTGGCGTCGCTGCTCTGGTATTGGGGCTTGTGCTGCGGTGCAGTACCTGGGGTGGCAGTGCTCGGGAAAAGAGGCGCGGCTGGTGTCTCTACAGTCACAAGCTCAGGCAGGGAGTCTCCGCTGGCCTCGTACGACGGGAAGCATGGCACGGCTTGCGCACTCTCAGGCTGGCACGTCTGGCCGGCTCGGCCGAAAACTCCGTTGGCGTTGACCTGACCGAGCACCTCAGTCGACTCCTGGCCGGCAGAACCTGGGCATTGCTGGTCGCCTTTCTCTGATGCCTTCTGGCCCGCACCCATGGTGCCGCTCTTGTCCGATGCAGTGCTCGTCTTGCCAGTGTCGACGTCTGCGTAGGGAGAGTGCCCGGAAGAAAGGAGTATGAACGAGTCACGGCTCCGCGACTCAATATAGGCCAGCTGAAGGGAGGCGGGGATGCTATCAGACCCGACACGCGCGCGTTGGGGCTCACCTGGTCGGGAACAGCCTCGCGGAGCGCTGCCATCATGGCGTCGGAGAACTCAACACGAACTCCCAGACCTGCAAGAGGTAGTGCCTCACAGAACACAGAGGCCACCGTCACCGACGGCGCTGTCTGCTGCTGGTGGCCGGGGAGCAGTCTCTGCTGCTCCTGGCTCTTCTTGATGAACGCGTCCAGGTAGAGGAAGAACGGGCTCCGGGTGCACCACCAGCAGCTCCGCAGGAACGTCTGCCAGCGCCGCGGGCGTGAGTCCCGTGCAGAGGCGGCGCTGCCTTCGCACCTTGTCGCTGAAAGCAACGCCCGTCCTCGTCTCGAGTGCCCTCAGCACGCGCTCGACGTCCCTCCAGTGCAGCTCCTGGCCCGCCCACCCCCGCCTGGTGAGTTGCCACAGGCCGCGGTGGCCACTGGCATACCGGGCTCTGGCTCTGCTTGTCGGCCCCTGAGCTCTGCTCAGGCTCGCCCGTCGTCGCCCGGAGCCTGCGTCCTGCCGAGACCTGCGTCTCGCGCTTCACGTGCTCGATCGCGTCTGTCTCGTCGAGCGGCTCCGACTTTGGCGGAATGGGCGGGCTGCTGCATCCCGACCTCGACCACTGCTGCTGCTGCTGCTGCTGCTGCTGCTGCTGCTGCTGCTGCTGCTGCTGCCAGTGCGCGTGCGGCGCGTGCGCTGCGTAGGCGCCCTTGTCTCTGGCCCTGCCCGCCCCTCCCTCGCTGTACCGCGAGGACCCCGCGCCGCTGCTGCTGGGCGCCGCCCGCGAGTCCCGGGGCTCCTTGTGCTCCCTGGCGTCCTTGTCGTACGCGCCCCGCCTGGGCGACTGCGCCCTGTGCCTCTCGCTGTGCTCCCGCTCTCGCCCGGGGCTGCGGCTGCGCTCCTCCCTGCGCGAGGGGCTCCTGCTCCTCGCGCCCTGCTGGCCGTGCCGCTGCTCCCGCTCCCTGGCCTCGCCGTAGCGCTCGCCGCCTGCCCTGGGGTCCTGCGCAGCGACCAGCCCCAGCGGCCCCAGTGGCTGCGGCACAAAGGGGAACGGCGGCACGGGCGCCGCGTAGGCCGCGGGCACAGCGCCGGCGGGCACGAAGCCGTAGAGCTGCGGCAGCGGGGGCACGTGCATCGGCGGCGGCATCGGAGGCGGCGGCAGCGAGGGCGGGGCGCTGCGGTTGCGGGCGACCCGCACGGGGTGGCCGTCCACGACGATCGCGCGGCTGGCGCTCTCGAGCATCACGCGGTCCTCGGCCCCGCTGCAGGACAGTGCGGTGGGGAGCGGCGCGTGCGCGTGACGTGGCGCAACAAACAGACCGGATCGCACCCCCAGCGGGTCAACAAAGCGGCAAAAAACGCACGAGAGAGGGTTTGAACGCGCTGGCAGTGCGCGGGAGGGACGATGGGAGGGAGGGGCAGCGCACGGGTCTGCGAAGTTGACGACGGCGGACATGGTGGGGAACACCTCGGCCGAGGCCACCTTGCCGAACTTGCTGAAGTACGTCACAACAGACTCTGCAGCGGCCGAGGGCCAGGGCCACTCCGGTCAGCGGAGGGAGGGCGAGAGAGAGAGAGAGGGGGTGTGTGTGCAGGCGAGGCACGGCAGGTGGTGCGGGGGTCGAGGTCGTAGACGAGGATGCTTCCCAGCGGCCTGCAGAGCAGTGCAGAGCGGGGCTGTGAGCGCGCTGGCACGCTGCACAGCACGCGGGAGGGCGGGAGGAGGGGAGGGGCGAGCGCAACTGCTGGGGAGGAGCGTAGCCTGGCAGCATCCCTCGACGAGCGAGCGCACGGACGCGAACGAATAAAGAGCGGTGCGGAGAGAGAGGCAAGGAAGAGGGGACACACGTCACACTGGGGAAGATATTGGATTGCTCTGTCCTAAGACAGAAATATCTTCGACGGCGAGGCTTTGCGGGCGCCTTTTGTGTATTTCCGGATGGCCTCGGCCAGCAACACCGCGTGGTTCTGGGGCGACTGGCCCTACGACTCCAAGTGGACGCCCTACGACGCCCAGACCTCCACCATCCTCAGCAACGCCCACTCGGTCCGGCCGACCCTCGCCCTCCTCCGCTTCTCGTGTCCCGTCTGAGGGGTGGCCACATGCCAACGTAACAAAATGTGCCGTTGGCTGGGATGGGGGATACGCTGGCTGGGCCCCCCCGCAGGCGTACGCGGGCGGCACGGGGCCGCAGACGGTGTCGCTGGGCGCCTACGTGGTCAACTTCAAGACAATGGTCCAGGCCCGGGCTGACGACCCGTCGCGCAACCGGCCGGTGAAGATGTCCGTGGCGGTGCCAGCGGCGCCTCCGGTGCCCACGGCGGGGATCAGGGGGTCGCGGCGCAACGCCCTCGGCTCGCTGAGGATTCCCATGCGGCAGTCGGGCGCTGCGGCGGAGCCGGCGCAGGAGGCCGAGGCGTGGGACAGCTTCCTGGCGCTGGGCAGGACCAACGACGTGGACCTCGTGGCCATCGACAACGAGGAGGTGTCTGAACGCCCTCGGAAGAGAGGGGAAAAATAGCGCAGCGCGCGCCATCAATTGAGTCCGGCAGAGATTCCCCCGATTACTCACGAATATCTCGCCGGATTCTCGCGGATCCAGGTCCTGGGCAAGCTGCTGACGGAGGTGTGGCCCGACGCCCCGACCGAGGAGAAGGCCAAGCTCAAGTCGCACTGGACCAAGAACAAGAAGGCCCTGACCAGGACCGTGCGGAAGAAGCTGCGGGCCAACGACGAGCGGCAGACGCTGCGCCAGAGCGCCCTCGAGCAGGACGCAAAGCAGTGGGCGGCCATCGAGGAGGCGCAGCTCAGGGCCCTGCGCGAGGCCGAGGCCGCCGAGTCCCGCGAGCGCGCCAGGAGGAAGGAGGCCGAGGACCGCGAGGCCCGCGAGAGAGCCGCCCGGGAGGCCAGGGCGCGCGANGCCAACGACGAGCGGCAGACGCTGCGCCAGAGCGCCCTCGAGCAGGACGCAAAGCAGTGGGCGGCCATCGAGGAGGCGCAGCTCAGGGCCCTGCGCGAGGCCGAGGCCGCCGAGTCCCGCGAGCGCGCCAGGAGGAAGGAGGCCGAGGACCGCGAGGCCCGCGAGAGAGCCGCCCGGGAGGCCAGGGCGCGCGAGGAGAGCGAGCGGCGGGAGCACGAGGAGCGCGTGCTGCGGGAGAGGGAGCAGGCGCGGAGGGACAGGGAGCTGCACAGGATGGAGTCCAAGGTGCGCAGGGACGTGGAGCGCAGGGAGCGCGAGTCCCGGGCCAAGCACGCGGCCAAGCCGAGCTCGGAGCAGCCGGCCAGCTCCGACAAGCACAAGTCCCTCCCGCCGGCAGCGGCTGGCGCGGGCTCGCAGGCCCTGCACTCGTTCCTGCAGAGCGCTGCCACCGCAGCCCCCAAGCCCGCCTCCGCGTCGCCGGCCCAGCCTGCCGCCCCGGCCGCCGCGGCCAGCAAGGAGCCGGCGCAGGCAAGCGCGGCCAAGGGCCAGGCGCCGCTGTCCCCCGTGTCGCACCACCACCACCACCACAAGCACTCGTCCGCGTCGACCTCGCCCCCGCCGGCACCCGTCGGGGCCAAGAAGGAGAGCGCGGTCCCGACGCCCTCGGCGGCCGAGGAGGACACGTCGGACGAGGACGAGCCCAGCGCACCGTACCGCACGGTGATCTTCGACGTGGGCTCGTACTGCACCAAGGTCGGGTTCGCGGGCGAGGTGGGCCCTAGGGCCGTGTTCCCGACGGTGGTGGGCAGGCCGCGGTACCCGGGGATGACGGTCATGCAGCAGAGGAGCACCTGGGTGGGCGCCGAGGCGCAGGTCAGGCGCTCGGTGCTGAGGCTCAGCAGCCCCGTCCGCGCGGGCGTGGCCGTCGACTGGGACGACCTCGAGACGCTGCTGCACCACGCGTGGACCGAGGAGCTCGGCGCGGTCCCCAACGAGAGCCCCGTGGTCCTGCCGCTCTCGGCGCGGACCCCCAGGGCCACGCTCGAGAAGGCGGCGCAGGTGATGTTCGAGACGTTCGACGTCCCCGCGCTCTTCGTGCCCTCGCAGCCGTACCTCGCGCTGGTGGGGTCCGGGCGCAGGACGGGCCTCTCCGTCGACGTCGGCGCGGGGTCCATCGAGGTCAGCGCCGTCTACGACGGCTACGCCCTCGAGCACGGCCACGTCTCGCAGGACCAGTTCGACCTCCTGGACCACTTCGTCCGCGCGCTGCAGGTCGAGGGCGGCGCCTGCCTGAGCACTCAGGGCGATCTGCGGGCGGCCCGCGACATCATGCAGCGGGCCTGCGTGGTGCGCCCGCACGGGGCCCAGGGCCAGGCCTGCGCCCCGCAGCAGTACGCCCTGCCTGACGGCTCGTCGGTCACCGTCGGCCCCAGCGAGCGCACGGCGGGCCCGGAGCCCATGTTCACGCCCAAGGCCGTGGGGCTCAGCGTGCCCTCGGTGCAGGCCCTCTGCCTCAGCTCAGTCAGCGCCGTCGACGAGGAGCTGCGCGCAGAGCTGCTGGCCAACGTCGTCGTCTCCGGGGGCGAGTCGATGTACCCGGGGTTCGCCGAGAGGCTCAGGGCCGAGCTGGCCGCGCTGGCCCCGGGCAGGCGGGTCGGGGTCACCGCGGTGCCCAAGCGGCTCATCTCCGCGTGGGTCGGCGGGTCGGTGATCGCCTCGCACGAGTCGGTCCAGAGCATGTGGATTCCCAAGGAGGACTTCGACGACTACGGTAGCTCGATCGTGCACACCTACTCGATGTACCGCTGAACGTAACTTCGCTCAACGGTTTTCGTACCCTTCTTGGAACGAATCCCGGAGGTCCAAGAGACCATGTTGATATCCTGATTTCCACCGGCATTTCCCGTTCTCATCGGGCCTCGATGGCAGAAACATGCATACAATTGTTCCTCACGCCCTATCTCGGGAGGGGGAGGGCGTGTGCGACGGCACAATTGAACGGCCCGTTGTGGAGATACAGAAAAAGCGAGAAAAACGGACAGCGCTCCGAGGTTCATATTTATTTTTTCCGCGTGGGGGGACGGTGCTTGTTCCACCTACGGCCCAGGCGACATGGCCGCGCCGTACGCCAAAATCAGCGTGACGGTGCTCCAGGCCCGCGACCTGCTCTCGCCCCGTACGGCCCGCACAGCCCCCACACACAATCCTTGGGCGCTATTTTTCTTATCGTGGTGGGCCCCGCTGGGCGAGCAGGAGAAGGGGAGCGCGCTCGGGCAGACGTCTACTGCGTCGTCAAGTACAAGACCAGGTGGGCAGAGGAGCACACGGTCAAGCGCACGACGGACTGCGCCGCGGCGACGGGCAGCGGAGCAGCTGTCTGGGCCGACCCCGAGTGCTTCGTCTTGTTCGCACTTTCCCTCGAGAGTTTTCTCGCTCTTCCCACCACGGCAGTGCACTTATTTACACCGGGGGTGTGGCCTCTCTTTGTGACGGGTGACATTCTGACTCCGTGGCTGCATTGCCTGTCTCCGTGCGATGCGTCCCGCTCCCTGCAGCGACGTGCCGGACAAGATCGAGGACCGCGTAAAGGTCATCGTGTACGACCGGGCCAGGAGGTCCAAGCTCGGCGGGGACGCAAGGCTTGGCGCTGCCATCATAAGCACTCGCTTTATTGTGCGCAACACTGTGCCTCTCCTCTTCCCTCCTCTCTTCCCCTGCTCCTCTCCTAATCCTCTTTTCGAAATGGAACCTTTGACAAACCAGTGCCCCGCAGGCCGGCGAGGGGTGGTACCCACTTCTGAGCAAGAAGTCGAAGCGGCCAAAGGGAGACCGACAGGTCAAAGTGGCCGTTCGGTACACGGCCCCCACCCCACAACGTACGTTTTGTTTTGCCTTCCATTTCTCTCCCGCGCACCGAAAAGTGCACGTGGCTGACGAGCCGGGCACCTGGGGGGCCCGTGGGGGACGCTCACAGCGATACCTGGAACCCCCTACCAAACGTCGTGCGTGTACGAGATGAGCGAGTTCGCCGTTGCGGACTGGGGCCGTGTGGTGAACCCGTTTTACGCGCACCACTTTATCGTGCTGCCCCGCGGGCACATCTGCCACTTCTACGGCTCCTACGCCGAGGCCTGGTCGCAGCTGCGCCACGACGGCCTGAAGAACACCCTGCGCGCCGCCGTCAACGGGACGTTCTTCTCGGGCCGCATCCAGCGCGGCAGCCTCGCCGTCATTTTCCGGAACGCTCGCGAGGGCAAAGCGCGCATCGAGAAGGTCCTCGTCCCGCAGGAGCTCAGGCGAAGCGACCAGGACGTGCTGCGCCTGGCCAGGCTGCTGCTGTCGGACGACGAGGCCGCGGTGGCGGACCTCGCGAGGCTGCGGGGCGTGAACCCCGACTTCGCGACGACGTTCAACTTCTTCACGAGCAACTGCGAGAACCTCGCGTGCTACCTCAAGACGGGCGAGTGGCGCAGCTCGCAGATCGACTCGGCCCTCAAGTCGATCCTCGTGCGCCTCGGCGGCAGCCTCGAGCACGCCGACACGATCATGAGCTCTATACACAGCGCCGTGAACAGGAACCCCAACGCAGGCGTCGCCAAGACTCTGCTGCGCGGAGTGATCTCTGCCCGCAAGGCCGCTCGCTCGCGCTCTCCGTCACCGGCCTCGCCCCGGGGGCTCCTCGTCGTGCCGGCGAGGCCTCCAGTGTGCTCGTCGGCCCCGCTGGTGGGCTCGTCGCCGTCCCCGGAGATGAGGGCGGCGCGAAAGCCGAGGCCGCAGAGAGTCTCGTCGTGGACTGCGGCGAGCCCCTCCTCCTCGAGGTCGTCCTCGGCTGCCAGCTCGCCGATGCTGTCGCCGTCGACGTCTTATGCCTCGGTGCCGTCGCCCTCGCCCCGGAGCCCCAACGACGACACAAGCACCGGTGGATCGGAGAGCTCGGAGTTCGGGTGGCGAGTCCCTGTTATATCCATCTCGTACGCACGAAGCCACAACGCCAGCTGTCAGTCCCTGCCAGATGCACTATAGCCAAAACAGCCACACCGTTTGGAATGAGCAATTTTACAGTACACACGCAGCGAGTACCCAACAACCGAGAGCGTGCGCTCAACTCAACTGTTCTCCGCGGGACAGAAAAACCTGTGAAGCCGGGGGAGTAGAATGGAAAACCTCTTGGCGAGCATGAAAGCCATCTCTCGTTGACCCCGCTGCGCTGCGATTAGATCAGGAATTTCGAGAATGATACAAAAAAATCTACTAATCGTCTTGATTTCCTCCGGAAATCTTGGTTGCCACAATTGAACTTAAGTCCGAGATGAGCATAGCCCCAGTCGAGGCTGCGAGCAGCGGGAGCGACGCAGACGTTCCGGTGGCGCCCTCGGGCGCCTCGTCTACGACAGTGTCGTCCACAACCTCCTCCCCCCGCGACATCGGGGACGAGTTGGTTTTCGATGAGCAGGTGGTGGCCGCCCTGCGTGACAACATCAAGGGGGAGGACGCCGCCCTCTCCGAAATCGCGGCCCAGGAGAAGGAGCTTACGGAGAGGAAGAGGGCGCACCAGGCTGCTCGGCACAGAGACACGATAAAGCTCGCCGCAATGGAGGCAAAGAGGTCTCACACTTTGTCTGCCTCGCAGGGTTTAACACACAACCAAGGCCCAAGTAAGCTCGAGAAACTGCGCTCCCTCGTTGCGCAGTTCTACCCGGGAATGGCCGTGTCGGACGTCCCCACCACACGGCGCCGCGTGATTTGATTCAACTGAGTGCAATTGCCTCTCGCACAAGATGATGCTGTTCCTCCATGCCGAGACAATTCCAACTCTACTCAATTCTCCGGAATTCCAATTATTCTGGTTGCCAACAGCCCGGGGAAGGAACAAGATACGCGAATCAAGGGTGTTTTGCCCGTCCCGTACACACGGTTTTGCAGTGCGAGTGAGTTCACTTGGGGTGTGGTGTCAGTCGGTGCGCGGACAGCTCGGCCGACCTTGCAGAGGGCGGTCTCTGGGTTTGGCTGACCGAGTTCCTTCTCCCGAGCGAGAACATCCCCAGCTTGCCCGTCGACCCCGTCGACTCGTGCGCGTTCTTGAGTATCTCCTGGTTGAGGCGCTCGATCATCGCGTTGAGCAGCTCGGCGTTCTGGTCCGCCGTCTTGCGTGCCTCCTCCGTCTTCTTCTCAGCCTCCGCCAGCTGCTGGCGCAGCTTGTCCATCTCCTGCTGCTGCTCGGACGCCTTGGCGCGCTCCGCGGCCACCAGGGCCTCCTGCTCTCGCAGCGCGTCCTGCAGCTGGAAGACCTGCTTCTTCTCGTCCCCGCCCGTCTCCTGCGCCTTCTTGAGGGCCTCCACGGCCTCCTTTCTCTGCGCCTGCTCCGCGGCGAGGGCCGAGGAAACTCGCTCGAGCTCGGCCGTCAGGCGCGTGCTCTTGGTCTCGGCTGCCGAGAGGTCCGAGCCCAGCGTGTCGGATATCCGCTTGAACTCGTCCACGGCCGATCCCCCTTTGCAGGTCTTGAGCAGCTCGTACGCCCGGTCCTTCTCCGAGCGCAGCTTCTCGTTCTGCTGCTTGAGCGACGCCGCGGTCATCTCCTTCTCGCCGGCGACGGTGAGGGCGTTGGCCTCGCTCAGCTTCGACTGGATCAGCTTGGCCTCGAGGTCCGCCAGCTCCTCCCGGAACTTCTTGACCGACTTCTGGTGGTCCTGCTCCGCCACGGCCGCCTGCTCGTCCATCAGCTTTATCTGGTGCTCGAGCGCGAGCTCCCTCGACGAGCGGACCCCGTCGGTGGCCATCCTGATGGCGAGCGACCGCAGCTCGTTCTCGACGTGCTTGGCGTGAATCTCCCCCACATCAATCGATATGTCGAACACTTGCATTGCAGAGCATGTGCGTCAGACTCCTCCCAGTGGGTGGCGTGAAAGAGATGCCTTACTTGGCTCGACGACAGGAGCAGCGGGGGTAGCCGCCGCAGGGGTGGGCTTGGGCTTGGCGGACTCGGTGAAAGCGATGAAGCGCTCCGAAACTGTGCCAAGGGCGCCGATGTCGAGGCCGTTGGCCACAGCGACGACCTTGTGCTGGACGCCGCGCCTCTCCTTGCCGTGGTCCCACAGCGCGTTGATGTCGAGCTTGCAGCGCAGGCCGCACGCGACGGCGTCGCCCTGGGGCGTGTCGAGCTTGCGCGGGGTGACGGCGCCGCCCATTCCCAGGAACGGCACCTTGGGGACGTCAACAGTCAGGTCCCGCAGAAAGGCGTCCAGGCCAAGCAGAGTGAAGGACGCGGCCGACTCGCTGGCCAGCGCCAGCACCGACGGGGTGATCGACGGGATGTGCCTGAGGGTGCTGTCTATCACGCCAGTCGAGAGCAGCAGCATCCGCTTCTCGGTACCCACGGCGGACCGCTCGTCGAGGAAGCCGAGCAGCACGGGCGCAAGCGGCTTGGACTCCTTGACGGCCCTCTCCATGTTCTCGAAAAGCGCTAGGAGCACCGCCGGGGGCACGGCTGCCTGTACCTTGATGCCGCCCAGCACGACGTCTGACTGCAGCGACATCTTCAGCACAGAGGCCACCTGCTTGCTCAGGTCCTCGACGCGGAAGGCGCGCTTCCAGCGCATCAGGTCGAGCTTCTCGAGCGCCCTGAATGCGCCGAGCGACCACGTCTGGTGCTGCCTGAGCGTTGTGAACAGCTGGCAAAGCCTGCGATCGGGAGCGGGTCTCTGTGAGTTTTGTAAAAACGTGCGAGCCCAGAACTGATGAGGGGCGCGACCTTTTGTGCGACAGGTTGAGGTCGAGAGCCCCAATGGTGACCTTGCCGGTGACCGAGGGCAGGTTGTCCAGCGACGAGGGCAGCGAGATGTTCTGCACAGAGCGGGGGCACTTAGAGAGCGCACACAGCAGCACGGAACTGCCGTACCAGCGCGTTTTGCTCGAGCAGGCCGAGCGCCTGGGCGATGTCGGGGAGCTGGCGGACGATCAGCCTGGCCTCGATGTCCAGCGGGCTCAGCACGTCGACCGCCTGGCCCTGCAGGGTCTGCGCGGCCCCGAGCTTCTTGAGCGAGAGCGTTATCTCGTGGGCCGTGTCGTCGAAGCCGGAAGGGGCGCTCTGCGGGACCATGTTCACCTCGACCTCGGAGAAGCCGACGCTGATCGACGACCCGGCGGCCCCGGGCACGAAGTTGGGGTGCAGCGTCGCCTGCAGGCCGCCGATGACGACGGTCGCGCGAGTGCTGTTGAGGAACGAGAGGTCGGGCGGGGGCCCCTGCTGTGCCGGCTGCTTGGCCGGGGGCAGCGCCAGCATCCGCTTGGAGAAGAACTCAATCGCCCTGTCGACCTGCACGGCCTCGACCGCCAGCTTGAGGCCGTGCACGCGCGCGGCGACGTCGAGGTCGTACATGCGTGGCTCCTCTCCGAGGTCCTTCTTCAGCGAGACACTGTGCAGCACGGCCGTTGAGACGCCACGAGAGGAGGCGATGGGGGGAGGAAGGGGCGCACGTCGCGAAGACAAAGGGCTCGTTGCTCACGGACGAGTCGCCCAGCAGGGGGCCCAGCACCTCGGTGTTGGGCCCGTTGGTGCCGATGGACGCCGAGACCTTCTCGATGACAGCGCGAGCGAGGATGTTGAGGCACGATGACGCGGCCGCCGAGTCTGTCGACGACCTCGACTTGGACGAGAGGTTGGCCATCACCGTCACTGCGATGCGCTTGATGTCCATGGAAACGACTCCTCCCCAGCTCATCTGCACCAAAGCTCACTCAGCCAACAGAGATAGAGCGAAGAGAGAGCAGAGAGAGAGAGAGAGCAGAGAACGGAAGACTGTGTGAAAGGTAGAGAACCGAGAAAGAGAGTATCGAGCATAGAACATAGCAGAGAGCAGAAAAAGAGAACAGAGAGAGCATAGGCGCGGGAGCGAAGCCCAAGGCCGAACCTGCGCGCCCTCTAGCTCGAAGTCGAGCTGCAGAAGCTGCTTCTCGAAGCGGGCGGCAGTGATGGAGCGGTCCGAGAGCATGTCGGCCCTGCGCTCTGCAGAGCTCGAGGTGCCGAGCTGCCTCGCGAGCTCCTCGACCTCGGCCTCGGACACCCCGATGTCGCCGACGCTCTGGTCCGTGTCCGACACGGAGTCCTCTCTCCTGGGCCCCTTGAGGCTGTCGCGCCTGTCCCTGTGCGGCATCGCCACGTCCTTGTCCTTGGCTGCCGCCCCTGCCCCCGCTGCTGCTGCTGCTGCTGGCTTGGTGTCTGTCGCGATCTTGGAGAGCGTCTCGATGAGGGTCAGCGTGGCGGACCACGAGGGGTTGGTCCACATGATGACGAGGGCGGGCATGACGATGGAGCCCTGGATGCCCAGCAGCTCGCCGCTGACGGCGTCGCGCTTGACGAGCACGTGCACGTTGAACGGGGGGATCTGGACGACGGGCTGCTCGTTGACCGTCAGGTCCATCGACCCCACCCTCGCCTCCTTGTATATGTGCGCCTCGCCCGCCACGACGCGCGACTGGCGCGCCGCCTGCAGGTCGACGGCCTCCCAGCTCGACCCCGTCGTCCGCACGCCCAGCGAGACCAGGTCGAACGTCGCCACCGTCGACCCGTCGGCCGACGAGAAGATGAACTTGACGTTCTTGATCTCCACGCACGCGTCCTCCATCATCGCGTCGGCGAACCCACGCTTCCGTGTCTGCGGCGCAGTCCGTCAGTCTGGGGGCAGAGGGGCACAGAGGGGCAGGGTGGCTCGGACTGCGGGCGGGGCTTTGTCCTGGGCCTGTGGCTGCTGCTGCTGCTGCTGCTGCTGCTGCTGGGGCGGCGCCTGCGCCTTCTCGAAGAGGCGCTTGAGGAACGGCGTGGGCCCCGTGGCCGCCGCGGGGTCGGCGCACTCGCGGATGCTGACGACGACGTCGGACAGGCTGACGCTCGGCGGGTCGCGCTTGAGGCTGCGCCACGGCACGCGCACGCGCAGCCCGCCGCACGACACCCGCACAATCTCCAGCGTCGCCGGCAGCCCCAGTAGATATTGTATCGCGTGCTCATTCAGCTCTGGGCGGTCGCGGGCCGGCGGTTGGCGAGCTGCGGGGGGCAGGCCCGCACAGGAAACACCTGGGCGGGGGGGTGCGGTGGGAGGGCAGGAGTACCGGTATTGCTGAGGTTGATCTCGCCGCGGAAGAGGTTGAGGTCGAGCTGGCGGCCGGGAGAGGACTTGACAAACTCGCGTATGTAGCTGCGCAGGGCCGCCTCGAGCAGCGCCGCCATTCGTCAGGGCACGCGGACCGAAAGAGAAAAACTGCACGCGCGCGGGGGAGGCCCGGGGTGGCCCGAACTAACTTACAATGCGGACGTGTGTTTTCAGAAACAAAAAAACGGCACGAAAAACAGCACGCTTGGATTTCAGATTTGTTCAGAGAAATCCCCCGCGAATCGAATCTGTTGAGATATTTCAAATTGAATCGCAATTCAGAGCAGAAAAAAACAACAACAAACCCACAGCGAACGACGAGCAAACCACTCCCGATGGCCACTGCTGCCCCTCTGTGCGCGGTCTCCGCTCCCTCCACAAAGCACGAGGTGACTGCTCACGCTCCCACCTCCCCCCTACCAGCGAGATGGTGTCTGGGCACGAGGCGCTGCCCCGCAACGTGGCGCCCACGCGCTACAACATACGCCTGTCGCCCGACCTCAACCTCTTCACCTACGACGGTCCGCGCCTCCCTCCCTCCCTCCATCCCTCCCCCCGCGCACCCTCGGGGCGGCGTCCTCGTGACACGCCCTTGCGCGCCCTGCAGGCGACGAGGAGGTCGAGCTCACCATCGCGCAGCCCACGCGGACGGTGACGTTCAACTCGCTCGGGCTGGCGATCCCCTCGGCCTCTGCGCTCGTCTCCGGCCGCCACGTCAACGTGCGCGCTCGACAGTGCCCCCCCCCCAGCGAAGCCTCCTCCTCTCTCTTCTCTTCGCGAGGAGGCTCGGGGGCCCCCCCTTGGCGTCGTCACTCTTTGCTGTCGCTGACTGAGCGGCTGCGCAGTCGACGGGGATCGCGTTTGACGAGGCCAAGGGCACGTGCACGGTGGCGTTCGGGGAGGAGCTGCCCGCGGGGACGACGACGCGGCTGCTGCTGGCGTTCAGCGGGAGCCTGAGCGACAACCTGGCGGGGTTCTACAGGTCGCGCATGAGCAACGGCCGCTACGTGGCCGTGACGCAGTTCGAGCCCTGCGACGCCCGCCGCGCGTTCCCCTGCTGGGACGAGCCCTCGGCCAAGGCGAGGTTCCGCATCACGCTCGTCGTCGACGAGGGCCTCACGGCGCTGTCGAACATGCCCGAGGAGTCGCGCACCGTCGTCGGCGGCAGGGCAGAGGTCCGCTTTGCGGAGACGCCCGTCATGAGCACGTACCTCGTGGCGCTCGCAGTGGGCGAGTTCGACCACGTCGAGGGCCGCACGAAGGAGGGCGTCCTCGTCCGCATCTACACGCAGCCCGGGGTCAAGTCCCAGGGCGAGTTCTCGCTCAGGGTCGCCAGTACGCTCCTGTGCCTCCTTTAGTGTTCTCGGTGGTCTGTTTCCATCTGGTCTCACTCGCTCTCTCCCTGGCGGTGCGGCTTGTGCGGCGTACCTCGGTCTACGCTGTCCTCCACGTGTCTCTGCCCCCCCCCCCCTGTCTCTTGTCGTGGGTCTGGTGGATGACGTGAAGCCTGGGTGCTGAGCTACTTCGGGGAGTACTTCGCGATACCGTTCCCGCTGCCCAAGTGCGACTTCCTGGCGGTCTCGGACTTCAGCTTCGGGGCGATGGAGAACTGGGGGCTCATCACGTTCCGCGAGACTGCGCTCCTCATTGACGAGAAGAAGAGCTCCGTCGCCGCCCGCCAGCGCGTCGCCAACGTCGTCGCCCACGAGAGTACGCGCTTCGGACAGCAGAGCCGTCTGTGAGGCATTTCTAAAGAGCTGCCTGGTCAGTTGCGCACCAGTGGTTCGGTAACCTGGTCACGATGACGTGGTGGAACGACCTGTGGCTGAACGAGGGCTTCGCGACGTACATCGCTGCCGTTGCGGTCGACAAGATCCATCCCGAGTGGGACACGTGGACGGACTTCGTCTACGCCGACCTGCTGCGTGCCCTGTCGCTCGACTCGCTCGACAGCACGCACCCCATCGAGGTGCCCATCAAGAGCGCCCTCGAGGTCAACGAGATCTTCGACGCCATCTCGTACAGCAAGGGCGCCTCTGTCATCCGCATGCTGGCCTCGTACATCGGCGAGGAGGCCTTCCAGAAGGGCCTCCGCGCTTACCTCCACCGCTTTTCCTACAAGAACACCGTCACCGAGGTACAGCGGGGGTTGGCACCGCCCTCCGGTGTCTCACTCGCTGCGACAGGACCTGTGGCAGGCGCTGAAGGAGGCGTCTGGTGTGGACGTCAAGGCCCTGATGTCCTGCTGGACCTCGACGCCGGGCTACCCCGTCATCTCCATCTCGCAGGTGTCGCCGACCGAGCTCAAGATCACGCAGCAGCGGTTCTTTGCCTCCGGGTCCTCGTCCGGTCCGCACTTTGGCTCGCGTGTGCTGTGCCGTTCGGTTCTGACGGGTCGGGTGCAGAGGGGAAGGACCAGCTGTGGTGGGTTCCGCTCGGCCTGAGGAGCGACTCGGAGGACCTCAACAAGAACGTCCTCTTCTCGACCGCCACGCACACGCTGAGCCACAAGGCCGCGCCCGGATTCTGGCTCAAGGCCAACGCTGGCCAGACGGGAATGTACCGTGTCAAGTACGACGACGACCTGCTGGCCAGGATGCAGTACGTGCCCCTCCACTATTTCACTGCCGTCTCCAATCGCCACTCACGAGAGGAAACAGCTCCCTGATCGAGAGCAAGCAGCTCTCAGCCTCGGACAGGCTGGGCATCCAGGGAGACGCCTTCTCTCTGGCGCAGTCCGGAATGCTGCGCACGTCTCAGGTGAGCGCATGAATCCCTTCGCGCTCAGAGCTGACCAACGGTCTGCTCGCTCTCCAGGCTCTCGAGCTGTCACTCGTGTACCAGCACGAGGACGACTGCAACGTGTGGACAGATCTCGCTGGCAACTACTGTGCGTGAATCGAGTCTTCACTGTCCGCTCGTTTAACGTCCAACTGCGCAGCCGGCGTTCTCTCTCTGTGGAAGTCGGAGCCGACATACAACTCACTCCTCTCGCTCGTCAGGAAGCTGTTCACCCCCATTTCCAAGTCGCTGGGCTTTGACAAGAAGGAGGGCGAGGGTGCGTCACCACGGCCCCTCTGCGTTGCCTCGCGTCTGACAAATACGTGTCCGGGGCAGCCGACCTTGTCTCGAAGCTGAGGGGAACCATTCTGCGCCAGCTGCTCATGGCCGGCGACCTCGACATCCGCCGCGAGACGCTCAGCCGCTGGGAGAACGCGAGGTCGAACCCCTCGTGTCTGCAGTCGGACGAGCGCGAGCTGGTCTTCTCGGCGGCAGCGCGCTTCGGGGGCAGCGAGTCCCTGGCGCACCTCAAGGCCGCCTTCGCCAAGTGCGAGCTGCAGGAGCAGAAGGTCTCGGTCCTCAGCTCGGTCGGCTTCACCGACGACGCCGAGACCGCCCTGCAGGCGCTGGTGGGTTCTGGGCTGCAACACAGGGCTCTGCGTTCTGAACAGGCTGCTCTCTCCCCGTCACCAATCCGCAGGAGTGGGCGCTCAAGTCGAAGGAGGTCAGGAGCCAGGACTACTTCTTCGTTGTGGCGAGCGTCTCGGCGAACTGGCCAGGTCACACCTGCCCCTCAGCATTGCCTGCCTCCTGACGCCTTGCGCCGTCTTCTGCAGTTGTCGCGTGGAACTACCTCAAGGACAACTGGGCCCTGCTGTCGGACGTGTACTCTGGAGCGCTGCTCCCCAGGATTGGTGAGCTTCTTGGCTGCCTGCTCGGTGTGCTGACAGAGCCCACAGTCCAGCTGTCCACCGCGAGGCTGCACACGGAGGAGCAGCTGCAGGACGTCGTCTCCTTCTTCGCCACGAGGACGACTCCTGGCCTCGACATGACCGTCCGCCAGAGCCTCGAGAAGATCAGTGCGTCGCTTTTGGCCTCTGCTCTCTTTCTGACCGACGCGTGTGCAGGGGTGCGCAGGGACTGGCTTGCCCGCGACCGCAGCGACGTCGCGGCCCTCCTGCACCGCCTGGGGTTCGCCGACGCCTGAAGGCTCACCGTTCGCCGCCCTAGCTCGCAGTTCCAAATGCTCTCAGTCTCAGTGTGACACCAAAAGGGGTATTTCGGATGACCTCAACAACGAGCAAAAGAGATTCTCTGAATCTTCCCAGGTAAGATCTGCGGTTATTTTGTCGAGTATCGGCAGTACAAGAGCGCACAACCCCCATTTGCTCGGCCGAGCGCGTAACGGAGATCGAGACTCTCAGCACACCGCCCTCGCCCCTGCAAATGTGCACCAGCGAGCCTGAAGAGCGGCCGGTGTCGCTTCTCGCGGCGAAGCTGCTGCAATACTCGCTCCTGAGCTACGCCGCTTTTCTCTTCTCGTTCCCTCTCGCGCAGCTCCGCCGCGTTCCCGCGTTCAAGGTCCCGCCTCCCTCCCGCACACGCCCACCCCGGCGGCCCTCATCCCCGCCCGCGATTTCGAATTCAAATCGAATTCGAATTGAATCTGAGTTGTATTTTCCCCCCTCAGGCGGCCGAGCTGTGGGCGCTCAGCGTTCTGCGCTGGGCTCCCGTGCGCCTCGCCGACGCGTTCGCCGCGCGCACTCTCGGCGCCGCCGAGTGCGCCGCCGCCGCCGCCGACTCGCTGGCCGCCCGCGCGCTCGACGTGGCGCTGCGGTGCGCCGAGGCGCTGCTGCCGTCGTTTGCGCTCGCGCGGGCGTCGGCGGCGGCCATGGCGGCCGTGGACGCGCTGCTGCCCCGCGCGGACAACGCGACGACGCCCACCGTGTCCCCCAAGCCCGCCGACAACGCCAACGCCGCAGACGCGTCGCCCGACGCCGCCCCGAGTGCGTGCGGTCGCCGGAGAGGCCTCCGCGTCCCTCGTCGCTCGCTGGCTGACGGCGTCCGCTCCCCCTCCCCTCCTGAGCAGAGAGCGCGCGGGCTCTGGACGTGGTGTGCGGGCACGTGCCGGCGCTCGGGGCAGCGCGGCGCCGGGTGGCGGGCAAGTGGCCGCACGAGGTCGTCCGCGACGCGATGCGCGAGGTCATGTGGTCGCTGCTGACCTGGCCGCTGGCCCCGCTGTTCCTGTTCCTCCGCTTTGCCCGCTCGCGCGCCGACGACCACCCGCGCCCGGACCCCTTTGCGCTGAGCCCCGGCACCAGCTCCCTGCCGACGCCGGTCCCCAAGCGCCCCGCGCGCTCCAAGCGCCTCGCCGCGCTCGGCGAGCTGCGCGCTGCTGCGCAGTCGACCGGCGACCCCGTCTCGTTCCTGCAGGGCCTCATGCTCAGCCTCGCCAAGCGCGTCGTCGCGCGCGCCCGATCGGGCGCGGACGCCGACGACGTCGAGGTCGAGCGCGCGTGCGTCGTCATGGCCGCGGACGCGCTGGGCATCGCGGACTCGCTCGAGGTGCCGCCCGCGCGCGACGCAGCCAGCCACGAGTTCAGCAAGACGCTCGGCGCGGCGCTCAAGAAGGCGTTCAGCGACGTCTACGGGGCCAAGGACGGCGCCGAGGCGCGCGAGCTGGCGCCTGCCACCAACGCCAGCGCCCTCATGGACGAAGACCTCGTGGGGGCGGTCTCGTCCGCGTGCGTCAGGTCTCTGGCAGAGTACCGCCTGTCGCTCGGCTCGCCGGCCGTCCCTGGCAGGAGCGGGCACCACTGAGCTCTGCAGGGCGTTTGCACTTTGTATCACTTGCACTGTGTTCCATCTGCAATCTGTTGCCCACGCAAAATTAACGATGTGCCAACAACGGTCCTTTGATCGCCTTGCACTACACGAGAGATAGTGTGTGTTGCTGGTATTGCACAGACGTTTGCTACTACGTTCTATTTACTTCAGGCCCCCGATCATGTTGAGCGACTGCTGCATCGTCTCGATGATGGTGATGACGTTTGTGAGGCCGTCGTGGTCTGGGTGCTTCTGAGGGGTGTAGCGCATGAGCTCTCGAGCGGCCAGGTAGTAGCCAGGCAGGTGCTTGAGCGTAACGCTGGTGACCCTCCTGATGTTCATCGACTGCCTTTCCAGGTCCTGTGGCACCCCCGAGTGAGCCACAACGAGTACGGGCGGAGTATGTGCTACGGACGATAAGGGCGGCTGCAAAAGTCCTCGACTCCTTCTGGGCGCTCTCTATCGTGCGGACGTGCTCGGTGACCTTCTCCACGAAGCAGTTGTAGCACTGAAGCTTTCCGATGAACTCCTCCAGCACGTCAGTGAGCGTGGTCTCTGCGCTCCACGCCTCGACCTTGGCCTCGAGGTGCGCCAGAAATGCCCTGTGCGAGCTCTCGTTCTCCGTGAAGAAAGCCAGAAGCTTCTCGACGCAGGCTGCGGCGCTCTGGGGCACGTCCTGGCCCTGGCTCAGCGGAGCAAGATAGCTCTGCGTTATGGGATGAGAGAAGGCGCATGGCAGTAGCCAGCAGCTGGCATGGACTCACCGTGCAACACTTGTGTATCTCCTCGATGAAGCCCTTCTCCGTCGCGATGAGCCTGAGAACAGAGTCCTTTCTGTGCTGCTCGGCCTCCTGCTCCTGCAGCATGATGACCCTCCTGGACTGCTCCCTCTTGTCCGCCGCCGACTTCTCCTGCCCCCCGAACGCGCTCTGCAGCAGCGTGTCGCGCGCCTTGGCGGCGGCGGACTCGAGCCTGTGGTAGTCGGCGTCCTGCATCTGGCACGCCATCACACCGCTGGGGCTGATCAGCTTGAAGGCGTTGGACTGCGAGTCGTCGATCTGGAACCCCAGAGTGTCCAGCTTGACCGCCTCGAGGAACTCGCTCGTGCCCTTCTTGCCGGGCTTGGTGACGACGAGCATGTCCGACATCAGCCACAGGCGGCGCTTCTTGCCATTGACGACGGCGGCGAACGAGTGCAGGAACTCCCTGTGGTGGTCGCCCGCCGTAAGGTCCGAGTCGAAGCCCTCCCACGACTGCTGGATGTCGCGCAGCTGCTGCACGTTCTCCTCGAGTCGCTTGCGGTCGTTGATGTATACGGCGAACTCCTGGATGTTCTCCTCGGCGTCGACGACGAACTGTATGTCAGGGTGGCCGCTTGGAGTCGACTTGTGCAGCTCCCCAAGTAGCAGCACGTCTATTTGGGGACCCACCGTGTTATCCACTGGCGCTGCTAGCCAAACTAGAGAGAGGGAGAGCAGCATACATCTCGGGATTCTCTGTATAGGAAGGACCAGCAGCGACTCGAGGTACTGCCCCTCGACCTCTGCAGTGTAGTCGATGGCCGAGACAACGTCCTTGAACGCCTTGTTGGTCTCCTTCAGGTTCTTGACGACTGACACCGCGTTGCCGTAGTTGTTGACGTAGTACTTGTACAACTTGATCCACTCGGTCTGCGCAGCGGGGTGAGGGGCTGCCATCGCCATCGTCAAGGGAAGGAAGGGGAGAGAGCGGATCGCACGGCAAGGAAGAGCTTGCCGATGGTCGAGTCGTTGTTCCACGTGGCGAAGCACGCATCGAGCTGCGCGAGGAACTTGGCGTGTATGGTCCTGATGGTCTCGGCGTTGGCGAACACGTCGTACAGGTTGAACGACGGCGGCATCGCTGCCTTGACCCTGGCCATGTACACCTGCACGCAGCCAAGCCGTCGTCAGGCCAACTGCAGGCCGCGCAGCGGGGAAGAGGCGCAGAGTGGCCAAGCGCACATCGACCATGAAGCCGAGGCTCTTGACATAGGTCCGCTCGGTGTCGCAGACCTCCTTGGCTACCATCCTCCTCCTCTTGAGCAAGTGCTCCGTGTCCGCGTCCACCGCAGGCGGCGGTATGTCGACGGCCGCCCCAGCGGCGGCGGAGGCAGGAGGCGCCTCCAGGGGCGGCGGCGGGATGTCCACCGGCAGCGGAGGCGGCGGTATGTCTATGTCGTCGCTGGCCTGCACTGGCGGCGGCAGCGGCGGCGGAGGTATTATTGCGTCGTCGAAACTGCCTGCAACTGACGGTTTTCCGCCGCTGCTCGCGCTCGCGGACGCTTCTAGCGGCGCGAGGTCGCCTCGCGACGAGCGCGGGGTCGTCGACTCGCGCAGCGACTGGCGGCGCGGCGAGTCGGGCGACGGGGAGGCGGCGACCCAGCTCGGGTGCTGGAGCGGCAGCTGGGTCCTCGTGGGCGACCACGCGGCCTGCGGCGCGTCCGCTGCGGGCATCGAGGCGTGCTTGGCGTGCTGCGGGGAGTCAACAGCGGCCATCAGGTGCAGCAGCGAGAGGCGCGTGGGGCTGCTTGTCGCTGTTTTCCCGCGCCGGTCGCAGTATGAGAGGAGAGGGGTGAGCGTGAGTCTCTGAAGGGGAGCGAGCGTGGGGCGGGGGCAGTACAGGGCTTGTGGGCGCAGGTCCAACGCGGTTCCATAGGCGGGTCCCCTCGGGAGAGGAAGTGCGCCAACGGAAGTCGGGTTCGACTGCGGAGATATTATGCTGCGCGCCCCCGGAAGATCGCCTACAGGCGGAGATTCCCATTTCGCGGAGATTCCTGGAGCCTATATAATTGAGTTGGCAGGCGTCGACCCCTGCTGACTCAACTGATGGACCGGCGGCCCTCGGGAAAAGAGATCCAGGCGAATCTGATATTCAATCGGAAAATGGAGTTACACTTCTTCGTATGGAACTGCCCCAGGGGCCGCACGCTCGCGCAACATCACGGGAAAGCCACATTGCCGGCGTTCGGACTCCATACACCCGTGTTGACGTATGCACTTGCCGGCCGGCCTTTCCTGAAGATTCATCAGGACTGGAAAGATATCAAAGGCCATCCCCGGCAAGCTGAAAATCCCCCAACCCCAGTCACCCACCCGCCCACTAGCCCCCCGCCCGTCGCCCCCCTCCGCGCCCGATGTGCTTCAACTGCTGCGACACCTCCACGAGCGAGGACGCGGACCGGCCCTCGCGCACCACCGTTCCCGACCGCGTCCTCGCGCAGGGGTGGCTCTGGAAGATGGCCCGCTGGAGCACCGCCTGGCGCCGCAACTACTGCGTCCTCCTCGACTCCCCGCCGCGTATCGAGTACTACGCCTCGCAGAAGGCCGTCCGTGCTCCGCCCTCCCCGGCCCGCGGCTCTCCACCGGCCCCCGCTGCTGACGCAGTGCGATTTTACTTTGGGGAGGTCCTCACAACCGAAGCGTTTTCCGCAGTACGAATGCAAAGGGCGGGCGAAAACGATGTCGTTCGACGGGGCCAAGATCGACGGCACCGCCGTGGCCTGCGCTGCGAGCGGTGAGGCGGTCGTGCGCGGCCTGCACTGCCTCGAGATCTTCACGCCCGGACGTACGTGGAGGTTCGGGTCCGAGGACCCCGACGCCACCGCCTCTTGGATCACCGCCATCAACTTCGCCATCAGCGCCCACCCCTACCGAGTGAGCCGCCCCCTCCCCTCCCTTTTCCCCGCGTGCCCGTCCTGAAGCAGTGGGTGTTTTTTCTGTGCATTTCATGTCTTCCTGTCAGTTTTTCACTTTGCTTTTTTTTTTCTGCTCTGGCGCTTTTCCAAAGGGAAGAGGGATCGAAAACGCACTGATCGTGCACTGCTGTTACACAGGAGATCTCCACCATCCCGTGCGTCTTGCGTCGCCCTACCCAAAACAGCAGCGGCGGCAGCAGCAGAGACTCTGGGCCCCCACACGCACCCAAAACTGACTGTGTGCCCGCGGACAACTGCGGGGGTGGCCTCAGTTCCCGCCGGCCAACCCTGGCCCCGACACCGCCGCTGCTCGACGGGGGACACGGCGGCAACATCCGCAAGGCCAAGCAGGAACAGGAGCTCGCAGAGGTGGTGGTCGACGTGGAGCTCAAGGTCGTCACGGTGGGCAGCGTCGGCACGGGCAAAACGCGCCTCGCGTCGCGGTACGTCGACGGCAACTGGGAGGCGGACCCCTGGAGCGCGGAGGTCCCACAGTTCGAATACGTGCGAGGAAGAGCAGAGTGATCCGCGACCTCCCCCCGCTGACGTTACCCCTGCAGCTCTCGAGGGTCGTCAAGTGCGACAGCAGGCTCTGCAGAGTCAATCTTGTTCGCGCTCGATGCCTGCTTCCCGCTCTGACTCTTGGGCTGGCGTGCAGTGGGACACGACGCTTCGGCACCGTATCCATGTCGTTGTACAGAGGAGCAGATGCAGTCGTCATCGTGTACGATATCACGGATGTCAGAACGTTCGTCGATGCAGAGAACTGGCTTCAGGAAACCAAGAGGTGTGTGCCAGTTGCTGGCGATTCTCTCCGTTGTTCAAGCAAGGAGGTTGCGCAAAAGTGGGCGGCGTCGCACGGGCTGCTCTACGCAGAGGTTTCGGCGTTGACATACCACAAAGTCGACGACGCCTTCCTCGCACTCATCCGATCAACGCTCGCCAAGGCGCCAGCCCTACCACGCAAGTGACCCACCTATCCGAACGGCTTATTGTATTTTTCACGTTGCGGTCTCATGTGGCGCGTGGATCGTTGGTCATCTTTCACTCTTGCTGCTGGGCATCGCCGGCTTGTGCAGCGGGTGGTGTCTCGCCCTCCGCTGCCTCCGTCTGAGCCTTCTCCTCCTCCGGTGCTGGCGGTGCCCACTGGGGCAGATTGCTAACGTCGAGCTTCCTACCGATGAAGTACAGGGCCTTCTCCTCGCGGTACGGGAGAGGCACTTCGTTCAGGAAGACCTTCTCGAACCCAGTTTCGATGAAGTACCTACCGCAGCAGTGTCTCGCTGATGGCCACAGGGTGCCCCTTGTCTTTCCACTGTGGCTTGCCGTTGAGGTACCGCTCCTGGAGCACGATGAAGCCCCCAACCTTCAGTGCCTCGAACGCGTTCTGCAGCACGACGTGCGCATTTGAAACGTGCTCGAGCACGTCCACCATGACAAGTGTGTCAAACTCGTCTGCGTTGCTCGTGAGATCGCATAGGAGAGGCGAGGGCAAATCCCACCTCGCATGTGCAGGTCCTCGGCAGCCGACATCATAAGTATCGTCTGCCTCATGCTGACGTCCCCGCTCTTGTACGCGCAGTTCTGTGTCTTTCCCATGTAGAACAAGAGGTTGGGGTCGACCAGTGTGATGCTGTGAACGTCGAACTCATCGCGAGCTCCCAGGATCCACTTGATCTGCGTGAAGGGTCCCGGGCCGATCTCGAGCACCTTGCCGAGGTCGTCTGGCAGAAGCTCGTAGTTCTGGAACTTCTCTTTGTGGTCCCTCGCCCTGTCGTTGGTGAGCAGGCTGGTGACCCAGTACTCTCTCTTTGCCTCCTGCTCAGCCCAGCATCGCGCCAGTGATTAGCACACTGAGAGTACTCAACAGACCACACCTGGGCGGTCTGCCACATGCTGCGAGGGATGTTCGCGGTGCCAGAGTCCTCGGTGAACCAGCATCCCGGAACGTGCGTGCACCTATGCCTCGGCTCCGTTCTCTCGTCGCATTTTGCCCCTATACAAAATGAGCCCAACATAATGATCAGACCCCAGCCCCGGC